>CAUYUJ010015854.1:0-30000 GCA_963575745.1 Prorocentrum cordatum
CCTCCCCTCCTCCGCCTCCTCCTCCCCCCCCTCCTCCTCCCCCCCCCTGGCCCCCCCCCCTCTCCTCGGAGGTTCCCCGAGGTCAACATTTCACCCGGGCAACGCATCCGCGACGGGGATGCCGAACAAATTCGAGAAACCTTGAAACGCTGAGCACTATGCACAATGCAGCTGCGCGCTTACTTCTTCTTCGCCGTCGGGAGCCAAGTGTAGCAAGGATGTAAAAGGCCTTTCTTCGAGAATGTCGAGAACCTCTGGGACGGCGGACGCGCGCGCAGAAGGATGGCCCCTGGATCAAGATGCATCGCCGATGCGTCGTCCGCGCGTGAATGGATAATTCGACATGTCGGCCTTCGCCGCGACCGCCCCAGGGCCAAGGGGGCCAGCATTCTGAGCGCGAGCGCCCGCCGTGATTCTTAGCTGCGCAGACGGCCGGCGCTGTCGCCTTCGGCGGGGTGAGGATCAGATCATCGGGTATGCCAAACAGGTCGACGCGCTCAACAGCACTGGCACTGCCGCCACGGCCAAACCCGCCGTGGCACTCGTCGTCGCTCGGGTCGTCAACGATGACTATAACGTCTCCGCGACGATACTGGGCTGCGAGCGCGTGCATCCCCTTCTTTTCGAGGCGCCTAACCACGAGGATATCGCCATGCCCCCTCATGGCGACTTGTCGCGCACCCCGCAAAAGCGCAGGGAGGGGCCCAGGGCGGACTGACCCTCGACCCGACAAGGCTGCCGCGATGCCGAAGGCTGACAGCGTGACAGACCCTCTGCTACTCCCCAGTGGACAAAACAGTCCCACCAGCCGCCCTCTGGGCGTCGGTGGTCTAGAGCGTCTCCTCTTCCACCCCCTCCTTCTTCCCCTTCGGGGAGGGGTTCGCACCTCTCCCTACCCCCCCTCGATGGACCTGGACAGGAAGTTCCCCGAGTCCGAGTCGGAGCGTCCAAAACGGCCTCGGCGAGGAAGCCAAAATCCATAGTTGCACTAAGGTGTTGGCCCCATTTTGGCCTCCCGGGGGGTCCAATTGGAGCCCCCCTGCCGTTTGATCGATCTCCTCCAAGATGGCCCCAAGAAGCGCCCAGGAAACCCCAAGACGTCCCAAGATGGCCCCAAGAGGCACCCAAGAGGCTCCCAGGAGGCCCCCAATATACCCTCAAATAGGCCCCAGAGACCCCCCAGATGCACCCAAGATGCTTCAAGAGGCCTCGGCGAGAATGCCAAAACGGCCTCGGCGAGAAATGCAAAAACGGCCTCGGCGAGGGAGCCCCAAATCAATCGGTTTTACCAACGGACGGTGTTTGGAACCCCAGTTTGTCCCCCTGGGGGGGGGGGGGCGCTAATTAACCTTACCCCCCCCCCCCCCCCCCATCGTTTGATCGGTCTCCTCCAAGATGGCCCCAAGAAGCGCCCAGGAGGCCCCGAGAGTCGCAAGATGGCCCCAAGATGGCCCCGAGAGGCCCCCGAGAAGCCCCCAGGATGCCCCCCCTCATAGACCTCCAAACTCCAAGAGGCCAAGAGGCCCCAAGAGACCCCCCAGAGGTACCCAACGTTTTCCCTACCTAGGCTCTGCCTAGAGGGTTCGTACCCTCTTTCTTAAAGGGCCAGGCAGTGTAACCCGCCCCGGGCGGCCCCCACCCGGCATCCGCCCCGCGGTTCCCCCGGTTGCGTCACCCTTAGCTGGGCGTTATTTATCCCATCTGGGTTTAGCTTATGTCATCTGAGTTTAGCTTAGCTTCATCTTAGCTCAGGTTTATATTAGCTTAGCTTACCTTCATCTTAGTTTCGCTGAGCTCTAGCATAGCAGAGCACAGCATAGCATAGCATAGCGTAACATAGCGTAGCGCAGCACATCATATCACAGCATAGCCCGGCATATCATAGCATAACGCAGCATAGCGTGGCATTGCATAGCATAGCGCAGCGCAGCACAGCACAGCATACAATAGCAGGGCATAGCAAAGCAGCAACGCAAAGTCAAAGCAAAAGCAGCGACAGCAAAGCAAAGCATGAGCACGGGTGTAATGTAATTCCCTACCTAGGCTCTGCCTAGAGGGCCAGCTTAGCTTAGCTTAGCAGAGCGCTGCATTATCATAGCATATCATTGCTTAGCATAACATAGCCAATCATAACATAGCATAGCACAGCGTAACATAGCATACCATATCATATATGTCATGTCATATCATAACATACCATAGCATAGCGTAACATATAATATCATATCATATCATAGCATACCTTAGCATAGCACAGCACAGCATGACACGACATAGCTTAGCATCGCATATCATATCATAGCACATCATAGTATAACATAGCATAGCGCATCATAGCATGGTATAGCATATCATAGCATATAATAGCATAGCAACTACTGCTGGATTCCTAGGGCTCCAACTTCTAGGTGGGGTCGCACTGGGGCACTTTTTCCCCGTGCCACGCGTGCTACCACAAGCTTCCAGACACCAGCGGAGAACACCACTGGAACTACCCTCGAGACACCAGCGGAAAGCACCAGAGGTACCCAAGATGCTCCAAGAGGCCGCGGCGAGAATGCCAAAACGGCCTCGGCGAGGAAACCCAAATCATTGGTTTTACCACGGTTTGGGCACCATTTTGGCCTCCTGATGCGGGGGGGAGGGGGGGCGGCGGCGCCGGGCGGCGGCGGCGAGCCAGCGGGGAACATGGGAAACAAAGGGAAGACGGAACTTGGCAGAGGGGAGAAGCAATCTGGACGACGACGTCGTATCAGGACTCCAGTGTCACAAAATTTGCCACTGTAACGTCCCTGTCGTCTCGGGGGCGTCAGTGCCGCAAGATCTGCGCTTAAAATACTCCTCTTATCTGGTTGGGCCGTGAGCAACGTGTAGACAGGGCCCCCTGGGGCCCCGAATGTGTCCCCGTAGCGTCCTCGTCACAGAATCTGAACGACGGCGTCGTATCAGGGGGCACTGGTTAAGACTAGAGCGCCTGGGAGAAGAAGAGAAAATAGAAAGGAGGGGAGAAGAGGAAAAGGTAGAAAAGAAAAAATAAAGGAAGGGGAAAAAGAATGGAGAAGAATAAAAAAGGAAATAAAGGGGAAGGAAGGAAAGGGTACAAAGGAAAGAAGAAAAGAAAAAAGAGAAAAAAGAAGCCCAAATACCAAAACCGTCCAAAATGGCTCAAGATAACCCCAAGAGGTAATCATAGTGGCGTCCTCGTGTGCTGCCCACTTCCCTATCGAGGCAATTCCCCTCTGGTGCGTCGTTATCCCTTTTAACAGGTAGCGAATTCGCGAAGCTCCAGCAATTTCACCTGGCCCCATGCGCCCAAAAAAAAAATAACAAAAAAAAACAAAAAAAAAGAGGGCTCGGGGTCGAACCAGCAAATTGGCACGTGGCAGGGCGAGTGGGTGGGCGTAAAGGCCCTCATCTACTAGAGGTTGTCGGGCCCACCTCGGGGCCCGCGGAGGATGTTTGGAATGGGCGGGGGACTGGGCGCAGGGAGGCTGCGGAGAGGGGAAGGAGAATACCTTGGTATCTTTGCACTTGGACCTGGGCCCTGCGACCTGCGACCCTGCGGGGTCCGTGTTCTCACGATGTCTGAGAGTCCTCGGAACGCGGGGGCGTTCAGGAGAAATCAGAGCTAAGCCTGATCAAACTGAACTTCGGCTCTTCGGCTGATCTACTAGGACAACATGGAAAAGGAGGAAGTGAGCTCCAATGCGCAGCAGACTAGCCGTCTGTCCCTCAGTCCGATGAGGACGAGGAGGAGGACGAGGAGGAAGAGGGCGAGGAGGAGGAGCGGGCGCCCCTGCCCCGGCCGCGGCCACGCGCCCTGCCAGGACGGCCAGCGCCAGCGCCAGCGCCCCCTCGGCGGCCTCGCCCTCGGCCTGGAGGGGCCGCGGGCCCAGCGCCGCGCCCGCCGCCAGCGGCGTCGCCTAGCAGCGGGAGGGGCGGGCGGGCGTGAAGGGGGGGCGGGGGGAGGGGGAAAAAAAGCGGAGCAGCAGTATGGGAGGCGGAGCAGCAGTATGAGGAGCATCCAAGCTCTAATGGATGGGGGGGAGGAGGAGAGGAGGGAGGAGGGAGAACAAGGAAATGAGTGGAAGAGGAGGAGGAGGAGGAAGAGTTAGGAGAAGGGGGAAGGATGAAGAGGGCAGAGGGGAGGAGGAGAGAAAAATGGGGGGAAGAGAAATGAGGAGGGGAGCGGCGGAGAGCGGGGAGGGCGAGGCGAGGAGGAGGGGCGGTGGAGGGGAGGGGGAAGGGAGGAGAAGGAAAAAGGAGGTGAGGGGAGGAGGAGGGGTGGGGATGGGGGGGGGGGCTGGTGGCCAGGATTATTCCGCCAACCCAAGAAATACACATGTGAATTTCCCGTCCACGCTTCTACTTCTACTCCTCCTCCTTCTACTGCTGCTCCTCCTCCTCCCTCTCCCCCTCTCCTCCTCCTCCTGCTCCTCCTCCTCCTCCTCCTCCTCCTCCAACTCCTCCCCCAACATGTTTCAACGTGATTAAAAACATGTTGCGTATTCTCGGCAACCTCTTCCTCCTCCTCCTCATCATCATCGTCCTCCTTCCTCCTCCTCCTCCTCTTCTTCTCCCACCTCCCCCCTCCTCCTCCTCCTCCTGCCCCCCCTCCTCCTCCTCCCCCTCTCCCTCCTCCTCCTCCTCCTCATCCTCCTCCTCCTCCTCCTCCTCCTCCTCCCCCTCATCAAAGTTTCTCACGCTCTTACAGACACGAAGAAAACGGACGCTTAAGTACACATAGAAAACGGACGCTTGAGGACGCGAAGAAAACGGGCGCTTAATGACACGAAGAAAACGGACGATTAAGGACACGAAGAAACGGACGCTCAAGGACACGAAGAAAACGGACGCTGAAGGACACGAAGAAAACGGACGCTTAAGGACACGAAGAAAACGGACGCTTAAGGACACGAAAAAAAAACTAGCGCCTAGGGACACGAAACAAAAAAAAAACTAACGCTTAGGGACACGAGGAAACGAGCGCTCAAAGACACAAGGAAAACGGACGCTTAAGGACTCGAGACTTCTTGCCCGTAGTCGCGCCCCCCCCAGGGGGGCCCCCGGCCCCCCTCCCCCCCTCCCCGGGCTGTTCGTTGGGGCTGGAGCCTGAGACTCTGAGACTTGGGGTGGGATCCGAGAGCGTCGCGCTGCAACTTTGACGCACCCCCCGGCACCCCCTCTCTCTTCAGATTTCCCTCTCTGCTCTCTGGCCTCTGGCCGTGGCCGCGACCTGGACCTGGGCGGGCCTTCGCGGGCGAGCAGCGAGCAGGGCTGTTGCTGACGGCTCGCTGCGGCTCGCTGACTGGCTGAAGACTGAATTTCACGAGTGAGTTTACAGCGGCTGCTGATTGAGTTCCCAGAGCAGCCACGAATATCGCCGCAACTTGCCATTGCAACAATTGCAGTTGCTCCTGGGGCCGCCCAAGCCAGGCAGCAGGGGGGGGGGAGGAGGCGGCGGCGCCGGGCGGCGGCGGCGAGCAAGCGGAGAAAAGGGTGTGAAGGGAAGAAGGGGCTAGGGGCCAGGGGCCTGCGGCCTGTGAGATCTGAGAGGCAGAGGGGACTGAGAAGCAATCTGGACGACGACGTCGCATGCGTCAACGCCGCAAGATCTGCGCTCAAGATGCTCCTCATATCTGGCCGGGCCGCGAGCTATGTGTAGATAGGACTCCTGACTCCCCTGACCCCCTGGGGCCCCCTAGTAATTATTGAATTGCCCCCTTCTGACGGCTCTTCGTAGCCCTTCCCAGCTTAGCCCCTCAGGGTTTATTAACTGAACAAGCAGAAACCAGAAACCAGTTCACGGCGAATCCGCGGCGTCGGCAACGAGCAAGCCCGAACAAAAACCCAAGAGGGAACCCCAGGCCCCAGCCCCGGGCAGCTCGATTCGCCCAGCAGGGCGGCATTCAAAGCTTTTGACATGTTGTGCGCACCTCACCCCCCCCCCGCCCTGGGCCCGGGCCCTGGGCGGCGGCGGCGCCGCCGGCGGTGCCTTCGGCGTCGCCGACTCCACGACCTCGCCCGCCACGGCCTCGGCCTCCGCGGCCGCGACCTCGAGCGCCGTCTCCCTCTCCAGCGCGCCCGGGGGCACCGCGGCCGCGGCGGCCGCGACCGCGACGACCGCCTCCGCCGCCGTCTCCAGGGGCGCCGGGATCGTCACCCAAGTATCCGTCTGGCATGCCATCCAACTCTTCGTCAGTCAGAACGGGGCCAACTGGCTTGTCGCTCTCGGGCACCATCTGCGACTCGACAACGTCGGCTCCCGGGTGCAGGAAAATGCCCCGCGAAAGGGCTACATGTTTCCACTGCCTGTCGAATCTGCGGGCTTGATTTGCCCAGTGCTTCAAGGCTAGAATAGTTGCTTCCCTGCCAAAAGTTGGATCGACTTTCAAACTGCCGACGCATTGAGTCTGCGGCACCCTGCTCTTCTGGTGAAACGGGCACGCGCACTCCCATGCAACCACCTCGCCAGCTCTGGCACCGTGCGTCAGACGCTTCGGCCTGAACGTGAAGGCGCCCCAGCGGAACAGCACGTTCCCGACTGGAAGTGGCGGCGCCGGCGCAGGCGGCACTGGCGACGCCCGCGGCGGCTGGCCCGGCGCGCCCTCATCGTCGCCGCCGCCGCCGCCAGCGGCCGCGGCCCCGGCCCCGCCAGCGCCCATCTCGTCGCGGACGTCGCCGTCGCCGACGGCGTCGCCGGGGCCGTCGCCGCCTGCGGCAGCCACCGCGGCCGCGGCTACAGGGCCAGGGCCAGGGTCGAGGCCAAGGTCGAGGTCGCCACCGTCGCCGTGGCCGCCATGGCCGCCAGCATATCCAGGCGCGGCCGCCTCGGCGCCGGCGCCGCTGATGGCTTCAGGCGCAGCGCCGACGTCGCCACCAGCGCCAGCGCCGCCGCTGCCATCGCCTTGCACCCCAGGCTGCTGCACGCCAGCGTCGGCGACATCGTGATCGCGATGATCGGGGCTGCCGGGGCTTCCTGGCCCTGTAGGGGTCGCAGTGCCACCCACTGGCTCCAGGAAGCCAGCCCAACCTGCCAAGTCAGCCGGGGGCAAGTCGTCGAGGCGGCCGCCAACGCCGCCGCGCGGCGGACTTGGCGGCGGCGGACCATCGTGTCCGCCGCCGCCGCCGCCACCTCCATCATCAACCGGAGAGAATAAATCTTCCAACATGTCACTGTCGCCGCCACCGTCATTGGCAAGATCGAGGTCGACGGCTGGCGACGCCTGGTGGGCTTCTGCTTCTGCCAACGCAAGGCCCAACTCTTCGAGCACCTTACCATCATAATCATCATCATGATCATCTTCGAAGAGTCCTAGGAGCTCCTCGCCAGCGCCGGCGCCCGCCCCGAGGTCGCGGCCGAGGTCCTCGTCCTCGGCGGCCGCGTCCGCGATGGCAGCAGCATCCTCCCAGCGCCGAGGCAGCCGCGGCAACGCCGCCGCCGCCGCCGCCTGGTCGGGGCGAGAGGGCCGAGGAGATGAGAGGGAGGACCACGACAGAGGAGGAGAGGATGAGGAAGGAGGAGGAGGAGGAGGAGGAGGAGGAGGAGGAGGAGGAGGAGGAGGAGGAAAGGGGAAGGGGGGGAGGGGAAATGGGGATGTTAAGGCGGAAAGAGGGGGGGAGAAGGAAGGGGGAAAAAAAGAAAGGGGAGAAAAGTAGTGACAGAACTCACACCTGCAGAATCTCCGTTGCTTCACACCCCCTGTCTACCTCGGCTTTTCTGGGTGGGGGAGGCGGTGCACTCGGCATGCGAGGGCGGGCGCGAACGCCACTAACCTTGAATAAATACTCACACACTCACACTCACCACTCACTCTTACACCTCACTCACTCTCTATCTCTCACTCTCACTCACACTCACTCTCTCACTCTCACCTCTCTTCTCTCTCACTCTAGTCCTCTCTCATCTCCTCACTCTCTCTCCTCACACTCCAACATCGCCTCTCTCTCTCTCTCTCTCTCTCTCTCTCTCTCTCTCCTCACTCTCCTCTCTCTTCTCCTCACCTCTGAGTTTGAGATTTGAGATGTCCTGCATGCGCCCTGGACTGAGGACTGAGGCCAGACACGCGGCACTGCCGCACACGCCACTCGAAGTGGGGCCCGGGACCCTGGGGCCCCTGCCGGGCCCCTGGAGCAGCTGGAACCTGGAATGCCCAGGAAAACACATCAAACTCAAACCTCATCCTCATCCCTCATTCTCGTCCTTGTCTTCCTCATCCCAGCCCTGGGAAGGTGGCCAGCGGCCAGCGGCGAACGTCGACCAGGGCGGGCGAGGCCGCCCGACGACGCCGAGGACCCGGGACCGCCGGGCCGCTCAGCCGCTCGGCCGGGCTCGGACGGATCTTTAATGTGTGCCCTGATTCCATACCTAGGCTCTGCCGCAGCTCTGCCTAGAGGGTTCTTACTTACCTTCTTTCTTAAAGGGGCCGGGCAGCGTGGCCCGTCCCAGGCGGTTCCCCTGGCATCCGCCCCGCGGTTCCCCCAGTTTTCCCCTTAGCTTAGCGTTGCCTATCTCATACTAGTTTAGTTTATTTCATCGTAGCTTAGTGTAGCTTCATCTTAGCTCAGGTCTATGTTAGCTTAGCTTACCTTCGCCTTAGCTTCGCTGGGCTTTCGCATAGCAGAGCACAGCATAGTACAGCGTAACATAGCATAGCGCAGCACAGCATATCATAGCACAGCCCATCATAGCATAGCATAGCGCAGCATAGCATAGCATAACATAGCATAGCGCAGCACAGCACAGCACAGCAGCTGTGGCACAGCACAGAGCACAGCGCAGCATAGCATAGCATAGCAGAACATAGCATAGCATAGCAGCAAAGCAAAGGCAAAGCAACAGCAGCGACAGCAAAACAAAGCCGGCTTACCTCGGCGGAGCAACTGGACCGAGGCCGCGGAGCAACTGAAGCCAAGTGGCGGAGCAACTGACACCAAGCGGAGGAGCGGCGGAGCAACTGAGCCAGTTGTTGGCCCAGTTGCTCCGCCCGCCCATCTCAGTTGCTCCGCCCGCCCACCGCCCCCCCTGCGCCTCTGGGGCAGTCTCAGTTGCACCTGGGGTGGTTGCAGTTGCCGCAACAGAACCCAAGCGGCGAAGGGCGTGGAGGAGGGGGAGGAGGCGGAGGAGCATATACGCTGTCACGGTGTCTGCGCTGGCCCCTCTCTTCTGCTTCTGTCCGCTTGACTTCGACGAATAGGGCGGCCCCGCATTGGCCAGCGCCGAATGCCACTCTGTCCTTTTTCCATCCCTTTGCAGCATGGTGCACGGGGCCTCCGAGAGAGGCGCAATTCACCCTCGGAGTCGGAGGAGGAGGAGGAGGAGGAGGAGGAGGAGGAGGAGGAGGAGGAGGTGGAGGAGGGCTATCGGAAGCGAGCGGGCGAGAATGCAAATAACATTGATTTTCTATGGGTGTTTGAAAGTTTTTGGCTTCTTGAGCCTCCTTGGGAAGCTTTTTGGACTCCTGGAGCCATCTCGGGGCGGTCTTGGGCCCTGTTGGAGCGTCTTCGAGGCCATCTTGAGGAATCTTGCGCCATCTTGGGCGAAACAGTACCCTCTGGCACCTCGCGGGGCGCCTCTTGGGCCCGTCTTGGGGTGCCTCTGGGCCCCTCCGAGGGCCCTGGGAAGGGTGCAAGAGGGCCCCTAGAGGGCTCCCAGGGGCCCCCAAGGTGGCTCCAAGAGGCCCCGAAGAGAGCCCAGGAGTACATTATAAAACAAGGTGTTTTTTATAAGCTGGCCTGGTGCCCTCTTGGGCCCGTCTTGGAGCGCCTTTGGGCCCCCCCGAACGCCCTGGGGAGAGTCCAAGAGGGCCCCTACAGGGCTCCCAGAGGCCCCCAAGAGGGCTCCAAGAGGCCCCCGAAAGGGTCCAGGAGCACGTTATAAAACATGCTGTTTTTATAAGCCCGACGGCGGCGGCGGCAGTGGCGACGACGACGACGACGACGACGATCAAGACGACGACGACGACGACGACGACGATCAAGACGACGACGGCGACTACGAGGGAGATAATGATGAGCGCGTTTTTCCCGGCCGTAAGCATCCTTACGGCCTGAAAAAAAACACGACGACGACGACCACTACGACGACCACGACGACGACCACGACGACGACGACGACGACCAGGACGACGACGACGACGACGACGGCGACGGCGTCGACGACAACGACGACGACGACGACGACGACGACGACGACGACGACGACGACGACGGCGGCGGTGACGGCGACGGACAACTGGTGCGTTTGGACCCCAGGAGGGATCTGGGGACCCGTCTTTGGGCCCCTCCGAAGTCTCTGGGAAGGTCCAAGAGGGCCCCTAGAGGGCTCCCAGAGGCCCCCAAGGGGGCTCCAAGAGGCCCCCAAGAGGGCTCAGGAGTACGTTATAAAACAAGCTGTTTTTATAAGCTGTCCTGGGGCCCTCTTGGGCCCGTCTTGGGGCGCCTCTGGGCCCCTCCGAGGGCCCTGGGAAGGGTCCAAGAGGGCCCCTAGAGGGCTCCCAGAGGCCCCCAAGGGGGCTCCAAGAGGCCCCCAAGAGGGCTCAGGAGTACGTTATAAAACAAGCTGTTTTTATAAGCTGTCCTGGGGCCCTCTTGGGCCCGTCTTGGGGCGCCTCTGGGCCCCTCCGAGGGCCCTGGGAAGGGTCCAAGAGGGCCCCTAGAGAACTCCCAGAGGCCCCCAGAGGGGGCCCCAAGAGGACCCGAAGAGGGCCCAGGAGTACGTTATAAAACAAGCTGTTTTTATAAGCTGTCCTGGGGCTCACTTGGGCCCGTGTTGGGGCGCCTGTGGGCCCCTCCGAGGGCCCTGGGAAGGGTCCAATAGGGCCCCTAGAGGGCTCCCAGAGGCCCCCAGGGGGGCTCCAAGAAGCCCCGAAGAGGGCCCAGCAGTACGTTATAAAACAAGATGTTTTTTTTATAAGCTGGCCTGGTGCCCTGTTGGGCCCGTCTTGGGGCGCCTTTGAGCTCCCCCGAACCTTCTGGAAAGGGTCCAAGAGGGCCCCTAGAGGGCTCCCAGAGGCCCCCAAGGGGGCTCCGAGAGGCCCCCAAGAGGGCCCAGGAGTACGTTATAAAACAATATGTTTTTATAAGCTGCCCTGGTGCCCTCTTGGGCCTGTCTTGGGGCGCCTTTGGGCCCCTCCGAACGCCCTGGGCAGGCTCCGAACGTCTTGGGCCTGTCTTGGGGCCGCCTTTGAGCCCGTCGGAAGGCTCTGGGAGCCCCCCGCCCTCCGTCGAGGCCCCCCGCGGCACGCGCGGCCCCAGGTGCAGCTGGGACCGGAGCGCTGTTCCCTGCAAGGGTCCAGGAGGGCCTCTCCCGGGCCCTTCGCGGAAGCCCTCTTGGCGCATGGGGCAGCCTGGGGCAGTCCGGGTCAGTCTGGGTCAGTTGGGTCAGTTGGGTCAGTTGGGTCAGTTGCTGGCCCAGTTGCTCCGCCAACCCGTTTCAGTTGCTCCGCCCGCCCCCCGGCCCCCTTGGCAGTCTGGGGCAGTCTGGGGCAGTCTGGGGCAGTCTGGGGCCTGTCTGGGGCAGTCTGGGGCAGTCTGGGGCAGTCTGAGGCAGTCTGGGGCAGTCTGGGGCAGTCTGGGCCAGTTGGGGCACTCTGGGGCAGCCTGGGGCAGTCTGGGGCAGTGTGGGGCAGTCTGGGGCAGTCCGGGGCAGTCTGGGTCAGCTGTGTCAGTTGGGTCAGTTGGGTCAGTTGCTGGCCCGGTTGCTCCGCCCACCCGTCTCCGTTGCTCCGCCCGCCCCCCGGCCCCCTTGGCAGTCTGGGGCAGTCTGGGGCAGTCTGGGGCAGTCTGGGGCAGTCTGGGGCCTGTCTGGGGCAGTCTGGGGCAGTCTGGGGCAGTCTGAGGCAGTCTGGGGCAGTCTGGGGCCTGTCTGGGGCCTGTCTGGGGCAGTCTGGGGCAGCCTGGGGCAGTCTGGGGCAGTGTGGGGCAGTCTGGGTCAGTTTGGGTCAGTTGGGTCAGTTGGGTCAGTTGGGTCAGTTGCTGGCCCAGTTGCTCCGCCCACCCGTCTCAGTTGCTCCGCCCGCCCCCGGCCCCCTTGGCAGTCTGGGGCAGTCTGGGACAGTCTGGGGCAGTCTGGGACAGTCTGGGGCAGTCTGGGGCAGTCTGGGGCAGTCTGGGGCAGTCTGGGGCAGTCTGGGGCAGTCTGGGGCAGTCTGGGGCAGTCTGGGACAGTGGGGCAGTCGGGGCGGTCTGGGGCAGTGTGGGGCAGTCTGGGTCAGTTGGGTCAATTGGGTCAGTTGGGTCAGTTGCTGGCTCAGTTGCTCCGCCCACCCGTCTCAGTTGCTCCGCCCGCCCCCCGGCCCCCTAGGCGCCACCGGGGGCGGTCTCAGTTGCAACTGTGGTGGTTTCAGTTGCTCCGCCAATTGCTTCCCCCCCCTCCGCAGCGTCGAGCAAGTTCACGCAGCGAGGAAAAGGGGAAAGGGGGCAGCAGGGCACTGACAACTCACCGTGACTGTGACTCGGTGACTCACCCTTTCGGAAGAGGGCCCTCCCCCAGAAAGGGCTCGGCCCGGCCGCTGGCCCGCACGACTCGCCCAGAAGGAGGGGGGCCGAACGACTCACGCCAGAAGGAGGGGGCCCCAGTGGCGACCCCAGTGCCCCAGGGGGCCCGAACGAACGACCCAACCAGAAGGAGGGGCCCAGTGCTTAGTGCGAACGACCCACCCAGAAGGATGGGCCCTATCGACTCACCCAGGAGGTGGAGGCGCAGGAGGAGGAGGAGGAGGAGGAGGAGAAGGAGGAAGAGGAGGAGGAGGAGGAGGAGGAGTCCCAGGAGGAGGGAGGATGATGGGGAGGAGGCTCGAGGCTCGGCGCTCGGCTCGGAGGGGGAGGCGAGGAGGAGCAGGAGACAAGGACGAGGAGGAGGAGGAGGAGGAGCAGGAGAAGGAGAAGGAGGAAGAAGAGGAGGCGCCCAGGAGGCGCGGGCGAGGAAGAGGGAGGCAGGAGTGGCGAGGGGTCAGGAGTCAGGAGCCAGGGGCACCCAGGAGCCCAGGAGCCCAGGGACCAGGAGGAAGGGAGGAGGAGAGGGCGCGGGGAAGAAGGCGCAGGCGGAGGAGGCGGAGGAAGGATGAGGAGGAGGAGGAAGGGGACGGACGAGGAGGAGGGGGGGAAGGATGGCGACGGAGGGTGGGCCCCGGGGGACCTGAGCCGCTGAGCCGGGGGGGGGTGAGAAAGGGCAAGGGCAAGAGCCTCGAGCAAGGAGCAAGCAAGGCTGAGCAAGGGGGGCGAGAAGGAAGGATATTGGGCGCGGGCCCTGGGCCGCGGGCCTGCGGGCGCCGCGGGCGCTCGGCCGCCAGCTCCTCGCTGTCCAAGATCATCTTGTGCCGGACAGCAATGGCCGCGCCCGCGGCGTCCAAATCACCAGCGAGAAGTGCTGAATAATATTTCTTCGTTTTGCCATGTCTGATGCAATCTGCCCCGGTCTCTTGCACGCGGGCCGCATCAACGAGACACCTCAAATAATCAGGATCAAGCTCCATGCCGGTGGAATAAAAGTGCTTATTGTCGTCGAAGTAATAAGCTAGAGCCTCGCGCGGACAGCGCCAGGCACACTGTGCACACTGTCTCTCCCCCCCTCTCTCCCTCCACTCCCCCCTCGCTCTCGGTTGCGGCTGCCGCAGCCGCAACCTTCGGTTGGGGGGGGGTTCTGGGGGTCTGTAACATCGGCCGAAACGAGCCCGAAAGCGGACCGGACCCCCGTGCGACTTAGTTGTGTGTGGTGGGATTACGATTGACTTCTCGGCCCCGGATCGCCTCGCGGCCCTTCGGTTTCTTCGGCAACGGAGACCACTCCCACCCGCACTGCACAAGACGCCGCAATAAAAGATATGCGCTGTGTTCTTCGATGGGCAAAGACTCGTCGATTCGATCTGAGATCTTAACCGGCATATGCAGCGCCTGGCCCATCTGAATATTTTGGCAGCCTAAAGATGTCAACACCCACGAAGCAGCATGCTCATCGCTACCGTTGTCGATGTACCCAGCGGCCTGCATGCTCTTCATGCAACCCACCGTGTCACAATCATCTGACGCACACACGAATCTTTCCGATGGATTGCAACCAACAACAGCCCTTTTGTGTAGCAGATCAGTCAAGAGCCTCGAAGCCGCGGGTGAGTCGGCTAATTCCGGGGGGGCCCTGAAACGATACACAGGCACATCATCTTGGAATTCCCAACGCGTGAGCCCGGACGCCAGCTGATCGAGGGGCATCCCCCAACACAAACCACGAAATATTGCGATTGGGTCTCGAGGGTATTCGGGCTCGGAACACACGCGCAAACAATCATCCCCACGGGGCCACACAGGATGGATGGCCACAAGCATGTCTCTCTTGGATAGCCGTTGTCCTGCTACTCGGGGCATGGAAACCACATGCCAAGCGCTTGGGTTACTTTTAATCACCTGAAAGCACACGACGCCATTGCCCAGGGATGCCTCTCCAAGCTCAGCAGGAGCCATCGGCGGCCCAGACTCACCCGGCACGACCGCCCGGCAATCCGAATACTCAGCGGCTTCACAATCCACCGCGTCGCACTCCATACCGAGGAGGCCGCCGGGAGTCCCAGGAGGCGGCGCCGGCGCGGGCCCGGGGCCTGCCGCTGCGCGAACCTGGTCCGAGCGGGGACTGCAGGGGAGGGAGCGGGAGGAGGAGGGGGATCAAGAAGAGAAGAGCGAGGAACGAGGAGGAGAGGAATAATCAGGAGGAGGAGGACGGCGGAGGAACGGAGGAGGATGGCCGTTTCAAAAAAAAAAGGTCGGGGTCTATAAATTGGCGAAGCTCTCAGACTGACCCAGACTCTCAGACGCTGGGCCGCCCCAGGGGGCCCAAATCAGACCAAACAATCAAATCGTTCAGACGAGTCGCTGGCCCCTCCCACAAGGAGGACGAGGAGCAGCAACAGCATCAGCAGGAAGGAACCTGGGCGCCACCCATCGCAGCGTCAATCGAGAACTGTCGGCCAGCATCTGGCAAAGGCGCACTATATATGACGCCTGGGCCGTCCCGGGAAATAATCAAACGAAAATGTTCGAAAAACGCAGTGGCCATGATATTGTCGATGGTCAAAGGGACGCCCTCGGCCAGTGCGCCTGCGCGCTGAAGGATAGCATGCTCTCGTATCTTATGCCTACATGAAAGCTTCTCGTGGCGCTTCTGGGCTATCTGGACATCTGGGAAGAGACTGTCGACGTCGGTGCCGTAGAGCAGCTGCCGGAGATGCTTGATTACCTCCGGATAAGCTCTACGAGGCGGGCGCTGGGTGACCCAGGACCAGGGCCCCAGGGCCAGAGGGCCAGAGAGGGAAATTGGGATTGGGAGAGGAAGGAAGGGACGGCGAGGAGGAGAAAGGGAGAAAGGGGAGGAGGAAGGGCGGCGAGGAGGAAAAGGGGGAGAAGGAGGGAGGGGGGCGAGGATGAGAACTGGGAAGAAGGGGACAGATGCCCAATGGGCCCAGGCTCAGGGAGCACTTGGGGCCACACTCGCCCTTCGTTTCCCATTGATTTTCAACGCGGGCGGCTCGGTCTGGACCCAATCTAGACTCGAGTCTGACGAACAGCTGGGAAGCGAACTTCGACACACGCTGCGTTGTTTGCAGCTGACAATCCCTCCGACACCACCTCCTCGGCCTCCGCCGCCTCCTCTTCCGCTTCCTCCTTCCTCTTCCTCCTCCTCCCCTTCTCCTCCGCACTCACGTCCTCTGATCCTCTCTCCCTTCTTTCCCCCCCTCACTTGGAGGGGGGCGGGGCCGGCGGGGCCCGGCATGGTGGACCAGCCCGACTCGGCCGAGGACCTCCAGTGGAGGTCCTCCGCCGATGCAATAACCCCGCGTGGCGAGGCAAGGGCCGAGGGCATGGCATGGAATCAATGGCACCTCGTCCTGTATACCCGACCCCTGGTCAGACTCCGCTCCCCCCTCCTCCTCCTCCCCCTCCTTTTCTCCCCCCTCCTCCTCCTCTTCCTCCTCCACGTCCTCCGTCCTCCTCCGCGCCTCCTCCTCCTCCTCTCTCATCCTCCTCCTCCCTCCTCCCCCCCCTCCTCCTGGCCTTGCTATGCCGCATGTCGCGCGGCAGCGCCGCCTGGAATACCGGGCGTCGAACGAAACCGAGTTCCTGGGGGAGGTCGGCCACCTTCTGCGATATCGTGTACCACGAGATCAGCCGGGCGAGCACGCGGCTGTCATTCTCGATCTCGTGCTCGATCTGCGGCAACCTCCGCGTCAAGCTCACAACCGCCCCGGAGCTCTGCGTCGCGTGAGAACGGCTCGCCAGCGAGTGACCAGCTTCGACGTATCTCTCGACAATGTTCACCAAACGAAAAACAGATACATGAAACTCAAGCAGATGACTATCACTCAAGGCACCGCCGGCAATAAATGCGTCGAGGGCCGGGCGCATCGGAGACGCAGCCGAAAGGAAGAATAAAGACCTAGGATGGTGAAACTCTTGCGAAATTCTGTCGCCAGCATCAAATTCTGCGACAATGCGCCGGCCATGGCGTCGAGCTACTCGAACGTCAGGGTGGGCGAGCGCAGCGAGGGACCACGGCAGCCGTTTCAGCCAATCGAACTTAATGTCAAAGACTGCCTTCATGAAGGCCTTGGCGGTGACAAAATCTTTCTGCGCCTGGTTCCACTGATCAGGCGTCATCGCGACAGCGGCGTGCGTCAAGAGATGCACCCACGATGAGTCAGCAAGTCTGTTACACACGTTCTCCAATTCACCGGCCACCAACTCTGGGAACCTCTTACCCTTCATCAGGCAAGCGTGGTCCTTCCCATCCGAGAAAGAGCGAGCGATAATGCGACGTCTCTTTGCCCATGTGAGTTTTCCCCGACCGTCCCTCTCTGGATCAAAAAGGGGGCTGTGGCAAGGACACCCTTCCGCCCATTCCGAAAGACCTTGAGCGATGGAGTGCAGCTGACACACCATATCAAGATACCCAGAGAAAAGTTGCAGCGCTGGCGGTCTACATACAGATGTGAGCACATGCGGTTGGAACTCTGCGTCCCTGGCGCTGCCTGGCCCAGGCCCGAAAACGTATTTCGATTCATCCCAACAGCAGCGGATAAGTGGAAGTATCTTTTGTAGCCGACAGCAAAATTGGGATACTTCACCGAACCTTCTTGTGTAAAGGCTGCCTAACCTATACTGCTTCATCTCTTCAACCCTGCTGGCAAACTCAGTCCCTTCCAAGCAAAATTTCAGGAAGCGTTCTTTCCTGCCCTCGGACCACAAGTACTTAAATTGCCTCAAGTGCTCGAAGAATTCCGGCCAGTGGGACAGTTTCTCACTTAAGTCCGACAGTAAATTGTGAATGATGTGCAGGGTGGCGGGCACGGTGACTGAATCCAACCAACCCTTTGGGCGGGCGCAGGCAGTTTAGGATTAGGGCGTTTCCTCTTCCACCTCGGGAAACCCTCTTCCCCTCCGGGGCAAGGGGTCGGCGCGATCGACTGGGTGCCGGGGCGCCTGGGATGGCGCGGCGCGATTCCAGGAAGGCCTCGGTGAGCCCGCCATGCCCGCGACCGCCAAAATGACCAAAGATAACAAAAGCTGGAACAGAGGGCATCGAATATATTCCAAAATTCCCAGGGACAACTCCAAGACGACCTCGGAGCCCCGAGGGAACTCCGATGATGCAAACTCCCGCGTGTCCCCTTGAAGGGCTCGGGGGCTCGACGGCGTCTCGAACGCCGCATTTGTTTTCATTTCAATGATTGCAGCAACTCGTCTTGGCATCTTTTCTGGATGGGATGGCGTGGAGGGATGCGCGAAGCGTTGAGACTTTGGCAAAAAACATTTCCTGCCGCACGACAAGGTCCGCTTCGCCGCTTAGGCGGCAGAGGCGCAGGGGCTCGAGACTAGAAGTTGCCCTCCTCCCCCCCCCTGGGCCCCTGGGGGCCCGGCCCCTGACCCCGCCCCTGCCTCGCCCCGATCCCGAGCTATTCGGGCCCCTGGCCCTGTCAACTGGTGTCGCGACGGGGCCCAGGGCCCAGGGGCCCTCTTTGTTCCATCACAGTCTCCCCCATGCGTCTTATTCTACCACCTGCCCCTTCACCCGCTCCCATCCGATGATCTGCTCGCCTCTCCCTGCCCGCCCGCCCTCCGCTGAGGACTGAGGACTGGGCCCCTGGGCGTCGCGGGCTGAGACGGCGGCAACTGCCCCCGCCCCTGGCCGGGCTGCGGCCGCGCGCGTCGGGCGGCAGAAGTGTCGGCGAGAGCGCTGGAGGAGGAGGAAGAGGAGGAGGAGGAAGAGGAGGAGGAGGAGGGAGGGGGGGAGGGAAGGAGGGAGGGAGGGAAAGGAGGAGGAGGAGTCGGAGGCGGAGGGGGAGGAGGAGGACGAGGAAGAGGAGGAGAGGGAGAAGGAGGAGGAGGAGGAGGAGAGGGAGAACCAGGACCAGGCAGGCGGGGTGCGCGGCAACACTCGAATAAATTCGGAACACACTCTGAGCGGGCACGGCAGAGGCGTTGGAGGCGGCTCGTCTTGCCCCCCAACGTCGAGCTGCATCCCCGCGGAACCCTCATCATCGCACTCCGCGGCATCAAGCTGCATTCCCTCAACGCAAGGCTCAAGGTCAAGCGCATCACACTCCGAAACAGCGTCATTCTGAATACCTTCACCGGCGTCACAGTCCTGCCGGGAGCCCTGGAGCAGATCCAGGCCCAGGTGCGAATCAGACACGACGTCGTCGCAATTGACCTCGAGACAAATAGGTTGCGGCTGCATCCAGTGCGGCATCAAATCAACATTTTCAGACATCCTAAATTCGGAGATACCCAATTCAGTTCCCATGTCGCTGCAGTAGCCCATGAAAGATAATCGAAACAAATCAAGCTCCCGGTCCATGCTATCTAAAGGCCTCCCAATGGCCCACGACATAAGCAAAGCGCTGCATTTGTGAGAAACACCAGTGGCCCCAGACCCCATGGCTCTGGGCAGAGAGTGTCGTCGGGCGATGCCGCGACGCAAACAAAGATGAGCGTCGCGGATCGCCGCCTCGTCATGGACGAGATCCTCTTCGTCGCTCTCGAATTCTCCCGGACGCATGAGTGATTCAGCAGCGTGGCGAATCAATGTATTGACCGCGCGAACAAGAGGAACCAGATCACCAATGCGGATCTCGTCGTATAGACTAAGCAAGAAATCGTAACCTTTTTGGGGTGACGAGTCGGCTAAACCGAAACGGATGGCGCACTCCTCTTCCCTCCTCTCGTACAGCGTGTAAGCGCTGTCGAGCAAAACTCTCGCCCTCGAGATAGTAGCCCCAGACGGTACCAAATTCGTTTTGAACATGTCTGAAGCTTGTAAGTGTTTAGCTAAAGCAGGGAACGCCACTGCGACTGCATGATGAATCACGGACCGAAGGCGGTTAGAATCGGCAGTCGCTCGGCTCAAGAATAAAACATTTATCATTTTTGAAGCTGTGTGCAGCGAGACTCCCGGGCGGCCCGCCAGCGTGACCATGCCCTGCGGGTCCAGAGAATTGGCGAGGCCACGCAACCACTCGACCATCGACTCAAGAGTGCACCTCGCGACTCGGGAAAACAATATGATTGTTTTCGCGCTTACTGCCCCCTCCGCAAAGGCCCCGGGGCCCAGGCCCCACCCCTGCTCGCCGCTGGACAGTTGCAATGCGGAAGATCAAACATGCTGAAGGCGGGGGATGAAGAGGCGGAAGCCAAGGCGACAGGAGGCTGGAACGGAATGCACTACGGGGGAAAAGTAATAACAATAATAATGATGAGCTGAAGGAAGGATCCTAAGAAGTTACGCCCCAAGGACACGTTGATTCGACCCCCCAAGCACCGGTACGAGTCTCGATCGGCGCCCGCTGCAGTCAATATTGTTGGGGCCATTTTCACCAACATCTCAGCATGGCGTTTAATTGTGACGGGGTCGGAGTCGCTGGTGCTCAATGCCGAGTGCGTCCACCCCACGTGCACGCGCGCCTTCGATTCGAGTGGCAAACGTGCTAAGACATTCTGCCAACGACCCAAGCAGCCCAGCCTACTCCAATCTCCGAGTGACACGAGCTGAGCGATGGGCTCAACGATGGGCAACATAAGGAGATCTCTCCACTCGCCTTCGGGGGTCGCGAAACGCCCTGCACGATCTAGTTCGCAAACAACTTGGACGCAAGAAACTGAGGACGGGGAAAGGATGGGGGATGCAGGATGGGGAGAGGAATAGTTGAGCACGGTTGATAGGGAAAGGGGGAGAGTCAGGATGACAGTGGAGCAATCGGCGGAGGATGACGGGGAGGAGCAGGAGGAAGGAGGAGGATGCTGACGAGGGTCGGTGGGAGAGCTTGGGGCCCAAGGCTTCAAATCTAACATGTCGTGCCATTGGATTCTGGGATGTGCTTTGAGCTGCGGGGTCCCCCCAGGACGTGCTGCCCACCGCGCGACTCGAGCGATCCAGGGAGGTCCTGGGAACGTACTCTTGATTGCGACTCGTCTCTGAGGATCTTGACGGCTTGGGGGGCCCCTCTGAGTCCGAGATCCCAGCCAGAGCGACGTTGTGGCGGCGCGCTCGACAGAAATGTACGGTGTCCGACCTCCCCCTCCTCCTCCTCCTCGTCCTCCTCCTCCTCCTCCTCATCTTCCTCGTCCTCTTCCTCGCCCTCCGCATCCATGCTCCTCCTCCTCCTCCTCCTCCTCCTCCGCCCCCCCCTCCTCCTCCTCCGGACTCCGGCCCGCCAATCCAACGTAGGAGAAGGGGTGGGTGGGTCATATTCCAAACGTGCGCGACTTGACCCCAGCTCTCCGTCGAGACCCGCGCGCACTTGACGAACAGAAAGTCCCCCCTCGATCATCCAATCGCCGACGCCATCATCGAGGCCGGCCTCGACGCACAAAATACAAGGCTCCCCTCGGACTTCTCGGAATAGCCTCTGGAACCCCAATATTCTTAACAGATGTCAAAAGCGGCGTAACGACGGAGATGAAAATCGCCAGCCGCGGAAGGACGGCGACGGCGACGCGGCGCGTCTGGCGACGCTTCGACGCCGACGTCGTTCCACGGCTGGCGCGCGCATCATCTCCGCCGCTCTTCTCAAGCCCCCAGGAGTGGGTCCAGGCAGAAGAGCTCGTCTGAGGTTTTTTTGTTGGTAGGGGCCCTTTTGTAACATGAACGGCCTGGGCTCTTGCAACATATATACACGCACGATGCACATGGCGAACAAATCGTCGGCATACTTGAAATATGCGTGGAACAAAGATTCCTCTAATGATAAGTCTGTTAATGGTCCATCCCAACTCGTTCCAAATGACAGCTCGAGGAGGCCCAACACATGAATACGACGAGCCTCGCGCACAGACTCAGCCGGCCGTGCTATCCCATTGCGAGACAAGCGTTCCAAAAACCAATTCACACAAGGCAGCGTCAACCGAGATCTACAAGGCTCCTGGCCCTGCACGTAAACGCACAGACGGCGCGAATTGTGAGGGTATGATGCGAACCACACCAGCATTTTGAGCCTTGAGCTGGAAAATACAATGGTGGCAGGCAGAACGCTGGCAACGAAAAGTTGGCGTGCGCATGCGAATGTTGCTTTGCGTTGATATGCTGCGCGGGGGTGGCCCTACATTTCCACGACATCGAGGACGTCTCAAGCGAAACTAAATCCGCCGCCCATTGTTGGGCTCAGCGTGCAAGGCCGTTGGGGGGAAATCGAAGAAAACATGATTATGTTGACTACTGCGCAATAAGGCAGACCGAAAACCAGACGGAAACGAGGCCATGTTAAATCACAGGATACGGCACATCTAAACAAGAAATAGAAATGTCCCATGTTGATTTGTACGAATGACAAAGAGAGGGGGGAGGCTTTTGGAGGTCTGTATCGGCCGAAACGAGCCCGAAAGCGGACCCCCGTGCAACTTAGTAGGGGGGGATCAACAATAATAATTCTTCAAGAATGAGAGTTCAACAACAACAACAACAACAACAACAACAACAATCATTTAAGACTGGGGACACTCCGTTCTCACCAGGTGCCAGGGTTTTCATAGGAGGCGGGCAATGCCCCCACTTTGTGGGGGGGCCGGTTCAAGCTCCACCAAGTTTCCAAACGACTCTTCGCCACCACCCACACCCAGCTTCCCGCCCTATGACGTTCGGACACTTCACTTCGTGGCCTGCGGACGACCTTGGCTACTACACTGGCGCATGGGTGCAGTGACTTGTTGTGGTAACATTTTGTGGAAGCTAGCTTAGTATACGACTTTCCCCCCTGTTCCAACACTGGGCACCTGTACCGTTTTCCGACGTTTTTCCGTTTCTGTACCACACAAGCGAAGACACTTATTTTGAGTGGTACCACGCGCGTGGCGCCAGCATACCACAGGACTTGTTTCCGTTGTTGCGAGACGATACATGCTCATTCTTGTTCTGTGGCTGTCGTTCCGGCCTCAATGTGCAATACTGGCTCATTCGTCTACGAAATACACGTGACTAGCTCTCTCTGGTTGGAGGTCCTGATGGTTGTGGTTGTCCCGATGGTTGTCGCGATGATTGTCCCGATGATTGTCCCGATTGTTGTTCCGATGGTTCTCCCGATGGTTGTCCCGATGGTTGCCCCGATCGTTGTCCCGATGGTTGTCCCGATGGTTGTCCCGATGGTTGTCCTGATGGTTGTGGTTGTCCCGATCGTTGTCCCGATGGTTGCCCCCATGGTTGTCCCGATGGTTGTTCCGATGGTGGTCCCGATGGCTGTCCCGATGGTTGTCAGCGATGCCGGATCCTCACGCCCCCCGCCGGAGGAGGAGGAGGAGGAGGAGGAGGAGCAAGACAAGGCGCGGCGGCTCTGGACACATACGTGCTCTGGAGACATACTAAAGAGACGAGTCTTTGTGCCCATCATCTTCTGGCATACGCCTGTCTCTAATGGCACGCATCGGGCGCAATGCTGCAAGCTGCGCTCCTGGCAACAATACATCAGGGGCCAAGTGTCCAAGCATTGTGCCGATGCGCCTCCTCGCGGATACATCGCCCGTGTGCGCGTGTGTTATATATGATACATATTGCGTGTGATACATATTGCACATTGTGTCAAGACGGCCCCGTCAGGAGCCACTGCTTCAAGACGGCCCCGTCAGTAGTCCCCTCGGGCATGTCTGTGCGAATACGTTCTCCATGCCAGGTCTCCAAATGGCCAGCGTTCTGCACTATGACAGGCGTCTCTTTGGAAGAATACTGCAGTAGCCACGCCGTTGCGACCGGATTTGAAACATACAGTGGTGGATCCAACCGTCGGAGCGCCCCACAGAATTTGAAAGCTGTATTATACTCGATGCCCAGATGGCGGATGGCAGAGCCGTGCTGCTCCTCCAGCTCCTTGGCGCTAGAAATACTGACCTTGCCAGGCACAACCCGATACTTGACCCACCAAACCTTGCACGCCTGGTGACTGACCTGGATACCCTTTGCAACGAGCGCCTGATGCAAATAAAACGGGCTGCCGCAGTCGGCCAAGGGAGGCCGCGACAGCTCTGGGCCATACTGCTCGTCAAGGGCTTTCGCCGACAAAGGCATGGCCCATCCAAGAACACAGGCGATACCTTGATCCGAGATGGCTACGGATGTGACAGTGATCAGTGATTTCGTTCGATGACGTGGTGACACACTGACTTGTTGTGGTACCATGCCGACAACGACGAGGCGACGACGCGCGCATGTGTCCCGCATGCTATTTTTTGCACGGGATTGTGGCCCCTGGCAGGCGCGCGAACGCCGTTGAAAGAGCTTGCGAAAACAGCTCGCGCGAGCTCTATAACATAAATGTTGAAAAACCATTGGTTTTGAAGGATTCGGACAGCGCGCGCGGGTAGAAAATTTGAAAATTCGTACAGATGTTGTTCGAGAACCTACGGTGCGATTCGTATGATTTTATGTTGCGCGGTGCTAAAATTCCTAAGAAACCCAATGATTTTTGAAGATTTCGGCGTGCGCGCGCGAAGAAAAAACTAATGTGTCCCACATGGTATTATTTGACAGGGATGATGGCCCTGGCAGGCGCGCAACCTTTGTTGCAGAAGTTCGAAGCACGTGAAAAAGTTGCTCGCAAGAGCCCGTTTGACAGAAATGTTGAAAAAAGTATTGGGTTTCCTAAGAAATCCGCAAGAGCGCGCGGGGTGAATTTTTGAAACCCTTTTTTTTTGAAAAAAAACCATTGGGTTTTTCATGTTTTTATGTGAAAATCGCTACGAAGACTAAGGTTTTGGAAGGATTTCGTCTTGCGCGCGCGAATGTGCACTTCGTGTCATTTTTTGCAAGGGATTCTTGAAGTTTGGTCATGTTAGAACAAGAAATGTCCACTTTGCCTATTTTTTGCAAGGGAAAACCGATCGTAACAACACAACCGGATCTGGTATACCCCGTTTTGCCTGAGACTTCCTCACGAAAAAGATGAAAATGTGGCTGCGGCCTAGGCGCGGCGGGGGGGGGGGGGGAGGGGGGGGGTGGGGGGGGCGCGCACCAGTGTCCCCAACAATAATTATCTTTAGAATTAAAAAATTTATAAAAAAATGTTCAACACACAGACAACAACAGCAACAACAACAACAACAACAATCATTTTACCCGAACGCGCGGTGTTCTCCCCAGTGCCAGGGTTTTCATACGACACCAGGCAATACCCCCACTTCGTGGGGGGGCATTACAAGCTCTACCAAATATCCAAACGACTCTTCGCGACCACCCAAACCCAGCTTCCCGCCCTATGACGTTGGGACACTTCACTTCGTGGCGTGCGGACGACCGTTGCTACTACACTGGCGTGGGGTACACACCCACAGAACCCAATGGTTTTTGGAGATTTCGGCGTGCGCGCGCGAAGAAAAAACGAATGTGTCCCGCATGGTATTATTTGACAGGGATGATGGCCCTGGCAGGTGCGCAACCGTTGTCGCAGAAGATCGAAAAAGTTGCTCGCAAAAGCCCGTTTGACAGAAATGTTTAAAAAGTGTTGGGTTTCCTACGAATCCGCAAGAGCGCGCGGGATGAGATTTTGACAATTTTTTGTTGAAAAACCATTGGTGTTTTGATGTTTTTATGTTAAAATCGCTGCGAACACTAAGCTTTTGGAAGGATTTCGTCTTGCGCGCGCGAATGTCCACTTTACCTTATTTTTTGCAAGGGATTCTTGAAATTTGATTATATTAGAACAAGAAATGTCATTTTATAGTGTTTATTGCAAGGGAAAGCGGGGGGGAACAAAACAACCGGATCTTGATCACATCGAATTACCTGAGGCTTCCTCACGAAAATGAAGAAAATGTAGCTGCGGCCTAGGCGGCGCAGGGGGGCCGTGCACCAGGGGTCCCAACAATAATTATTCTTTAGAATTAATAATGTTCAACAACAACAACAAGGTACACCCCGTGACTGCGACCCCGTCACCCCGGGCTCCCCCCTTTCGCGCACCCCGGACCTGCCGCCCCGTGCGGACCCCCCCCCACCACACCAACCAACCAACCAGCTCTCCCTGCAACACAAAAAAACTGTATATCACCTATGGGGAGGAGGAGGAGGCGGAGGAGGAGGAGGAGGAGGAAGGACGACGAGGAGGACGGAGGGAGGAGACGGAGGAAGGAGGAGGAAGGAGGAGGAGGCAGGAGGAGGAGGAGGAGGAGGAGGAGGAGGAGGAGAAGGACGACGAGTAGGACGGAGGGGGAGGAGATCGGAGAAGGAGGAAGGATGAAGGAGTAAAAGGGAGGAGGAAGGAGGAAGGAGGAGGAAGGAGGAGGACGGAGGAGGCAGAACGGAGGAAGGAGAGACGGGAGAAGGAGAGGAGGTAAGCATGGAAAGGGGAGGTAAGGAGGAGGAGGAAGGAGGAAGGAGGAAGGCGGAAGGAGGAGGAAGGAGGAAGGAGGGGAGAGAAGGATGAAGGAGGAGGAGGAAAGGAGAAAGGATGAAGGAGGATAGGAGGAGGGGGAATGGGAGGAAAGAAGGAGGAGAGGAAGGATGAAGGAGGAAGGAGGAGAGGAAGGAGGAAAAGGAGGAAGGAGGAGTAGGAAGGTAGGAAGGATGAGGAGGCGGAGGAAGAGGAAAGGAGGAAGGATGAAGGAGAAGGAGAAGGAGGAAGGAGGGGAAGGAGGAAGGAGGAAAAGAGAATGAAGGAGGAAGGAGGAAGATCACTCGGCTGGAAGGAAGAGACGAAGAGCGCCCCCCACGCGAACCCCAAAAAAAAA
Organism: Prorocentrum cordatum; assembly: GCA_963575745.1. Lineage (NCBI taxonomy): Eukaryota > Dinophyceae > Prorocentrales > Prorocentraceae > Prorocentrum > Prorocentrum cordatum. The sequence continues at coordinate 26,191 of CAUYUJ010015854.1, forward strand.
CGCCCCCTCCTCCCCTCCTCCCTCCTCCTCCTCCTCCTCCTCCTCTCCTCCTCCTACTCCTCCACCTCCCGCCCCCCTCCTCCCCCTCCTCCACCACAACATCATCATCACGACCACATCATCATCATCATCATCACCACCATCATCCCCACAATCACCGTCACCAATCACTACCATCACCACCACCACCGACCACAACCATCAGCATCATCATCATCACATCAATCATCGTGCACTCATCGCATCCATCAATCATCATCATCATCATCATCATCATCATCATCATCATCATCATCATCATCATCATAATCATCATCATCATAATCATCATCATCATCATCACCATCACCATCACCATCACCATCATCATCATCATCATCATCATCATGAGCATCATCATCATAATCATCATCATCTGCAACACCATCATAATCGCCATCAATATCCTCAGCGTCACCATCATCACCATCAACATTTTCATCATCATCATCATCATCATCATCATCATCATCATCGCCGTCATTATCATCATAGTCGTCCCCCTCCCCTCATCATCGTCCCTCCTTCCACTCATTATCATCGTCATCATCCCTCCCCTCCCGTCCCTCCTCCCTCCCCTCCAGCCCCTCCTGCTGCCGCTGCTTCCCTTTCCGCTCCCCAGAAGACATAAAGAGAGCGAGGAAGATAGAGAGACAGAGACAGAGACAAAGAGAGAGAGAGAGAGACGCACGCACGCACGCACGCACAAACGCACACACGCGCTCTGGCGGCCGCATGAAACGTAGACTGAAAAAAAAACGCGCCGCATTGAGTAGCAATATCCCGAATGAACCTTGGTGAACCTTGAGGAAGACGCCCAAGACGGCCCCCCAGGCCCCCCAGACGGCCCCAGACGGCTCCAAAGGACCCCCCCAGACGGCGAGTGGGACCCCAGGATGGCCCAAGAGGGCCCCCAGACGGGGGGGAATCGGGGGGAGGGGTTGGTTGGTTGGTGTGGGGGGGGGGGGGCCGGGGGGCCAGACCCGGCGTCTTTCAACAACAACAACAACAACAACAACAGCAACAACAGCAACAACAGCAACAACAACAACAACAGCAACAGCAACAGCAACAGCAACAGCAACAGCAACAACAACAGCAACAGCAGCAACAACAACAACAACAGCAGCAGCAGCAACAACAACAATAACAACAACAACCACAACAACAACAACAACAACAATCATTTTACCCTCACGCGCCATGCTTCCACATGACACATGCATCCATCTGGATAACACACCCCATCATGGGGGATTTTTCTGGCATGCGGGATCCGATATTCCCTCACCCAGATACCCCGCCCAAGAAGGTTTGGCCACCACCTCTTCCGAGGAACTTCAACATCCATAGCTCGGACGGCACATCGCCTTCGCAATCGCCTTGCGCATGCCCCGCATCTCAGAGGGAGAAGAGGAGGGGGAGATGAGAGAGATAGGGAGGGGGAGGAGGAGAAGGGAGGGGGATGAGGGGGGGAGGAAGGATGAGTAGTTGTAGTAGCAGCAGTTGATGATATTGTTGTTGCGGCTGTAGCACTAGTAGTTGTGGTAACGGTAGTAGTAGTCCAAGTAAGTAGAACTGGCTTGCGGCAGCCAAGCGTTCATAGCGACGTTGTTTTTTGATCCTCCTTTAATGTCTTCTCTCCCTATCCTTGAGACGCAGAAATCTCAAAAAGTTGGATGGTTCAGCACATCCAGGAAACCTATCGCTGGACCGGCCCAGATATGGTTCCAGAAGCGGTTCGGGAAGCTGCGCAGGCGCCAGAAGCAGAGAAGCACCACGTACGGGCGCCGACCCGGGCGTCCGGCCCACAGCCGCTCCAGAATCGGCCCAGGACGGCTTCCCGGGCGCCGCAAGCAGAAATTCAGCATTTTCGAAAGAAAAATGTGTATTGGAATGGCCTCTTTTCGGCGCGAACGGAACTGCCCGGGCGTCCGGCCCGGGAGCCGGGCCGGGTGCCGGCCGGGCCGGGTGCCGGCCCGAGCTCCGGAATCGGCCCGGACGGCCTCCCGGGCGCCGGAAGCAGAAATTCAGCATTTTCGAAAAAAAAATGTGTATTGGAATGGCCTTTTTTCGGCGCCGCCTCGGAACTCGATTTTCGGGCGCCCGGGCGCCGGCTCGGGCGCCGACCCGGGCGTCCGGCCCGGGAGCCGGGCCGGGTGCCGGCCCGAGCTCCGGAATCGGCCCGGACGGCCTCCCTCCCGGGCGCCGGAAGCAGAAATTCAGCATTCTCGAAAGAAAAATGTGTATTGGAATGGCTTTTTTTCGGCGCCGCCTCGGAACTCGATTTTCCGGCGCCCGGGCGCCGGCTCGGGCGCCGACCCGGGCGTCCGGCCCGGGAGCCCGGCCGGGTGCCGGCCCGAGCTCCGGAATCGGCCCGGACGGCCTCCCTCCCGGGCGCCGGAAGCAGAAATTCAGCATTTTCGAAAGAAAAATGTGTATTGGAATGGCCTTTTTTCGGCGCCGCCTCGGAACTCGATTTTCCGGCGCCCGGGCGCCGGCTCGGGCGCCGACCCGGGCGTCCGGCCCGGGAGCCGCTCTCGGCGGCGAGCAAGAGCACCGAGCCCGAGTAAAAAAGGAGGAAGGCTCGAGCCGGAGCGTTGTTGTTGTTGGGGGGCCGGTTTTGGCGGAACCCCAAAACGCCTGAGCGTGAGCCTCAATTTCAGAGGAAATGCGGCCGGCGCCTCGGCGAGAGCGCCAGGGCGAATATAGGGGGTCCAACAATAATAATTGGTTAGTAATTAAGGTTCAACAACAACAACAACAACAACAACAACAACAACAACAACAACAACAACAACAACAACAACAACAATTACTAGCACGTGGGGACACTCCGTTCTCACCAGTGCCAGGGTTTTCATAGGAGGCGGGCAATACCCCCACTTTGTGGGGGGGCCGGTTCAAGCTCTACCAAATTTCCAAACGACTCTTCGCCACCACCCACACCCATCTTCCCGCCCTATGACGTTCGGACACTTCACTTCGTGGCATGCGGACGACCGTGGCTACTATTCAGGGCCCCGCGGCCGACGACGACGGCGTGCGCGCGCGAAGAAAAAACGAATGTGTCCCGCATGGTATTCTTTGACAGGGATGATGGCCCTGGCAGGTGCGCAACCGTTGTCGCAGAAGTTCGAAAAAGTTTTTCGCAAAAGCCCGTTTGACAGAAATGTTTAAAAAGTGTTGGGTTTCCTACGAATCCGCAAGAGCGCGCGGGATGAGATTTTGACATTTTTTTGTTGAAAAACCATTGGTTTTTTTGATGTTTTTATGTTAAAATCGCTCCGAACACTAAGCTTTTGGAAGGATTTCGTCTTGCGCGCGCGAATGCCCACTTTACCTTATTTTTTGCAAGGGATTCTTGAAATTTGATTATATTAGAACAAGAAATGTCATTTTATAGTGTTTTGTGCAAGGGAAAGCGGGGGGGAACAAAACAACCGGATCTTGATCACATCGAATTACCTGAGGCTTCCTCACGAAAATGATGAAAATGTAGCTGCGGCCTAGGCGCGGCGGGGGGGCGTGCACCAGGGGGCCCAACAATAATTATTCTTTAGAATTAATAATGTTCAACAACAACAACAACAACAACAACAACAACAACAACAACAACAACAATTACTAGCACGTGGGGACACTCCGTTCTCACCAGTGCCAGGGTTTTCATAGGAGGCGGGCAATACCCCCACTTGGTGGGGGGGCCGGTTCAAGCTCTACCAAATTTCCAAACGACTCTTCGCCACCACCCACACCCAGCTTCCCGCC
>CAUYUJ010015854.1:35000-97500 GCA_963575745.1 Prorocentrum cordatum
TCTTCGCCACCACCCACACCCAGCTTCCCGCCCTATGACGTTCGGACACTTCACTTCGTGGCCTGCGGACGACCGTGGCTACTACACTGGCGTGGAGTACACACCCACAGAAGTTGTTAAGCCTACGTTCGTACACCCACAGAAGTTGTTAAGGCGGGTAGAAATTTTTGAAAAGTCGTGCAGGGTTTTTTTCGAGGACCTACGGTGCGATTCGTGTGATTTTATGATGCGCGGTGCTAAATTCTTAAGAAGCCCAATGGTTTTTGGAGATTTCGGCGTGCGCGCGCGAAGAAAAAACGAATGTGTCCCGCATGGTATTATTTGACAGGGATGATGGCCCTGGCAGGTGCGCAACCGTTGTCGCAGAAGTTCGAAAAAGTTGCTCGCAAAAGCCCGTTTGACAGAAATGTTTAAAAAGTGTTGGTTTTCCTACGAATCCGCAAGAGCGCGCGGGATGAGATGTTGACATTTTTTTGTTGAAAAACCATTGGTTTTTTGATGTTTTTATGTTAGAATCGCTGCGAACACTAAGCTTTTGGAAGGATTTCGTCTTGCGCGCGCGAATGTCCACTTTACCGTATTTTTTGCAAGGGATTCTTGAAATTTGATTATATTAGAACAAGAAATGTCATTTTATAGTGTTTTTTGCAAGGGAAAACGGATTACAACAAAACAACCGGATCTTGATGACATCGTATTACCTGAGGCTTCCTCACGAAAATGATGAAAATGTAGCTGCGGCCTAGGCGGCGCAGGGGGGCCGTGCACCAGGGGTCCCAACAATAATTATTCTTTAGAATTAATAATATTCAACAACAACAACAATGCAGTCATACACCCGGGGGTGCGTAGGACACCGAATGCCCGTGCAGGTGGGCACCTCAAGTGCGTCCTCGCTTGAGGCCAGCTGGAAGCTCCACGTGAGCAGACTTCAAGCACTGCTTGAGCGGAGGGAAGGAAAGAGGCGGGGGGAGGGGAGGGAGGAAACAAAGGAGGAAGGAGGAAACCAAGGAAGGGAGGCCCCTACTAGAGGTTCGAGTTTTATCCATAGCCAGTGCGCCTCGGGCTTGCGGCGCCCCTTCCACGAAAGTCCAAGACGCCCTGGACCAAGAACAACAATGCAGTCATACACCCGGGGGTGCGTGGGACACCGACTGCCCGTGCAGGTGGGCACCTCAGATGCGCCCTCGCTTGAGGCCGGCTGGAAGCTCCACGTGAGCAGACATCAAGCACTGCTTGGGCGGAGGGAAGGAAATAGGGGGGGAGGGGAGGGAGGAAACTAAGGGGCAAACAAACCGACCTCGCTTTTGACCACCCCCGCTTCCAAGAGATACCAAGCGATGCCAAACCACGGCCTGTACTGGTCAGGCCGCTTGACGAGAAGGCGCGGGGTATGATTTGGTCTTGCCTGGAAGCGACAGCGGGGTAGGGGAATTCACGCTCTGATTGAAACAGAAGGAGACGCCCTGGATATGGATAGGAACGTTGCCCCGACCCAGGTCTGAACCAGTTCCCCGGGGCCGGTTTGTCGTCCCGAGTCGTTTTTTGACGGTCCCGAGGCCCGGCAAGGGCCCCCCAAGGCCGAAGTTCTCGAAAGACCTCCCGTCGTGATTTTTGGAGGGTGGGGCGCGAACCGTCCTGGGCTCGCCAGTCAAGGGGGGGGCAGGGCCCCGGCCTCCGCGCCGCCGCGGGGGGGGGGAGTGACGCTTGGCAGCCTGTGAGAGAGGAGGAGGAGGAGGAGGAGGAGGAGGAGGAGGAGGAGGAGGAGGGACGAGGAGGAGGAGGAGGGGAGGAGGAGAGAGGAGGAGGAGGAGGAGGAGGAGGAGGAGGAGGAGGAGGAGGGGAGGAGGAAGAGGAGGAGGAGGAGGACGACGACGAGGAGAACGATTGGACGACCAGAGGACGAGTGGACGACCAGCTGGGGCAGGGCCCCGGCCTCCGCGCCGCCGCGGGGGGGCCCCCGGCGCGAGCGCTCGACGCACGCGGGGGGGGCCCCGTCCTGCAGCCGCCGCCGCGCGGCCCGCAGTAGTTGCGCGGGCGCGGCGCGGAGGGCCAGGGCGGCGGCGCCGCGGCGCGGGTGGCCGCGCGCCTCCTCCCGGCGCGCGGGCGGGGCGAGCGGCCAGACTACGGAAGCAGTGGCACTACAACACACACACACACATATATATATACATATGTATATATGTGTATATATATATACACATACACATATACATATGTGTGCGCGGGCGGGATCGAGCGGGATTGACACAGGAGGAGGTCGAGGAGTATGCTGGGGATTTCTGCTGGAGTCCCCTTTTGTACTCCCTCATTTTTGCATATGCATATATACATATCGATATATATATATATATATATACACACATGTATTAATATATCTTTCTATATATAGATATGTATAAGGAAAAAAAGATCGGATGTCCGCGCGGATGTCTCGGATCGGGGCTGGGCCCCCCTCCCCGGCACGCGGAGCGCGCCGAGGGCGGCGCCGGAAGCGCCAGAGGGAGGCTCCAACTCTGATCCGAGACGTCCGCGCGGACCTCCGAGTTGTTATGTTTGTGTCAGTGTTCGTTCCCCTAGAACGGCCAGACGAAGCCGGTAGGAGAGCAAATTCGGGCGAGGATTCTCCAGATGTTGTTTGTACGCAGTCGGCACGTATCAGGAGGATGCGCGATGAGGATGCCAGGGCCTTGGACGCGGGGCGCGGCCATCGAAAGTGGCTAAGAATGGGCCGAGGAGGCGAGAATGCAAAGGCACCCTTGGGAAGGTTGCCCATTCTTACTATGCGGGTTGACTGTACCACACCCTCCCTGGCCCAATCGAATTCCACCGCCAGGGACCACTCTCAGTAGACGGAATCCAAGCCCCAGGGAGGAAATCTTGCATGCCAGACTCACGACCAGGACCCTCGCTCGTCCCCTGGGGCTTCTGGGTACAGCATATACACTTTTCGGGCGCGTCTGAGCGCGGGCGGCCCTGGAGGACGTCTCGGGCGCCGCGGCCTTCTGAAAGCGTTCCATTTGGACGCCCGAAATGGGTACGGAAAGAATGGGTACAATGCCCAACAGCAAATGTTGTCCCAAACCAACAGCGGCCGCTTTTGGGCAGGCGGCCTTCTCTCAAATGGACACAGGCCGCGGCGGCGCGGACAGCTAATCCTGTTCAAAAAGAACTGGATCCGCTGTTCGGCATTGCACCCATTCTTTCCGTGCCCCTTTCGCTCGTGCAGCTTCCGGAGCGCTCCGAGAGCGCTGTGGAACGCCCTGCACGGGACGGACTTCTCCTCGTCCCACAGCCTATAGCCCGAGGCGCGCAGGAGATCAGACGGCACCGCGCGGGCCCAGACCCGCGGCGCCCTGCTTCTCCTCCCGCACGGCGCGCCCCCGGACGCCCCCGGCCGGGCGGGGGCCTCCCGAGAGGCCGAAGACAGCGAAGGACCTCCGTCCTGACTTCGTTACAGCCGGGGCGTTAACCTAAGGAACCCTAGATAAAGAACGAGGCCCCTTTTTGTCCATGAGTTAAGCTTCGACTCCCCATCGAAAGCCTAAGAAAAGCCTGAGGCAAGCTGTGCAACAATCCAGGAGCACGGAGCCCCTCCCCAACGAAGAGGGTTCCTTCTTCAGCACCCCGACTGTACGACGCGAGCACTCCTCCTAACCTCCTCCTCCTCCTCCTCCTCCTCCTCCTCCCTCCTCCTCCTCCTCCTCCTCTCCTCCTCCTCCTCCCTCCTCCTCCTCCTCCTCCTCCTCCTCCTCCCTCCTCCTCCTCCTCCTCCTCCTCCTCCTCCTGGGAGCACGCCTGGGGACGGAGAGGCCGGACCGCATCGGAGCGTCGGGCACGGCCGGCCAGCAGCGGCTCGGGAGAGGCGTCTCGCAGCGGAGGGCGCGGCGTTGCCGCGGGCCGCAGCGGCGCGGGGCCGGGGCAGCCGACCGGCCACAGCTGGGGGAGCTGTGGTCCTTACCCCCCTGGGGGAACCCATCGCATCGACGATCTCTCGAGAGGGGGTGTCGAAGTCGATGGGTCCCCCAGGGGGGTAAGGGCCACAGCTCCCCCAGTTGTGGCTGGCCTGAGCAGCTACCGAAGCGCAGCGGCTGCACCAACAGGCACAGCGACGCCTTGTCAGCACTGGGCCGCATCGGATCGGCGGGAACAGAGAAAGAAACAACGCACAACCATACACATATAATGTTTGGCGCTCCGCGCGGATTCGGAGCCCGCCAGGAGCGGCACTGGAGGCGCCGCCAGGGGGGGCCCAGCGCGGATCGAAGGAGTCCACGCGGAGCGCCAAACAAGTTTATGTTTATGGCGTTTTTTCTTCGTATATTAGCATCGGGCCGCATCGGATCGGCGGGAACTCGAAATCGAAGCGGATCGGAATGGCAAAAACCGATACCGAATCGGACCGAAACAATCGAAGTGGACCCGGTCGGGTGCTGCCCAGGGGTTGTCCTGGCCCAAGGTGTACCCCCGGCTCGTCGCGCCACTCCTGGGCCCCAAGGGGCGATGTTAGTTCTTTGACCGAGATGTGCTCAAAGATGGTCCCAAGAAGGCCTCACAAGAGGGCTCAAAGAAGCCCGCCAGAAGGCAACCAAGAGGCTCCCAAGAGGCCCGCAAGCGGCCCCCGGGAGCCCCCAAGACGCCCCGAGAGACCAGCAAGAGCCCCCAAGAGGCATCCCAAGCGACTCCGAGGTGCATCCAAGGGGCCTCCAGTTCCCATGCTCCCCCGATACTATACGGGCAGCTCCCTCGGCATCACTCCTGGATCTGGAGGGGCGGGTGGGAATACAAAGCGTTTGGAATTGGCATTGATCGCTTCCCCTGTATAGAGTAAAGTGCTGCGCAGTCAAAGCCGCAGGAGGCAACCACTTCCAGCTGGCGTTGGCGTGTGGCTCCCGATGCGCTGAAATAGGGTGCTCCATCCAGGCGCTGAAGCGCCCACAATTAAATTTATCAGCCTGGAACATATCCCTATCCCTATGCTGGGCACCTCCTCATCACGATGCCAATCTTAGGGATTCCCTTATTTTTGTTGAGGGCGCATCCCTAAGATTGTCATCGCTTTTTGGCGTGTCAATCTTAGGGATAGGGATACGCTCCAGGCTGGTAATAAATGGAACGAGAAGATTCAGCAAGTCAGGAAAAGGATTGCCATTTGCAATTGCCGTGACTATTTACGTGAGACCGGCTTGGTGCCAACCGGAATAAGAAACTACACATCTTCCTGAATGTCCCCTGGCCTGCGCCTGCCTAAGACCACATGTTGACGACCTCTCGCACTTTGATCTTGGTTTAGGGTCACCACCGCACCACCGCAATCCCATAACCCATAACCATCAACAGAGAAAGGCCATTCAGGGAGCGCCGGCGGAAACCGAGGGGCACCAAGATCTTGCTGATCCGGAATCAAAAACACCCACATATTCTCCGCCGAGTGCATAGACTTGGCCGAATCATGCGGTTATCAAACTTCTTAGAACCATCTTGGAGTTGCTCCGCCAACTGATTGCATTCGGCGTCTTTGAGACAAGACACCTTAGCAAGGGAACCAGACTGGCAGAGAAACGCATCCAATGACAGGTGCCGTAGAATTAGTCGCCGCTCGGTTACCCAATTCTAGGTCGCAGGCCAGACAGCGTCGGATGGTAGACAATGCTCGCCTGATGCGATGTGAAGGAATTCAATGTACACGCGCGTGACAGGCTATGTGAAGGCCTCGGGTCTGCAACACATGTTTGGGCACCACGAGCAATGCAGCACGAGCAGGCATAACAGTTCCATCCTAGTTTTCTCTTTGGGACTACCCTGGCGAGAGGTGGCATGCGGGGAAGCCATGCGGACTGATCATAACGAAAACTGCCCGGCCCGCTTTATCAGCCAAAGCCGCCTGAACAAGTACAAGTCAGGATGAGGACGTGCTGCTAAGATGTCCTGGCCAAAGTAGCCATGAGGCCGGTGCAACAGTGCAAGCTCATTGCACTAGCAAAACTGTAATACTGTTGTGCAGGCCTTAACAGACATTCCCACCGAACGCGCGAGGCCGCGCAACGCTAGAGGTGGGAGCATTACGGAACCGAAGGCATGTGTGACGCTAGAAGTCAGCATGAGAGATAGCGAGGGAGGGAGGGAGGGAGGGAGGGAGGGAGAGAGAGAGAAAGAGAGAGCAAAGCAAAATGCACATGGCACGAAGCCTGGCCCAGGGCTAGTGCCAGAGGAAGCATGAGGAAGCATCCTGGAGTTCTGGGTATATTGACTAGGTCAAGACACCGCAACAAACACGCATGTGATATGCTCGTTGGCCACATCGACTTTGCTGGAAACTTTTGGCCAGAGTCCTCGATAAATCCGGCCGCCGCTGTATCTCTGGGCACGGAGTGGGCGCGTCATCGGGTCCTTTCCCTCATACACTGGGCGCCTCAGTGCTCGGTCCTGAATTTTTTTTGGGGGGGTGGCCTGGGCTCCCAAATGTTCCTCAAACTTGCCAGAAGAGGGTCTGGCGTGCCCTCGGGGCTTCCCCGCGGGTCCGTCGCAGGACTCTGCCGCGCCCCAAAATGGCCCCGCGCGACGGGCCACAGGAAGGCTCCACGGGAGGCCTTCCGGGCGGCCCCAGGGGGGGCCCGGCGCGCCCAGCGAGATCGGCCCAAGGCGCCCAAAAGGCGGCTCCAAAACGGCCTCCGAGGCCCCCCATGACGACCGCAGGGGCCTCCCCCAAAAAGGGCCCCAAGAGGCCAAGAGTATCGATGTGCCGCACGCCTTGTTCGAAAGGTGTGGCGTACTCGTCTTTTTTCGCCTCCCCGACGCACTACGACGGCCCAACGGGCCTCCAAGACCGCCCCGTGACGAGGCCCAGGAGGCCTCCAAAAGGGCCCCAGAGCGGCCTGAAGGCGACCAACCAAAAGCCCCAGAGGCGCCCAAGACGACCCTCGAGGGCCCTTAACCTTTCCCAGAACGGGCCCCACAGGGGGAGCACGAACCGAACATCGAAGCATTCCGCCCCATGAGACACCCAAAGAGACCTGCAAGAGGCCCCCAAGAGGCCCCCACGAGGCCCCCAAGAGGCCTCAGGCGGGCCCCCGAGAGGCACCACAGCTGCATCCAAGAAGCCGCCACGGCGCAACCCACGAGATCCCAACGAACACCCAGTAGGCTTCACACCGACAAGTGCCTTTCAACCAAACACGGTGGCGGGATGGGCAGACGGCCATTACATCGTGGCGGATACCTGCAACTAGTCTGGGGCACTGCATGCTGGAAAGCGGAACGCGGTCCTTGTGGGACCTGATCATGGGTCCATTCCTGCGCGAGGGAGCCTGGGTTCCATGGTCGAGGCCCCCCCGGGCCAATCCTGGGGTGCGTTCTGCCCTAACCCCCGAACACAGTCCTGCCGTGGCCATGGGAGGTTGGCGAGGGGGCCCGAATAGTGCCCAGAAGTGCGCAGAACCCCCGAGCTCCTCCTCCTCCTCCTCCTCCTCCTCCTCCTCCTCCTCCTCATCATCATCATCATCATCATCATCAGCATCATCATTATCCTCCTCATCATCCTCCTCATCATCCTCCCCATCATCATCATCATCATCATCATCATCATCATCATCATCAGCAGCAGCAGCAGCAGCATCATCATCATCATCATCATCATCATCATCATCATCATCATCATCATCATCATCATCATCATCATCATCATCATCATCATCACATCATCATCATCATCATCATCATCATCATCATCAGATCATCATCATCATCATCATCCTATCCTCATCCTCATCCTCATCCTCATCCTCATCCTCATCTCATCCTCCTCCTCCTCCTCCCCTCCTCCTCCTCCTGCTCCTCCTCCTCCTCCTCCTCCTCCTCCCTCCCTCCTCCTCCTCCTCCTCCGCCCCCGAAGCTCCGGGGGATCCATTACTCCTACTCCTCCTCCTCCTCCTCCTCCTCCTCCTCCTCCTCCTCCTCCTCCTCCTCCTCCCTTCTCCTCACCCTCCCTCTTCCCCCCTCCTCCAGATCCACCTCTTCACTCCTCATCGTCACTCCCTCATCCCTCCTCCCCCTTCTGGCGGACCGCGTGTCCAGTCGCCCCGCCCTCGCGCCACACCCTAGCCCGCGACGACCTGGCCACCCATTCATCGCCATTCCTTCCAGCGCCTCGCCGCTCCCCCCTCCTCCCCGGAGGGGCTGCCGCCCCACCCCACCACCCGCGGCGCGTGATGATGATGATGATGATGATGATGATGATGATGATGATGATGATGATGATGATGAGGAGGAGGAGGAGGAGGAGGAAGAGGAGGAGGAGGAGGAGGAGGAGGAGGAGGATGAGTGGTGGTGGTGGCTCCTCGGCCCCGCAGCCCCCGAGCTCCAGGCCGGCGCTGCCCCGCAGACCGCGCCCGCGCCTGTGGGCGCCACCGTGGCGGCGGCCCCGGCACCGTGGCGCGCGGCCCCGGCGGCGCGAGGCCCCGGCGGCGGCGGCGGCGGCGCGGCGGCGGCGCGGCGGCGGCGGCGCAGAACGACGGCGCCCTCTGGGCGCCCTCCGCGACGGCCTCGGACGCCTTGCGCCCCAGCCGCCGTCCGACGCCCCCTCGCGCGCCCCCTCCGCACCGCCGACCTCCTTGAGGGGCAGCGATACGGGGGGATAGGCATATAGGGGGGGAGCCATCGACCTGGGATCGGCGACACATCGCCGAGAGAGCGGCGAGAGGCCCCCGACAGTGGATCCGCGCGCTCCTGGGCGGGTTTGGGGGCCATCGGACCCCCATCGGCGACCTCTGGGCGATTGGGGGTCAACGCGTCCCCCCCCTTATGCCTCTCCCCCCTTATCGTTGGCCCTGACTCCTGCAGCGCGCCCCCCCCCCGAGGCAGCGGCAGCGCGCGCCAGCGAGGGCGAGGGCGAGGCTGCTGGCCGCGGTGGCGGGAGAGGAGCGGCGGGGGCCGTGGCAGACTCAGGGCCTCAGCCGCCCGACGCCTGGGAGTCCCGAGACGGTGCGGTGGCAGACCGTGCGGTGACCTCGAAATCCCCCCAAGACCTCACCGCACGGTCTGTCGCCGCACGGTCCTGGGACCCCCGAGGCCCCACGTCCTCGGAGAGGGACTCGGGTCCCGAAACCGTGCGGTGACCCCGAGTTCCACCGACTCGCCTCACGGTGTGGTCACCACACCGCTCGGGGGCACCCGACGCCACCCGCCCGACGCCCGGGAGCGGCCAGGAGGGGGGTGTCCAGGGGGGGGGTGCAAATCGTGACCGGCGGCACGTGCGCGGCCCATGGGGGGGGCCCGGGACGTCATGAAATAATGAGAAGAGGCGCCACGAAATCTGGGGAAATATCATGGCCCCCGCCATGATATCCACCCCCCTAGTCATCACCAAGGGCTCCCAACATCGCGCTTCGCGCTCCGCGAAGCGCGAATAACTTCGCGCTCTCGTGCCGCCCCCCCAAAGGGAGAAAAGGAGAACGAGGAGGGGGAGAAGGAACGAGGACCGCGAAGCGCGAATAACTTCGCGCCCTCGTGGGCGCCCCTCCTCCCGCCTCCTCCTCCTCCTCCTCCTCCTCCTCCTGCCCTCCTCCTCCTCCTCCTCCTCCTCCTCCTCCTCCGCGCTGCGCGAAGTGCGCATAACTTCGCGCGCTCGCGCCGCCCCCCCAAAGGGAGAAGGAAAGGACGAGGAGGAGTCGGAGCCGAACCGCGAAGCGCGCGAGGCGCGAATGACTTCGCGCCCTCGAGGGCGGCCTCGGTTTCCCCAGTCACGGCGCGGAGCCTCGGAGGCCTCCGCCCCTGCCCCCGGGGCTGGCGCTGCACTGCCCCGCAGATCGCCCGCGGCACCAGAGCCGCCTGCACCACCACGGGGGCGCCCTCCACGCCTCGCGGCGGGCATCTGTGCGCCTCATGGCGCAGGCTGTTGCCCACGCTGCTTACCCTCACCACACTGCGGCTCCATGACCTCAAGCTCTGGCCCAGAGGCTTAAAACGACGCGAAGATCGGGACAAAATCGGATCGGGATAACTCGAAATCTCTGAGAATCGGCGGGTTTGGAGGATGTATTGGGCGCCGCGGCCGCTCCAGAGCGTTCCAGAACGCTCTGAGAGCGCTCCGGAACGCTCTGGAGCGATTTATCCCGATCCTAGTTTTGTTTTAAGGCTCTGCAGCAGCACTCAAGACCGGCGCTGCGTCCCGATGTTTGACGCCCCCGGGGCCTCGTGACCATAGAGGCGGAACAACTCACCGCCAGAACTGACACATGCATCCGCATCTGGGCAGACGTGGGCAACGCCCTGGCAAGAGCCTGCCCCCACACACCACGAGTCACAATGATTTGTCTCGGCCTATGCCTGTGCCGCCGCCTCTGAATACAGGCACTAGAAACCCCTGGGCCCCAGCGCAGAATGCGCTTCCTGAAGGTGAGCAGGAACCGATCCCGAGGGTGAAACATCCGTCGGTGTTCTTCTTAGGCGCGAGGAGAGGTCCAGGGGTGGAGGGCGGGGCCTCCATGCAAGCGCACCGAGCGAGGGCCCCTCCCCGGCGGCAGCCAGCAGCACGGTCGGAAACAAGTCAAACGCCGACAGCGAGAAGCCGAAAGGGACCGCGACCAGCAGGCGGCAGGCAGCGCCGAGGCAGGAGTCGGGCACCTCTACAGGTCCACCTCCTTTCTCATCCCTCCCCCCCTCCTGCTCTGATCGTTTGCGTCCCGCGAGGGGGGAGGAGGAGGAGCGCAGCGACGCGGCAACGACACAGCCGCCGACTGAACCGAACCGACCGAAGGCTTTCGCGCCGAACCGAACGATGGGCGGAGCTCTTGCAGACCCTGGTGTCACAGAAAAATCGCGACGACTGATTTTTCTGTATTTGAGGCCTCGGGAGTGTCTTCTCCGGGTGCGTTCAGAAGGGGGCGTCCAAGAAAGGGCTGCACAAATCATGGGCGGAGGCATTTGCGAGGGCGAGAGGGAGGATCTGGGGACGCATTGAAAGAAGAAGAGGGGGCTTTGAAATCTGGAGAGGCATCGGGGCCTGGCCATGATGTCGAATCCCCCTAGTCCCCAGTCATCATCCCACTCTTGGAGGCCCCAGACTTCTGGGGCCTCGGGTTGACCAACAAGAGCTGCCTGGGGTGAAAGAGACCAGCCCTGGCGAGCTACATCACGCAACAGATTGTGCCGTGGGAGGCGAGTGGACGTAGCATCAAGTCGGGCGTGTCCACCTGCAGGGGGATCTTCGACGAAAAACTAAAAGTACAAAAAATGCTACATGGTCAACAAATGCTCACAAAATAGTCCCCAGACTATTTTGGACTATTTTTGAATTTCCCACCTGTAGAGGGACACGCCCGACTTAAACGTAGCAGGGGGAGCAAGCGAGAGGAGAAGGCTCACAACACCGATGATGCCGCATGCTGCGAGAGGGCTGCCCCACTTCTTGGTCATCGGCAGAAGAGAGGCCGCACCACGAGAGCGTGAGGCAGCGGCTCTCGTCCACCTGAGCGCGCTCGGCACGCTCGCCACGCAGCGCCACTCGACGGCTCAAGCAAGCTCGAAGATGCATTCGCACATCGTCCCGCTCTCTCCTCGGCTAGGCGTAAGAGTGACCCTGGGTAAGAGTGACCTTTGGTGCGCAGCTTTTGGGGGCGCGACGGAGCCAAACCCAAGGGCGCGGGCCGCTTAGATCGCATCGCGCTCGGCGATCGAGGGGAGCCCGATGAGCCCGCACCAAAGGTCACTCCGGCGAAAGGTCACTCTTACGTGTAGTCGATCTCCTCCGTGAACACGACTGCGCGACACGGCGAATTCGCCGGCCCAACGGGCCAAGGGCCTGCTAAGATCTCCGGCAACTGGTTAATTCATAATATCGCGCGCGCGCGGGGCCGCCCCTGGGGGTCCCTGGACGAAAAGTACCCCGGGAGACCCCCGGGACACTCGGATCAGAGATGCCAGACCAGGCAATTTTTCGACACCCCTCACGAGGATCGTGGCCTCCGAGGGAGAGGCGCAATCGACTACCCCCCCTCCTGACCCAAGAGGTCCCCAACACTGCCCAAGACGCCACCGAGACGCCCAAAGAGCGCTCCAAGACGCCGACGATGACCCCAAGACGACCCAAGAGGCCTCCAAGAGACCTCCAAGAGGGCCCGAGAGGCCAAATTCATAAATTGTACGATGGTTCTGGAAGGATTTTGGCCTTGTCGCCTCTTCGGCCATCCGATGCTCCAAGACAGCCCAAGAGGCCCCCAAGAGCCCCCCAAGACGGACCAAGAGGCTTCCAAGAAAGCCCCAAGAGGGCCCAAGAGGGCCCCGAGACGGCCCGAGAGGCGCCCAAGACGGCCCAAGACGGCTCCAAGACGGCCCCAAGTGGGGCCCAAGAGGGGGACCACGAACCGAAAACTCAAGCCTTCCGCCCCAAGAGGGCCCAAGGAGGCCCAGAGAGAGGCCCCAAAATGCCGCCAAGAGGCCCCCAAGAGGCCCAAGGAGGCCCCCACCACCACCACAGAGCCAAGCATCCGGAAGAACGCGTAGCCAGAGCCCCCAGGAGGCCCAAAAGAGGCCCCAGAAGTTCAAAAATGCCTCCCAGGCGCCCCCGAACGGCTTCTCAAAAGACCCCAAGAGGCCTCCCAAAGAAGCATTTTGACGACGGCCCTGTTTGGCCCCAAGAGCAACACAAGACGCCAACGAGAGGCTTCCTCCTCCGCCCCATCCCCTTCCTCCTCCTCTTCCTCCTCCTCCTCCTCTTCCTACTGATCTTCATCCTCCTCCTCTTCTTCTCATCCTCTCCTCCTCCACTCCCCTTCCCCATCCTCATCTTCCTCCTCCTCCTCGGCGACTCTACAATGGTCCCAGGCCCACGGCGAAGCAGTAGCGATCATGCAACATGGGCCGGCGGAATGAGCGAAGCGATTGAGTAAACTGCTGAACGCTCGATGCCAGACGATGCCAGACAGCAACCCGCTGCCTTCTGAAAGGGCACGCACGGCACGGAAGGCCGGTACAAGTCTAACTTGGAATCAGACTGCCAGGAGGCGTCTGACAAGGGTGACCGTGATCCCGTGCATGATTGAACTTCATGACGAAATGACTCGGATCAAGATGAGGTGGGGTGGCGCAACCATTAAAATCACCGAGCCCACAGCTCGTAGAATGCATTGAAGGCGTTTTCCAGATCGGCTTGGTCAGTCTGATTTGAACTAGTTCTGGCCAGGCTGTATTACGAAAAACTGTTGAATGTGTCAATGAACTGTGTTGCAGGCCCCTGCCCAGACAATCACAACCATGAAATGTGGGCGGCGTGTGCATTGGACCAGCGGCTGAAAAGAGAATGGCTATGTGTGGCTGGTGGTGGTGGCAGATGGACAATACACTCGCCGTGAACAACAACAGAGCCTGGCGACGAAAGTCACGATCGGATCCGCGGCGCACTCCGACACTCGTGGAAGGTCCCCCCATGGCGGGCCCCCCGTGCGAGGCAGCGACGCTGCGGCGAGGCGGCGCTTGGCCTGGAGCTGAGCAGCGAGAGCCAAGCGCACACGCTGAGGGGCTAAGTGGCAGGGTCGCGTTTCTGCCGCTGGCGTCGGGGGAGCACAGCGAGCTCCGGGCGAGGTCGGGTCCGACGACGAGCCCAGCGCGCAGCAGCACGGCGATATGTATGGAGCGCGCCTGGCAACGACGGCGGTCGAATTTGGATGCCTGAGGACCCTCGGCCCGCGTCCCTCCCGTAGTCACCGCCTGCCCGCCCTGCCCTTTTCTCTCTCCTCCCCCCTCCCTCCGCCCCCCCTCTCCCACCGTCGCGTCTCCCCTCTCGTCTGCTCCTCTCGGGGGGACGCTCGGATAGCAGAGGCCAGGGCAGATCATCAGCACACGCAGCTGGTCTTCCTGGCGCCTCCTGGCGCCGGGGTTCGCCAGATGCATCGAGGAATGGGCCAGGCGGCGGGGCGGAAACCAGCTGCAGGCAACAGATCTCGCATCCCCCTTTCCCTATCCTACCCTTTCGGCCGGCCAGATCCTCCTCCTTCCCCCTCTCCTCCTCCTCCTCCTGCGGTTCTCTGTTCTTCCTGCGGTTCTTCGTTCTTCCGCCACTCATCCTCCATCTTGTCCACCTTCTCCAGCACGCCATCGTCCTCCTACTCCTCCGTCTCCTTCTTCGTCTCCTGCTCCTCATCCTCCTTGTCCTGACCCTGCTCCCTCCTGCCCAGCCGCCCGCAAGGGGAGAGAGGGGTTGAAAGGAGAGCTCTCCCGTCACATCAAGGGCCCACCGCGACAGGGGCCGTCGTCCCTGTCGTGCCGCCATTGTCGTCGTCGTCCTCCTCCTCGTGATCATCCTACGAGCGGCGGGCGGATATGTTCAAAACCCGCCATCGCCACCAACTGATCACGACGTTCACCACGAAGAGACAGTGACCAAGTACAGTTATGAGTATCGTCATCCTCATCCTCCTTCCTCCTCCTCTTCCTGCTCCTCTTCGTCGTCGTCGTCGCCGTCATCTCCTTCCTCCTCCCTTCTCCTCGTCCTCATCGTCGTCATCATGATAGTTTTCCTGATCCATGTCCTTTCCTCCTCCTGCTCATCCTCCTCCAGCCCATCCTTGTGCTTCTCCTGTCTGTTCAGTTTTCCCTGCCTCCTCCCCTCTCCTCCCCCTCCTCCTCCCCCTCCTCCTCCTCCTCCTCCTCCTCCTCCTCCTCCTCCTCTTCCTCCTCCTCGTCCTCCTTGTACTCCCTCATCCTTCTCCTCCTCTTGTACTCTCCTAGGACCAAGAGGACGAGCACCGCCCAAACAACAAAACGGTCCTCGACATTCCAAGCTCCGCCCTTCCCTCCCTCATCCTTGTCGGCTCGCTCCGCGCCCCCCCTCCCCCTTCCGCAGCAGCGAAGGAGGCGAGGATGAAGGGGCACGATCAGGGGGGGAGGGCAAGAGGGGGGAAGGGAGGGGAAAGAAGAGGAAGGAAAAGCAGGAGGAGCATGGAGAGGAGGCGTGAACAGAGGGGGGGAGGAAAACGAGAAGGACGAATCAAGACAAGAACGGAACGGGAGGAGGAGAGGGCCGAGGAGGAGGGGACGAGGAGGAGAACGGGCCAGGGGGGCGGGAGGACGCCGCGGCGGCAGGAGGAGGCACCAGAGAGAGGGGGGGCCCCGGGAGGAGGCAGGGCAGGAGAGGGGCAGGACGCGGAGCGGGAGGACGAGGCACGGAGGAGGCAGAGGAGGACCGCACGGGAGGAGGACGGGACGGAGGAGCGAGGGGAGGACCGCCGCGCCAACGACCGCACGGGAGGCCAACGGGGAGGCTCCGGCGTGCCGCGGGTCAGGTGCCGACGTGCGGGGCGTCGGCCGGGAGCGGCAGCACGGCCCGGGCGGAGGCCGTCGCCTCGCCCTCGGGGGGGGGAGGGGGCGCCGCGGGCGGCGGCCTCGCCCTCCTCCCCCGTGAGAAAAGGAGGCCATCGAAGGGTCGGAGGCCTCCTGGGCACATCCCTGAGCGAGCGCCCCCGCCGTGGGTGAACTCCTCCTCCTCCTCCTCCTCCTCCTCCTCCTCCTCCTCCTCCTCCTGCCCCCGCGTTGATTGTCCTTGGACCCGCCGAGCCCTGCTTCGCTCTCTGCGTCCTTGCCCCCCTTCCCATCAGCTCCCCTGGGCAGGGCTTCGGACGGGGCTGCAGGTGGGGAGCGGCTGCGCGAGGCGTGAAGAATCACTCCCCACTGTCGCTCCCTGTCTTTTTCCTCCTCCTCCTCCCCCTCTGCCTCCACCTCCGCCTTCACCTCCACGTCCACCTCCTCCGCCGCCTCCTCCTCCCCCTCCTCCTCCTCCCCCCGAGACGTGTCGGCAGAGCGCGCATGTCGTTTCGCCAGACACCCCCTCACCAGTGATGATCCTGGACCTTCAGATTAGCAGCAGTTTCGCGGACGGGGGGGCGGGCCGATCTCAAGAACGCGGCCCTCGCCTCACCGCCGCGCAGGCCGCGGGAACTTCACCGACCGAGGGCGGGTGGTGTTCAATGCGTGGCTCTCGCCTCACTGCCGCGCACATTCGTCTTCAAACATCCTGAGGGCTTCACGGATGGAGGACGGCTCGTGTAAAAAAAACTCACGCCCTAGCGCCGCACACATTCGTCTTACCACCACGGCGCAAGGGTTTCACGGATTCTTACAGTTTACTTCTCAGGGCGCAAGAGGCATGCTGACTCGCGGTGTTGAAGTCCCAAGCATTGTGTTCTGGGGCGATTCAGAGTCGTCAGGACGCAACCGAAACCATAATTCGCGACGTTGAAGTCCCACGAATGGTGTTATGGTGCGATTGGGATTATCAGACGGTTGTTTCCCAACCGGGCACTTTCCGCAGAGACAGAGTAGGTTATTGTAGGGACCCGTGAAGAAGGAACTTTGAGGAATGATTTGTTGCAACATCGCTGATACGTCATGAATTTGCACAAGCCCTTCTCCTCCTCATCATCCCTGGTGTTCCTCGCTCCTCCTCCCCCTCGTCCTGGTCAACGTCCTCCTCTTCCTCCTCGTGTTCCTCCCCCCCGTCCTCCTCCTCTTCGTCCTCGCCCTCCTCCTCCTCCTCCTCCTCCTCCTCCTCCTCCTCCTCCTGACCACCACCAACATCAAATCCGCCGACCCCTTGTGGGTCTCTAGGCGTGTGAGATCCTTTCCCCCCCCAGAAGCCCCCCCCTGGGACCCCAAACTGGCAATTTAACCTCCCCCCCCCCCTCGCCCGGCGCGACCCACCGCCGAACGCGCCATGGGGGAACAGAGGGCCCCAAAACGAGCAAAGAGGGCACCACACCGCCCCCCTGACCGTCCAAGAGGGCGACGAGTCGCCGAAATACCCTTCCAAGACGCCCACGATGGCTTCCAGACAGCCTCCGAAGCCTCAAGACGACCCAAGAGGGCCCCAAGAGGCGTCCCAAGCGAGCCCCAAGAAGCAGAAATCGCCCCATGTCCCTCGAAAAACGTTCATGTTCAGCAGATTGGCCTCTTCGGGTATCGCAACGTCCGACACGGGCCACGAAACCTCCCATATCCTCCCAGGACGGCCTCGGCAACTGCGGAAAGAGGTACAATAGGGCCCAAAGACGGCCCAAGAAGAACCCCAAACGGCCCACGAGGGCCTCCAGACGGCTCCAAGAGGGAGTCGGGAGGGCAACTTGTTGGTCCTTTGGCTCCGAGATTCCCTCATCGTGCCGCAAGAACCTCCCAAGAGGGTCCCAGGGAGCCCCGAGCGAGGCCCAAAGGCCCCCCACAGGCTCCCAGACAACCCCCAAGAGGCCCATACACAACCTCCAAGACGCCCCCGTGACGCCTCAAGGCCAAGTCATGACGCATCCTCCTCCTCCTCATCCTCCTCCTCGCATTCTTTGACTCACCTTCCGCCTCAACCCCATCTTCCCCCTGCTCCTCCTCCTCCGCTTTCACCTTCTTTGCGTTTCTCGTTTCATCGGCTTCGTCCTCCCTCTCGCTCGCACCCCCGCTGCTCATACTTCTACGGGCCATGGCACGGGCGCCCTACTGGTATCATTTGCATGCGGTGCATTTCAAGGCGCCCTTCTTCCCGCCACGCGCGACATGGCTAGCGTCCACGGAAAAAGCCGACTTCGGCAATTTCCTCTGGCACTTGCGACTGCACTGAAAGGCCTGCCAACTGCGCGACGTGAACCCTCCAAACACCGAAAAGCACCATCAACACTTTGACCTCAATTAGAGGGTCGGCGGATGTGGCGTAAGGCTATGGAGTCATATTACGCCATGCCATACCATGGAACACAAAACATCGTCACCACCGTCATTGTCGGCATCATCAACATCAACAATGCCATCGCTACCTCCGTCATCGCCATCATCTGCAGCATCACTTTCACCATAGTCATCGTCGTCGTCATCATTACAACCACCATCACCATCACCATCACCATCCTCATCAATAATCGGCGTCATCATCATCAGCAGCATCATCACCATCACCATCACCATCACCATCATCATCAGCAGCTTCATCATTATCATCATCATCAACATCCTCATCATCATCATCATAATCCTAAACATCCTCATCATCCTCATCCTCGCCGACACCACAACCGTCATCAGCATCAACATCACTATCATTCTCATCATCACGACCACAACAATCATCATCATCACCACTAGCATCCTCATCCTCATCCTCTCCCTCATCCTCCTCCTCCTCTTCATCCTTATCATCACAATCCTCACCATCAGCATCATCAATATCGTCATCAACATCATCATGTTCATCATGTTATCATGTTCGCGTCATTACCAGCATCACTATCATCATCGCGTTCATCATCAGCACCATCACCATCAACAACAACCACAGAAACATCAACTACAATATCACCACTAGAGTCACTCTTCCACGTCCTCCTCTTTAGCCGTCTTGGAGGCCCTGGGAGCTCGCCCAAGAGCTAACATTGTCGTATCCCCTGAAGCTATGGTATGGTGTGTGGCGTTAAGAGCGCCCCAGACGACCCAAGAGGCCTCCAAGACTGCCACGAGTCGGCGGAAGAACCCCAAAGAGGAACCCAAGAAGGGGACCACAAATTGACGTTAAGAGCCAACCACCCCAAGACGGCCCCAAGATCCTCCGACAAACCCCCGCCCCGAGGCGCCCCCAAAAGCACCCAAGAGGCCGCCAAGAGACCCCCGCGAGGCCCCCAAGAGGCCCCGAGGAAGCCTCCAAGAGGCCGCCAGGAGCCCTGCAGGAGGCATCCTCTAGGACCACGATGTGCACCCAAGAGGCCCCTGACCCCAAACCCAGGCACAGTGGCCAAAGGACACATCCTGCAACATTGACATACACACTTTTTTGGTCGGCGGGGCGAGAGCGAACCTCTTCCGCTAAAAGCTAAGCGGGCTACGCACAGCTCTAATTGGGGAGACAGGGCACAGGCGGGTGGGGCCTCAGGCGGCCGGAGAGGGCGGAGCCCGGGGTGAAGGCGGTGCCGAGGAGCCACACTAACATACACACGTAACTCTATATACATACACGTGCTCCGAGATTATCAATGGGCTATCGGGCCCCTGTCGACGATCAACGGGCGGTTGGGGGTCGAGGGCATCCCCCCCTGAGCCCACCCCCTGAAACTGTTGCGTCCTACCTCGGGCCTCCAGCAGCCGTTCGGCACGCTGCCGGGCACCCGCGGAACGCCCTCGGCGAGAAACACATAGCTGCCGGAAGACACCCCGCGGCTGGGAAGCGCGGAGGCGCCCGCACACCTCGAACCTCGGACCTCCAGCCTCCCCCCCACCCCCACGTTGCCCCTGATTCGAGGATGGACAGACCCCCCTTTAGTAAAACGTGGTTTAGTGAAAATGACCTGAGGCCCAAACCTGGCGCGCGCAAGCCTGGAAAATCCGCCAACCCCCTTGTGGGGCCACCAGGCTGTAGGACCGTGATTCGCAGTTTCCTGTACCAGTTGTAGTTTCTAGTTTCCAGTGTTACAGTTCTGCTTCTTGCTGGTTACTGTAACTAATGACTTCTTGCTGATTACTGTAACTAGTTGATTGACCGCGCGAGGGGGGGGGAGGCCCAAACGGTATTTTTAACACCCCCTGGGCGCGTTGTCTGAATTGCTGGGGGGGCTCGAAATCGACACCCCTCACGCAGATCCGCGGTGTCAGGGTCCAAAAACACAAGGGAGTTGCCACATTTCTGAAATTCGGTGCCACCCCTCACGCAGATCCGCGGTGTCAGGGTCCAAAAACACAGGGGATTTGCCACACTTCTGAAATTCGGTGTCACCCCTCACGCAGATCCGCGGGGTCAGGGTCCAAAAACACAGGGGATTTGCAACATTTCTGAAATTCGGTGCCACCCCTCACGCAGATCCGCGGGGTCAGGGTCCAAAAACACAATGGAGTTGCCACATTTCTGAAATTCGGTGCCACCCCTCACGCAGATCCGCGGGGTCAGGGTCCAAAAACACAGGGAGTTGCCACATTTCTGAAATTCGGCGCCACCCCTTACGCAGATCCGCGGGGTCAGGGTCCAAAAACACAGGGGATTTGCCACATTTCTGAAATTCGAACCCATCGCGCACATCCATCACAAGGCGTGGTAACCCAAACTGCGAGAACTCCCTCGGCCCTTTCATCGCAAGGTGTGGTAACCAAGCCCTTAAACCATACACGTCTTACCAATCGCCAGGTGTGGTAACCCCTCTTGTGATCAGTTGATTTTGCTGATTGCGACTCGGCTTCGCATGAAGTTTCGATACTGCTTCACGACTGCGCCAAGGCCTCATGACTTAGCTCTTCCATGGCACATTCTCCGAGAGAGGGGGCCGGCGGCAGGGGGCGAAGCCCTTACGGATAACGGCCACGGTGCCTTCTCGAGAACCGAAAACGGACAATTCGCTAATCGACGTGTCACTGTCGGGGGTTCTGTCCACCCCCGACTGATGTGCACACGCAGGCGGCTGCTTCGTCGCCCCTTCGGGTCCGAGGCGCGGCCAGCGCCGCCAACGACGCGCGGCTGGTGCACCGACGGCGACGCCCGCGCGGAGGCCCTGGCGGACGCCGGCGCGGAGGGCCAATCCGACCGCCAGGCCTCCTGCAGGGGCGGCGGCGGCGGCGACGACGACGAGGTTGAGGACGACGACGACGACGACGACGACGACGACGACGACGACGACGACAACGACGAGGACGACGAGGACGACGAGGACGACGACCACGACGATGGGAGGAGGGGCAAGGGGAGGGGGAGAAGATGCTGACAGCAAGGAAACTGCGCGCGACTCCTCCTCCTCCTCCTCCTCCTCCTCCTCCTCCTCCTCCTCCTCCTCCTCCTCCTCCTCCTCCTCCTCCTCCTCCTCCTCCTCCTCCTCCTCCTCCTCCCCTCCTCCTCCTCCTCCTCCTCCTCCTCCTCCTCCTCCTCCTCCTCCTCCTCCTCCTCCTCCTCCTCCTCCTCCTCATCCTCCTCCTCCTCCTCCTCCTCCTCCTCCTCCTCCTCCTCCTCCTCCTCCTCCTCCTCCTCCTCCTCTCCATATCTTCCTCCTCCTCCTCGTCCTCATCCTCCTCTTCCTTTTCCTCCTCCTCCTCCTCATCATGAACATCCCCCTCGACAGACTTCATCCTCCGAATTACCGACGCCCGATTTTTCGAACTCGCCAGAGTGCGACCGAACTCTTGGCCCGAAACGATGTTCAACTTCAGTCACAATTCCGATCGCTCTACGTTTACAATCAGAACCCAAACATCACTTGGCGGCGTGAGTGGTTTAAAAGGGAAACACTGGCAAACACTCTTTTTCCTTTCAGGGAGGGGATTATCACTGTTCCCTAAAAGTAAAACACCCCCTCCCCAAGGCGACCAGCAGCCAACCAGAACCAACGAGACCCCCTCCACCCCTGTCGAAAAAAATGTGAAGTTCACTTTGGGACGACATCTTGGGTCATGATCGGGGGCCACGAACACCCTGTATTCTTGTTTAACAAAGCCGGCGGGGGTGCCTGTGTATCGTCTGCTGTTCGCAGGGCTAGCATATCTGTTGAAAGCAGCACAACACGCCCTTCGAGGCAAAATCTGGATTATGCGCGGGCGCCCCGCGATCCCTGTGCATTGGCTTTTGATTGGGACGGCAGGGGTGTTGGCATACTGCCTATGCGCAAGCCAACCAGACGCTATGATGGCCCCCCCGCCGCGATTGCGCACTGGTGTTTGGCAAGAGCGGTGGGGGCCGACACGTTCCCGATGTGCACTGGAGGAGGAGGAGGAGGAGGTTCAGAGATTCAGATCTATCGCGAAGCGAATCCGATATAAATTAAGACCGAGCCTCCATCTCAGCTTTGCTGGGAACTTTGGGCGTGAGGCCTTTGGCTATTCTGGCAAGGTATGCCTTGCCCGTCTTGGTCGGGGGCTTGCATTCCTTGGCGAGGCCTCTCAGCTGCTGCGAGCCGATACACCCGCAAAATCCGCAGAACCAGACTTCTAGAGGCTCGTGAAAGCTCATCTGATGAGACGGGTGGACCCACCCCCCAGCGAGATGTAAACGCCGCCCCTGAGGTACCCTAGCTGTGTGACTGGTGCACCGAACGGGTTGAAAGCATTCGGACATTAAAAACTCCCCCTTAGTTGCCGCAGTCGTGGACCCGTGACACGTCGTGCACTTCATGCCGCATGGGCTGACAGTATGAGTGGAATTGAAAAGGGCCACCGCGGCAGGAGCGGGGGGAGCGAGTCGGGGAGCGCGAGCAGGAGCAGCAGGGGCCCGTTTTTCCAAACGACCCACACGCTCGAGTTCGGCAACCTCTAAAGTAGCCCGAAGCAAACGGCGGCGGATTCTGCAAGCGTCAGCCTCGATACTCAAAACACGATGCCTCTGGGCCTCAGGGACACGAGCGGCCTTAGCCGCTTCTCCTGCCAGAGCGTCGGCGAAGATGTTCCCTTCGATCATCCATCTGGGCACATCTTTGGCAATGATCTCGGAAGCCTCGAGGTGAGACGGGCCCCGCAGGACAACACCGGAGCCAGGGCCCCGATTCTTGACTAAAAGATCTTTGCCTATACCACGCCAGAGGTCTACATTGGCTCCTCGAGGGGCCTGAAGGAGACGGCGCCACCACCCTGCACAGACGGCGTCGTTGTCCGCCACGTAGACAAGGGGGCCGTCCGAGAACCTAAGAGCGGTGAGCAACATGTAGAGTTCCCCCCAAGCGACCGTTTGAAGGGGGCCAGGGAGGGGACCGAAAAGATACCGAGCACCGTCATTGGAGCGCCACTGAGAGGAATCGACAACCGCAACCCCGACCCGTCGAAGACGAGGGTCGCGGGTGTCGGGGCCTCCTGGGGCGCCCCCATGCAAGACAACAGGATTATCTAGGGCGCCAATGCCGAAATAAGGAGGGTCGATCTCCCTCGCTTCGGGAGGGGCCGACCAGGATTCCACGGGGGTGGGTGGGTCAACTTTGGTCCAGGAGGCTGGGATTAACCCCCTAAACCAAAAACATTCATCACTGGCAGACTGAACTATAGCCTCATGACACAGCTGGTTAGAGTGCGCATATGCGGCAGAAGCCGCATCCGAGTTGCACCCACATGTGTAATACCTATGCAAAGGTGTCTCCTTACCCTTTCTGCAGCGTGGGCAGATGTCGGACTCGGCGCAGCCTCCATCCTTCCTCCGCTCGGCAGGCCAAGCGCCTCCCACTGCAATAACCATCATGAGCTCCGCGAGGCGTCTGCCGTGCGGGAGCTGCTCCAGCTGGTAGAGGAAGCGACGGTAGCTGAAGATGTCGACTCCTCCCTCCATGCCTGCACCACAATATCCGTGCGAAGCAGCGCTCCACTGCTGTAACTGAACTGAATGTGTGAGGTCGTCCAAGAGGCAGGTGGCCTGGTCGATCCCTTCGAGGCCGTCTGGAAACGACCACCCGTGGGCGATGCCATCCTCCCCTGTAGGACTGTACCATTCCGTCGGAGATACTGGATCCCAGTTGGCCTGAAGAAGGTAGTGGATGGCAGCGGTCAAAGGACCCCTAACATGTCGAGCTCGATGTTGTGGGCCTATCTTACGTAGCTGGGCAACCGTCTCCTGCCAAACTCGATGAACTGGGCCTCGAACGCGAGGTTCGGTAAGCCAAACCTTCAACCACATACCGATGCACTTCCTCATCAACTGATGGCCTGGGTCGTGCCCTGGTGTGCGAAGGTCCAAAAGAGTGGTGATGCACCTCCAGCGTCGGTGACCACCTGCAAAAGCGCCTAGGCGCCGTCGCAATGCCTGGATGGATGTCTGAGGCAGGCCGTGAACTTCGTGACCATAGGTGGCCCCTGCTTGGGGACCAGCTCTCTCGACCTTCTGCAAGATCTTGGGCCTCCGAATGGAAGCTGCGAGCTTGCGTACCTTGCCATGTTGCCTGCGTGTCTGCTCCATCCTCTTAGTCCGAGTAGCTCGAGCTAATCTGCGTCCGCTGCCTAAGTCAACTCCGAGGTACGGGGCCTGCTTGGTGATCTGGACTGTGATGCCTCGGCGGCGAAGGCGACGGACCACCTCACGAGCAGTTTTCATATCCGAACATGTGACGACGCTCTTGGGGGCCAACTCCAAAAACTCCTCGATCAGAGCGTCGCTCACTGCCGCGGTACCGTTGACCAGAGCATCCTCGACATCAAGGGGGGAACCAACTGCAGACAAGGAGAGGCCGTCAATCCATAGCCGTTCTGAGAGGTACGGGTTGGCTGCGTTGACTACCCCCATGACTCTATTGGTCATGCAGCGGGCAAAGTGTGTCCCGCTCCTGAGGCCCTGGATGATGGACCGCGTAGCTTGAAAAGGTTGAGATGTCGCATCGAACAGAGCGAGCAGCCGTGGGCCCGTGCAGACCTGCAGCTCGAGGAAGAGGACGCGCGCTGGGAAGCCGTACTTGAGGGCCCCACTCACAAGGATATCCCATTCCATCATATCATAGAAACTCTTGATGTCGCAAAGAGCGTGGCCGTTGGCCATCTTGAGGCGCCAGAAGAGTCCTTCATCTAGCGCTCGCATGAATGCTTCTTTGAGGGCTGAGTTGCCCTCGATGGCCGCGCCCCAAGACGGACATGTGTCCCTGCCCCAGCCCTTGACAACGGGCTCTCGCACAAGGGACCATACACGGCATAGGAGACACACTAGCCCTATTATCCTGTCGCCTGAGCTCTTTTTAGGGAGGAGGCGAGCGAGGACAGGGAGTAGCTGCGATGGCCATGTGCAAGATTCCTCAATCATGACAAAGAGAGAGGCGAGGGCGGCGAGCGCGGCATCAGGCAGGCGGTCCAAATCTGTCGGAGACAGCCTGTCGAGCCCCTGGCCAGCACGAGGACTCATGCGTCTGAGGGCCCCCCCTGGTGTCGCTCGTCGTGACCTCGGGGAGGTCGCCTGGGAAGGTGGCCTCCTTGATTCTCCTGAAAGTGGCTGAAACTGTATCCATTGAAATATCTTGAGACGATGTCCAGAGCTTGTGCCAATGCTGCGCCTTCTTGTCGATGACGCCCATCGGCCGATATATCATTCCATCTGTCGGATCGAGCTCGAGCGTCGGCAGAGGGGCATCTTTGGTAGCCTTGAAAAGGGCCCCAGCGCCGTCGTGATCAGAAACCCATTGTTTGAAATCTGCCAAAGAAGATGCCACAGCCCTGGATTGAGCCCGATTCGTGATCTTGAACAGCTCTGCCTCGTACGCGTCAAGCTGCTCTTGAGAAATGCTCCCAAGGTCGTTGAACACCGACTGCCATGTGGTCCAGGGGTGGCGGTCGGCTGCTTGCTGATGCTGGAAGCCGTACTCGCTGGGGCCTGGCCTACGAGCTTGATCCCGCACTCGACGAGGGCCTTGACCTGGGCGATGCCGTTGGCGCGCCGTCGATGCAGAGCCGTCTTGGCGAGGATAGTGCGGGCCCTGGCCCGCCACGAGGACACCGCGTCGAGGTACGGCATGTCGCGAAGATGTTCTGATTGTCGAGCTCGACTTGCCACCAGCTTGGGACCGGAGGCCCTGGAGACATCCGAGCCCTTGCTGCCCCGCTGGTGATGAGCTCGAAATGTGTACACCACAGCGGAAACCCATGAGCTGAAAGCACTGCTGACCTGCATCATATATTTGCCGCCCACATGGAAGGCAACTGAATCGCGAACTGGCGACCAAACGTCGGAGAGCGCTTGGGGCTGAAAGCCGACTTCGGTTTGAGCCAAGTGCCACGGGGCAGCGGGAATGGAGAACGAAGCAGGAGCAGCAGCATCAGCAGCGGAGCTGGGATCGGGGTTTAGGGTCCTGGGGCGTCTCGCTGGGGGGGGGCCTTAATTCATTCTCTGCCTCGTCCATCCCCAATTGGGCGGGGTCGGTCCGCGAATTCGCATCGGGCAGGACCTCAGATGAGGACGGGCCCCCAGACGGAGGAGGAGGGGGGGAGAGGACTCCACAAAATTGGGAAGGTCGGCCCAGGGATCGATTTCCTCATCCCAGAGACCGAAATGGCAACCAAAAAAATTCAGGATCCTGGAGGAGGTCTTGACCTGGCACAGCTGTAGCATTGGGCCTGGCTGGGTCAGCTCCTTCCTCCTGGCGTTCGACCAGAGCAGCACGGGCGCGCGAGGCCTTGGAGCCAGGCTGGCCCTCCGCCCCCGGCCGCTGGACCTGGGGGAAACGCTCGGGGAGGAGGGGGGCGCGAGTGAGGAGCTGTTCACCTTGCCCTCTCAATTGGAGGGACAATGCCGAATGAGGCTTCCATGGGACATCGTGGACCACATGTAGGCCTAGGATGCACGGGAGAGCAGATTGGGGGGCTACGGCATAATCGATGAGGCTGGACCCGCCAGCGCCTATACACGTGAAATCTGAAGGTGGTTTGATGACGGCCCCCCCCCCCGACCTTAGCGAGGAAACCACTGGCCTCCAGGACCGAGGGGGAAAAGTTAAAATCCCCGAGAATGATCCAGGGAATCTTGAGCATCTGAAGGAGGGCTCCGACTCGGGCAAACCTACGTAAATTGTCGCCAGCGAAGCCTGTGGAACAGAGCCCGTACAGGGTGATGAGAACTATGCTGAAACCCTGGAGGTCGAGGATAACAGGGAGGAAGCCGTCATAGCTCTGAGAGCCGTCGGCGCAAAGAGGAGGGATGGGATACTGGGCTCGGGAGAGATGATGAACCTGCCGATGCCCCTCGCACAGGAAGATCTCACCACCCTCGTTGGCGCGCTTTCTACCTGGCGCTGTCGAGCAATGCCTGCCCGTCTCACGAGCACAGTTGATGAAATATTTGAACTTACTCGAGCGAAATCTCTTCTCCCATTCGAGGCGCGAGCCCCTGCCAGCATGAGCCTCGCACAAAGAAAAATACTGATAAGCTCCGCTTTGCTTCAGATGCTGAATATACTTCCAACTCCGAGGCCCTAGGATCGTGATATTACTAGACTTGCACGACCGAACTTTCCCCTGCTGAAGGTTGGTCGCTTGCCTGGGAGAATGCCGACTGCCGCTGCGCAGTCGCCTGGCTATCAGAGCGCGCAGCGCCTGCGGCCTCAGTCCCGCTTGCACCCGATGCCGCCGGCGGTGGTGAAGGCGCCGAAGAGGAGGACGCTGATGCCGTCCGCCCTGAAGCCGAACTGGTAGAAGGAGATGTGGACTGCGACGCAGTCCCTGTTGGCCCACTGGTAGGTGTTGACGAGCAGGTGGGCGGCTGCACGTCAGGGCTGCCCCCGTCACTGGGGGGCGGCGGCTGTCACGCTGACGCCGCCGTCGAGGCCGCTGGCGCTCCACCCTCGGACGAAGCTGCCGAAGCCAGCGCAGCCTTGGTCGCCTCCTCGGCGGCCTTCTGCTTGGCGGCCCTGATGCGGTTGATCTCCTTCTGGATCTCCGCCTCCTGAGCCTCCGTCTTGTCCGTCTGGTCGCCGCTGCTGTCGGCGCAAAGTGTGCCAGCAGCGGCGTTGCCCGAAGGAGCCGCGGGCGAGGACGGGGCCGCAGGCCCTGTCGGGACGCCCTGGCCCTCCTGGCCTTTCCTCTTCTTGGCCATGCGCGCGCGGATGCCGTTCTGCATGTCAAGCACCTTGGCCCTCCATGCCGTGACCTGCTCGCTGCGCGTCTGGAGGAGGCCCTTGGTGTCCTGGAGCTCCGCCTGGAGCCGCTCGAGCTCGACCCTCTCGCTTTCCTCGCATTCGAACTCGCCCGCGTCCAGTTGGTCGAAGAACTCCTGGCCCCAGCTGATGGTGAACATCTTCGACTCGCCGCCGTCGGTGCTCCCATCCTTCTGCGGGGACTCCGACAGCTTCGCGAAGCCCAGGCCTGCCTCGGACGCCAGGGCCCGCGCCGCAACTCTATTGCCCAGCTCGGCGGCGGCCAGCTGCCGAACAGTCTCCTGCTCGCGCTGCAAGGCCCTCTCGAGCTGTTCCCTGCTGCGGGCGACCTGAGCACAAGCCTGGTCGTGCTTGGTGTTGGCGTCGCGCCATGCCCCTTCCGCGCGCCTGACCGCCTCGGCTGGGGACGGCTGGTCGGCCGCGGAAGGGGCCTGCTGCTGCCGCAGAGCGGCAGTGAGCGTAGCCTTCAGCACGGGGTCCTGCACCAGGAAGATGGCCTGGGTGAGCACCTGCGCCTGCGATGCCTTGGACGGCAGCAGGGCGAGCGCCAGATGATCGTTGAAACCATCCTTGGTCTTGCCCTTGCCGCCCTTGCCTTTGCCACCAGCACCAGCACCGCCGTCACTCTTGGGCTTGTGCAACTTCACCTGGCGGTTGCACTTGCCGCAGCGAAATGCATCGCACTCAAGCACATCGTTGTGCTCGTGGGCGTGGCATGCTTTGCAGGTGTTCCATGGCCGAGACATGATCCGTAGCTGAATATCTGCCCAGATTCGCCGCGAGGAGCGCCTTTGCACTCGGCTAAGGTGGCCTCGCGCTCCCTAAGCACCCACTGGACGGTTCTGGGCTCTCGGTCGGGCAAAATGCTCGAGCCGAGGTTGCTTGAGAGGAGGAGGCGGAGGAGGAGGCGGAGGAGGAGGAGGGGGTGGGAGGGCGGGATGGGGAGGGGGAGGGGGAGGAGGAGGGGGATGCGGAGGCGGAGGAGGAGGAGGAGGAGGCGGAGGAGGAGGAGGAGGAGGAGGAGGAGGAGGAGGAGGAGTTCAGCAACGTGCGCAGGCGGACCTGGCACGCTCCGCCTGCCCCGATCGCTGCGCACCCGGCGCGGCTGGAGCCCTGCGGCCGGCACACACCCTGCGCACGCGAGTCCTGCGGCGCCTCGGGCGCACGAGGCGTCCCGGCACGCTCGGGTCGCCGGGGTGCCTGGCGCACCTGGCGCGCCCGGCACTCGGGGGCGCGCAAGCACGGATGAGCGATCCCTGGATTTGGCGCGCGGTCGCTGTCGATATGTTGTTGTTTCCGGTTCGCGTTGTGCGCAAGTTGGGAGCTGGAAAGCAAAACCTTCTACAGGAAAGTATCATACACATTCGTTTACAGTATCGCGACAAGACGTATAAGATTGGTTTGCTACCATTCAACGGGCTGATTCGCATTCCTACAACTGTTTGTCAGAGACGCGTAAAACAAAAAGACATGCAGAAACAAAGCCGTTGCGAGAACCGAACAGATCAACGCAAAATACCAAAAGACAGCAACAAATAATTCTTTATTTGTGTTCGTTTTAGCATTGCTTGTTCGTTCTGTCGATGTTTCCTTTGCATTTTTCAGCTTTGGGCTTCCAGGGGCCCTCGGGGCCTCCAGGGCCGAACTGGGGACGGCGGCCGGGGCTGGGCCCCCACCATCCTGCGTGCGCCCGGTGAGGGCGCGGGCGGCGCCCTTGCCTCCCCACTTGTCCTTTGGGATGACCCATGCCAGGAATGTGGTCCGTACTGTCCCAGACCGTGGTCCAAGCGTTTTCTATCCTGGCGTTGAGGAATCGCCCGCTGTCGCCAGAGCCCCCTGGCCCACGGGGCACGATGCTGTCGACTGGTCCGTCGAGGGTACCATGCGTAACGTCTGGGCCCAGTGGCTCCCCTGGCTCGTCGGGTACCAGTGGTTCACTTGGCCCCAGGGTTCCTCCTGACTCCTGGTTGAACTGAACCTCCAAACGCCTCCATATGATCATGTAGACGCACACGCGCACACGTCTTCTGCAAGAACCGAGAACCGAAATGAAACCGGCTGACACGGAACCGCCCTCTGAATGGGAACCGCCTCAAACAGCTCCGAAACTGGAACCGTACTGAACCGAACCAATTTCCCCCGAACCGAAACGAATCGAACGGAACCGGGGACACGTTGCTTGGGTGCCGTCCTTGCAGGGCAAGCACTTCGTGATTTGGGAAAGCGAAAACGGCCAGAAACCCATAGCCCTGCCACACGCTCGCGACCTGCAGGAAGTGAAATGGTGAGAATCCCCACAGCCCCACCACACCTTTTCGTGATCTGCGAGAAGTGGCATGGTGAGATCCCCATCGCCACGCCACACGTCTTCCATGATGTTGCTACTTGTGTTGTTGTTTTTATTGTTCTCCCTCGCACCTCGATCCTCTCCTTCGCAAAAAGTCGGGAGCGGCCAAGAGGGGGGTGTCCAAGAGGGGGGGTGCAAATCATGACCGGCGGCACGTGCGCGGCCAAGCGGGGGGGCCAAGGACGTAATGGAATAAGAAGAGGCGCCGTGAAACCTTGGGAAATCTCATGCCCCCCGCCATGATATCCACCCCCCCTAGTCATCACCCCCCTCTTTGCCGCCCCCGAACCAACGCCGCTGCCGCCGCGCCGCGCGGAGGGCGCGTCCTGCAGCCACCCGGCGCCGGGCGGGGCGCGCGCGAGCGGGGCCGACGGCACGCGGCCGCCGCGCGAGGGCCGCGGGGAGGCGGCGGCGGCCAGCCTGGAGCTGGCCAGCGCTCGGACGTCCCTTCCCCGTACACGCCGACGTCGACGGCGCCGACGCCGACGACGACGCCGACGACGCCGACCACGACGACGACGCAGACGACGACGACGACGCCGACGACGACGACGACGACGACGACGACAACGACGACGACGACGACGAAGACGCCGACGACGACGCCCACGACGACGATGCCGACGCCGCCGACGACGACGACGACGTCGCTCTGGCTCGGCCTCGGGTTGTGCGGCGGCGCGGGCGCCGCCGCGCATAAAGTAGGAAGGCGGATAAAGTGGATTGGGTCCATCCCCCCCCAGAGAATAACAAAACACAGCAAAAGCGTGTCGAAGTAGGAAGGTGCCTGAAGCAGATTGGGATCTGGGAATCCAAAGGCACCTACTTTCAGCGACCAGCGTGTACGTGTTCCGGTTCCGTGCGTGCGTCTGTGGCGCGATGATCAAGGAGGGTGCTCGTGGATGGTCCTCGCCTAGAAACCAAAAAATGCAAACGTCCGAGCGATGCCAGGGTGGTGGGGAGAAGGAGAGGGGGGAGGAGGAGGCGGAGGAGGAGGGAGGGGGGGAGGAGGAGCAGGAGGAGGAGGAGGAGGAGGAGGAGGAGGAGAAGGAGGAGGAGGTGGTGGTGGGGGGTGGGGGGGGCGAAACTCAGAGGCCTCCCGAGTTCGGCGGCGAGCCCGGGGGGGGTCGAAGGCGCTTCGGGTTCGAGGCTCGAGCCTCTCGGGTGGCGTCGTCGGGTCTCGGCTGCTCTCCAGCCTCGGGGTCTGCTCCTCCAGCAGCTGCGCCTCGCCGAGAGCGTTCTGGGGATGCCCCGATGGTCCCGAACGATCCCCGGAGAGCCGAGCCATGCCACAAAAAAACACCCGGCGTCCGGGGCGGGCCTTCTCAGAAGGTTCGGAGGTCCCCTGGCCTCCTGAAGAGCCTTCTGAGCCTTCCCCGAACACACGGGGAACCTCTCGAATGGCGCGAGGGCCTCTGAGAAGTCCCGCAGCCTTCTGAGAAGGCCTTCTTCTTCTCACATTCACCCCTCGCTCGCCGCCGACAAGTGGGGGGGAAGGCGGCGGCGGTCCCTGCAGCGATATCGCACGCGGGGGGGAGGGGGGGGGGGGGGGGCAACGTTCCACGGTACACGGAGCGGAGGTATCCCTGCGGCCAGGTGCACTCAGACATTTTTTTGCCAAAGGCAATGATCAGCTTGGCCTCGAGGCAAATCTACGACAAGGGCGTCGAACAAAAACGCTGTAGAGCCGGGAGTTTGCACTGAGCAAGCGACGGCGGCGACTGCATGCACAGCGGCGTGGAATGCAGCCGAGGCGTAAGCTTTTCGACCACTGTGTTGAATCTGAAAGTGTAAACGAAGCGTCGGACTACCAAGAGCCAAGGTCCGAAAGTTCAAAACCAATCGACCTCGCGTGTACCCCCTCCACCCTGCGGGCAGCAGCCCCATGACCCGAACCGAGGGGATAACGTTAGGTCGGGCATGTCCTCCTACAGGTGGATTTTGGACGAAACAGAACTCAAAGCATACCCCTAAACAAACCAAAAAATAGTGCAGAAATCGTCCCCCGACTTTTTTGTTGTTTTCTGGTTTAGATATTCCCCCTGTAGAGGGAAAGGCCCGACTTAAGGATAACGGGTCTCTGATGGCCGTTCTGGCCGGCTTCGCGGGCGGGCGCGCGCAAGACGGGCAGAGGCAGCGGCAGCCGCGCAAAAAACAACGTTTCTCTTCCTGCTTCGGCGTGCCGCCGGACTGATGCGGCGACCAGGACGCGGACGCGGAGCGTCGCGCGACCCTCCTGGGAATTACCAGGTAGAGCGTCGCGTGACCCTCCTGGGAATTACTAGCAAAAAGAACTCCCTGGAACAATGGCCCCCCCTGGAGCAGGCAGGAAGGACCATGTAAGAACCAGCGAACGGACTGCAGGGGCAGAAGGAGAGAAAAGAGAGAGAGGAATACAAGCTAACCGCGCTGGCGCCATCTCTGAGCCATCTCTGACATCCTACCCACCCCCACCCCTCACTTCCAACCCTTACATCTGGGCTTTGTCATTCTTGCCTCACAGGGCGTTCTCGCGCGGTTGCGGGCACCGGGACCCTCGCAGAGCGATCTGGCTCGAAACTCAAGTCGTGGGTTGTCGCGATGCCACATTTGTTTGCAACGTCGGGACCCAAGGGAAGGAGGAGAGAGGGGAAGGACAAGCTAGACGCGCTCGCACCATCCCTGACGTTCTACCCAAGCCTTCCTCCCATCCATCACCACGGCGTATAGCCTGCTGCTATATATGAACAGAAACGGAGAACTATGGCTAGGGCTGGGGCGAGAGCGCAATTCGGAAACGACGGGAGCAAAGCGCGGATCCTGAAATAAGGCCGACACTGCAGAGGGATCACCGCCTCAAAACACCCAAAACGCTCCGATATGATGATTCATATGAAATCGAACCGTTCTGAACGTGTGCGCGCTAACCCCCCCCCCAAAACAAAAAAAACGGGGGGGAGGAGGCGTCCTGACTCCCCCCTCCCCCCTCCCTCTTCCCTCCTCCCTCCTCCTCTCCTCCTCCCTCCTCCCTCCTCCTCCTCTCCTCCTCCTCCTCCTCCTCCTCCTCCTCCTCCTCCTCCTCCTCCTCCTCCTCCTCCTCCTCCTCCTCCTCCTCCTCCTCCTCCTCCTCCTCCTCCTCCTCCTCCTCCTCCTCCTCCTCCTCCTCCTCCTCCTCCCTCCTCCTCCTCCTCCTCCTCCTCCTCCTCCTCCTCCTCCTCCTCCTCCTCCCCTCCTCCCCTCCTCCTCCCCCTCCTCCTCCCCTCCCTCCCTCCCTCCCTCCTCCCTCCTCCCTCCTCCCTTCCTCCCTCCTCCCTCCTCCCTCCTCCCTCCTCCTCCTCCTCTTCCTCCTCCTCTCCTCCTCCTCCTCCTCCTCCCCCTCCTCCTCCCCCTCCTCCTCCCCCTCCTCCTCCTCCTCCCTCCTCCGAGGAGCGGGGCCCGCGCGTGCGGCCCCGGGGGGCGGCCCCCAGCGCCCGACCCCCCGCCGCCGTCCGAGGGAGTCCTCCCAGGGAGCACCGCCCGCTCGTGCGGCAACCGTTCCTGCCCGCGTCGGGAGCTCAACAAACTGCATCTGGCTACCTACCAGACCACCCCAACCCAACCCGAAGACCCGAATTTCGGGTTGGGGGGGATAAGGGTTCCACATGTGTTTTTTCGATGTTTCCCGACCCCCCCCCACTGGAAATCGAGGGTAAATCTGAGCCTTCGGGTTGGGTTGGGGTGGTTTGGTGGGTGGTGACGTTCCTGCCCGTGTCGGGAGCTCGACAAACTGCATCGTGGATCCCCCGCGGCGGCTCCAGGCCCTCTGCGAGCAGCTACTCTGCGAGTAGCGGCGCGCGCGCGCGTCCAGTCCATAGTCTTGGACGCCCCCCTCTTGGACGCCCCCGAGCCTCGAGGAGGGTCAGACGTCGGCGCGGGCACAGCAGGGGCTTCTGGCCGAACGAAAGGGGGGGATATCGGAAGCTGGGCGAGGGCTGCCAAAACCGTGGCTGCTAAAACGGCCCTCCAGGAAGCAAAAGACGACTTCCCGGAAGGAGGCGCGGCACCGCGGAACAGTCGACGGGCTTCTTCCCGGAAGGACGAAGACAACTTCCCGGAGGTCGATTTTGCAGTCACGGATTTTGCAGCCCCTGCCCGGCTTCCGACCGTGGCTGCCTGCCGCCGTCACGTTGCACTCGCAGCGCGCTGCAGGCGCGCTGCGCTGCGTGGCAAGCGCACGGCGCTGCGATCCCATCGCATCGAACTGCTTCGCGCTGCACTGCGTTGCACTGCTGCGCACTGCATTATGTTGCACCGCGTTGCTTCGCACTGCGTCGCACTGCTTCGCACTGCTCTGCAGTGCTTTGCGGTGCGTTGCATTGCGTCGCAGTGCGGTACATAGCCTTGCATTGCTTCACGTTGGTTTGCATTGGCGTGCAGTGGTTCGGATAGCTTCACGTTGCTTCGCATTGCTTTGCCGTGCTGCGCAGTATTGTGAAATGCTGTGGTTTGCTTCACATTGGTGCGCATTGCTGTGCATTGTTTTGAGTAGATTGGAAATACTTTGAATTGCTTTGAACTGCTTTGCTTTGCATTGTTGTGGATCGCATTGGATTGCGTTGTATTGCTTTGAATTGCTTCGCAGTGCTTCGCATGGCTGTACATTGCTGTACATTGCTTTGAACTGCTTTGCACTTCGTTACATTGCGTTGCTCCGATTTGCTTTGCTCCACGTGCATTGCAGCACATGGATTGCACTCCCTGGGACCCACCGCATTGATTACACCACCTAGATTACACCGCATACATCGCAAGAACACACTAGATGAGGCCCATGATGGCTAACATTGAGCAGTTGGAGTGCGGACGAGGAGAAGGAGAAGCGAGGAGTGAACAGCAGGAGCGAGGAGGAGGAACTAGGAAGGCGAGGGCGAGGATGGTGATGACTTGATGGCGACGACGATGGCTATCCTCGATCCCCGATCTTCCTCGAACCCCTTTTCTCGATGTTCATAAATCCTCCCGTTCTTCCGCGGTCCTCCTCGACCATCTGGCCATTATCCTCTCCCTTCCCGCCTGCCCGCCCGCCTGCTTCGTCCCGCTGGCCCTGGCCTTCCGCATGGATGTTCGCCGTCATCTGCTTGCTTCTCGTTCCCTCTCTCCCTGTTCGTCGTCGCCGCTTTCCAAGGTTGTCAGCCAGATCTGGGACATGCTTTGGTAGCCTCGCCTGGTCTTGGGAAGACCATCGACCCTCTCCGATACTCCTCGATCCTCGACCCTCATCGGTCCTCCTCTACCTTCCTCGATCTCCTCGACCCTCCTCGATCCTCGACCCTCCTCTCGACCCTCATCGATCCTCCTCGATGCTCGAGCCTCGAGCCTCGATGACGACGGCGACGACAAACCGACCCCGAATCGGTCCCCCGACCCATCCCATGGTCCGTCGTGGGCAGTGCTCCATCCCGGGTCAAGCTCTGACGACCCCGTGCCTCGCAGCGAGTCTCCAAAAGCCGGAAGCGGAACAACAATGTGTTGAACCTCGACTCTCGATCGATCGATCGATCAACCACTACACCAGGCAAGGAACGAGGGTGAGAAGGACGACGACGACGACGAACAACGACGACGACGACGACGGACGACGACGACGACGACTATTGAAGACGATGACGACAGACGACGATCCGCCTCGATCCTGGACCTTTCTCTCCATCCTCGATCCACGAACTTCCTCGATTCCCGATCCTTCTCCTCGATCTTCATGGCTTCTCGACCCTCTTCGATCCTCGACTCTTCTCGACCCTCCTTGGCCCTTGACCCTCATCGATCCTCCTTCCCCCTCATCGGCCCTCCTCGACCTTCCTGGATCATCAACCCTCCTCTCGACACTCATCGGTCCTCGGGCATCGAATCTCGACGACGACCACGACCACGACGACGACGACGACCACGCCGACGACCACGCCGACAACAATCCTGTGTTCTAGAGAGCTTCCTCTTCCAACCCCCTTCTTCCCTTTCGGTAAGGGGTTTACCCCTCAACCTCCCCCATCCCCTGGACCTGGAGGGGGGGGTCCGCGAGGCGTTGGAGCGTCCAAGATGGCCCCATACGGCTCTACGAGCTCCTCAGAGAGCCCAAGATGACCACCAAGATGGCTCAAAATAGCCCGAGATGGCTCCAGATGGCTCCCAAGATGCTCCAAGGGGCCCCAGGACCGCTCCGAGATGGCTCCGGGTGGCCATGGACCTCCCTAGGAGGCTGCGAAGAGGCCAAACTCCTTCAAATACCGTACGAAAATCAATGATGTTGGCTTCTGTGCTTTTTGCTTTCGATGGCCTTCCGAGGCCTTCACGACAGCTCCAAGGGAGCCCCTAAGAGCCCCAAGAGAGGCCAAGACGGCCCCAAAAGCGCTCAAGAGCGCTCCAGGAGGGGTCCACAAGGCGATTTGTGGGGCTCCCGAAGGGAGGTCGCAATTAGAGCTACCCCCTTTTTCGAGCGATCTCCTCCGATGGCCCCGAGAGTGCTCCCAAGGCTCCCAAGAGCGCCTCAAGAGGGCCCCAAGAGGCGCCCAGGAGGCCCCAAGAGGCGCCCAAGAAGCCTCAAAGAGGCCCCCAAGAGACCCCTGAGAGGCCCCAAGAGGGTCCCCGAGACACCCATGACGCTCAGAGAGGCCCCCAGGACCGCCAAAAGGCCTCCAAGAGGGCATCAAGAGGGCCACCACGACGAGCGAAGACG
Source organism: Prorocentrum cordatum (assembly GCA_963575745.1). Classification (NCBI taxonomy): domain Eukaryota; class Dinophyceae; order Prorocentrales; family Prorocentraceae; genus Prorocentrum; species Prorocentrum cordatum. Next base: position 71,569 of record CAUYUJ010015854.1, read on the forward strand.
AGCGAGCGACGAGCGACGACGAGCGACGACGAGCGAGGACACCGACGAGGCACGACGCCGCCGAGCGACGACGCCGAGCGACGACGACGAGCCACGACGAGCGACGACGACGACGACGACGACGACGACAACGACGACGACGACGCCTGGCGGGCGGTCCGTCGTCGCCGGCGGGGCCGCCGCCCGGCGACGGGCCGCCCGGCGCGCCACAGCCGCCCTCCGCCTGCGTCTCCGGGGGACAGCGCGCGCCGAGCGCCCGCCCGGGCGGTCGTCGCTCGTCGCTCGTCGCTCGTCGCTCGTCGTCGTCGTCCTCGTCGCCCTCGCCGCCGTCGCTCGTCGCTCGTCGCTCGTCGCTCGTCGTCGTCGTCGTCGTCGTCCTCGTCGTCGGCGCCGCCGTCGTTCGTCGTTCGTCGCTCGTCGCTCGTCGCTCGTCGTCGTCGTGGTCGTCGTCGTCCTCGTCGTCGTCGTCGTCCTCGTCGTCGTCGTCGTCATCCTCCTCCTCGTCGTCGTCGTCGTCGTCGTCGCCCTCGACGTCGTCGTCCTCGTCGTCGTCGTCCCTCGTCGTCTCGGAGTCGGATCGAGAAGCAGGAAGAGCGAGGAGGGAGAGGAGGAGGGTCGAGTCTGGCGGGGCCACGGCCCAGGACCGAGCCGACCGTCGCCGTCGATCGGTCGACCGAGGCTGTCCAACACCTGGGGAAAGGACGTCCTCGAACCCCGACGGGCGGTGGATATTGATGCATTCGGGCCCCAGGGGGCCCGACTATATATATATATATATATATATATATATACAAGACTGCATTGGCGCTTCGCGCCATGCACCTTGGTCCTTCAACCCTCGCGCGCGTTGGCGTCTAGCGCGGCCCTCCACGGTCTTTGAACCGCGGTTGGTTCGCGCCCAGTTCCCGGACCTGCACCTTACTTGCTCGCGCCCTCGCTCTGCTGGTCCGCGCGCCACTGGGACTCCATGAGAATGCCCCAGCGGACCGATCAGCGGCGACGAGAGCGGCCGTGGAGGCTCCGGAAATACAAAACGTCGGACAGAAGGGGCGGGAAAGAAGTGGAGGACGATTTGGGGAGGCGCGGCGAAGGGAGGAATCTCATGAGGTAAGGTAAGGTAAGGCACGCATTGGGGCGGCGTGCTGTCTCGACTTGCGCATGGGGGTGAGGCAAACGGAGATGCCTTGCGATCACATATGGAAACAGACCAGGGGGCTGCGGCTCCAAGGACTGCCAGATCATGAGGAGGAAGAGGAGGAGGGAGAGGGATAATGAAGGCGCCGTCGGGGAGCGGCAAAGCAATTTGTCCGCGTCGCACCGAGAGGCGCCGCTCCAGAAACCGCCCAACCCCGCGGGCGGCCTCTGCCCGAAAGCCGAGAGCGGGGGGCCAGAGGCAGGGGCGGCAGCCGCAGCCCAGGGCCCGCGTGGCCTACGCGCCGCCAGCGGCCGGCCCAGCAGCGACCTCGGCATCGCTGTCGTCGCCCGCCGCCACGTCGCTCTCGTCGCCGGCCTCCTCGTCTGGGGGGGCCGGGCCTGCGAGCCGGGAGAGCAGCTGGCTCTCCTCGCAGAAAGCGAACTGCATCCCGTAGTCCGGGAGCAGCGCTTTGTCCGCCCACTTCAGCAGGCGCTCCAGCGCAGGGGTCTCGTGGCGCTTCGTGGCCAGCTTGCGCGCCGCCGCCAGCGCCTTGGCCCGCTCGCCAGCGCACTGTCGCAGCAGGGCGGGCCAGAGCTGAAGGGCGCCGGCGGTGCTGCTCTCCAGGGCGGCCACCTTCCGGACGCGCCGGCCCTTCGACGGAGCAGAAAAAAACACGCCAAAAAATATGACTGCTATTCGGGTCTACATTGCTGCGCGAGGGGCTTTTTCTCCAGTGGGCGCTGATCCGGGTTCGCGCCAATTCGCGCGTTCCCCCCTGCACGGGGGAGGCGTGATCTGTATGAACAGATCCTTCAGAATTAAACGTACGGCGGGTGGGAGGAATTTAACGCGTGTGAATGGTGTGTTTTTTACGCTCCTGACCTGTTTCCCTGGCACCCACGCCGTGGCCCCCAGGCGCTGGGAGAGCACCCGGCGCGGCCCAGACCCCGCGAGGACCACCTCTGGCGTGGTGGCGCACCGGCCGTGGTCGCTGCGCCGACTCGTCGGCTGGCGGAAGCGCAAGAAGTTCTTGGCCCGGAAGCTGCGCCAGCCAGGGTTTGCTGCAAGCACGGTGGCCAGCTCGCCCGCCGGGGCCGCCAGCAGCTTGTCCACCATGCCGCCCTTGTGCTCCAGCTCGTTCACCGCCTCCTGGAATCGCCGGCCATTGGCGGCGATCTTCCTGAGCTCGGAGGCAGCCTGCGGCGGGCGTCAGAATGGCCCGCGCGAGCTGGGGCGAACGGGGGGCGAAGGAAATTCTGGGGCATGGGAAAATAATAATAATAATAATAATAATAACACGTGCGTGGAAAAACTGCCCCTGACGAGTGTGGAACACAGCCGCCGTGTCGTTGCGAAAGGCAAATGCTGTTATAGAAAAACAGTGTCGCATGGCTGGGGATTCTTCCGAGGCCCGGGGCCTTCCGGGCAGACAACTTTTTCAACCTTGAGTGGGCGAGGACCCACGGGTTGAAGCTCGTTCCCACCAAGTCTGCCGGGTGGCCCGTGTGCGCGGCGAGCACGGCGCCCACCTTGGAGGTCACGCCCTTTTTCGTGGCAGTGTCCTCGACGTTCTCCTGCAAGATCTTCAGGGCCACTGGGCTGTGGAGGAACTCCATAACCAGCGCGAGGGAGTCGCGTGCCTGGTACGGGGCCTGGCCCAGAATGGTCGTGATTGCTCTCGACGTCTTGTCAGCCATCTCCAAGCACACCTTTTCGTGTTCTATGGTTTTGACGAAGATGTCCGGTTGCCCCGACGTCTCGTCTCCTGCGGCGTCGTTGTACGAAGCCCAGTCGTCCCACGACACGGACACCGACCGCCAGTCGTTGATGGCCGGAAGAAGGGCCTCGTGAAGGGCATGTGGAAGGGAGGAAAGGGAGGAGGAAAATAAGGAATATGAGGAGCGAGGGGGGAAAGGACGAGGAGGAGGAAGAGGAGGAACAGGAAGAGATGCAGACCAAGAACGAATGCCTTCAACTCTGCTGGGCTCAGCGTTGCCATGTGCACGTCCGTGCCCGGCACGAGTTCATTGCTCGGCTGCAGGTCGCGCCAAAATGGCGGAAGGTGGCATTTCGATAAAGTGCCTTTGAAAAGGCTGTCGCGCACGAGTTGGCGCGTGCAGCGCACGAGCCAAAAGGAAGACCAGAAGGCCTCCATTGGGCTTGGGCCAAAGTGGCTACACCAGGGGAGGAGGATAAGGAGGGAGGAGTGGAATCGTTTTGGGGCGACCTTCGCTGCCAGGGGAGGGGAAAAGCATTCCTGCAGGCTTTCACGAAGCCTCGATCCTGGAAAAACGTGCCCCCCGTTCTTATGGCTGTGGCGGTGGCCACTGGTCCGAGAAAATTTGCCCTCAGCCCCGAGAGGATGCCATGGGGGCGCCAAGAAGCCCAGGATGGCCCCAAGAGGTTCCAACAGGCCCCCAAGAGGCCCTCAGGAAGTCCCAAGCGCATTCAAGAGGCTCCCAAGAGCCCCTGGACTGCTCCCCAGAGGCCCCCGAGAGCGTTCCGAAGAGACCCCGAGAAGCAGTTCTGAGGACTCTGATCCGGTCCTCGGGCGAGTGGGGGTTCATTGCGAGCGCCAGGCAGCCTGTTCTGGGCGAGGCGTGCAGACCTCGAGGGGCCCATGGATCGATGTGTGCACACCGATCGTCGATTATGCACTCCGCTATGCAAGCCCCAGGACGTTACGGTGGTCAGCGTCGACCTCTCTTGGAAAGCCCAACTGGCTTTCGGGGGGTTCAACCCAACGTCCGCTGGCATGCGCTGGCCACAGCGATAGCCGCTTACATCCGCCAGCTTCCGCGGGCCTTTTGCCAGCCTCCGCCGAGGGCGAGAAGACAACTTTGGAAGTCCTCGAATACGAAGCTCTGTCTGGAACACTCTCCATGGGATTAGGTGCGGAGCAAAGCCGGGTGGGCGCGGAGCCACCGACACGCGTGGCACCGAGACCAGAAAATCCACATGGAACGGGAGACTTGCCGGCGAAGCCAGGCGATGCAGCAAGGGAAAGGAGGACGATGGGTGACGAAGTCGAGTGTGGCGGACGGGGGCGGGGAAGAGGAAGAGGAGGAAGAACGCATTTGTGGGGCCGCGTGGCGGTCCCAGGGGTCCTTTCGGAGCCACGTGTGTCGTTTTGGGTATTTGTCTAGGTCCTCTTGGACGGGTTTGGGGGTCGTCAGGGGAGGCCCTGGCGACCTGATGGGGTGTCCGAAGCTGGCAATGCGCGAAGGCTAAGACAGTACGAACCACGTAGAAAGGGGGGCGACCTTTTGGGACCCCTGGGGATCATTGGCGGTTTTTTTGAAACTACTGGGGGCGTCGTGGGGGCCCGGTGGGGTTTCGTGGAGACCTGGGGGGACGTGTGGGGGGCCTTGTGGGGGCCTGTTCAACTTCCCCTTGGTGCTGTTTCGGAGATTTTTGGAAGCGCATCGGGCCCCCCGGAGGCTACTTCGGGGCGGTCTTCAAGCATCAGCATAAGTAACAAAGCGAGAAGGCAAACATCATTAATTCGGATCGTGAAAAAATTGGGAATGGTATTTGGAAGCGGCGTGGGGGGTCTCCTAGAGGTTTCCGAAGCTGTCATTAACGTTTCTGGATGCGTCCCGAGGCTCTTTTGGATCGCGAAGGTATGGGAGAAGCTTGAGAAAGCGCGAACAAATGGTCGGGGTCCCGGGGACAGCTTTGCATGACGCGGCTTTATCTGAAGGTATGGCTTGGGAAAAGCGGAAGGGCAATTTGATAAGGAGAGCGGTTTGGGCCGCGATGCAGACAACAAAAAAGTTGGAATCCCGGGTTCACAACGTTTTTTCCGGGACATCGGCTGCGAACCTTGGATTTGGGGCGATTCTGCTGCTTGGTGGGGTGAATGCCTTGGGGGGCTCCCGAAGCATGCCATGGGCTCCAGCGGGGGCACACTGGGTTCTGCGGTGGGCCCTGCTGGGGCTCACGTGGTTCCATGGGGCTTTTCGGGAGCTTCTGGGACTCCGGAAGCGAGGCTTCACGTCTGTGGCAATGGCGGCAGAGATTCCCGGGGAATTCCCGAAAGTGACGAAGCCACGGGAAAAACGTCAGAGCAGATGGGGACGGAGGAAGGGAGCTTTGGCGATGCGGGGGAGGCCTCAAAGTCCGCCGTCGGCGTTGGACGCCATGAAACATGCGTTGACGGGCGAAAGCGAAGCGGGGCGTACGCGGCGAGGCCCCAGGGGGAGGCTCGCGAGGCTCGCGGAGGACGGGAATGTTTTGCTGCTGAGAGCGACGTCGATACGGCTCAATGGACGGGCTGCGATAGCACATGTCAGACCGACAGAATGCTGGGCGGGTTCCGCGCGGGGCGGGGGACGCCCCGGCAAACGGCTCTCGTGGCCTACGGGCATGCCGCGACGCGGGCGCCAGGGGCCGAGGAGAGAAGAAGCGGAAAGCACCCGCACCGTCTGCGGGGTCATATTAAAAAACGTGCCCGGCCTTGGCGCGCGCCGCCACGTGGGCGCGCGCGGCTGAGCGGAAAAGGGGTACTCGCCAGCGGCCGCGCCTCAACGGCGCGCGGGGCGCTTGCGAACCGCGGGCTCACCGCCAGCCGCCGCCGGGCGCTTCCTGGGGGCCGAAGCCGCGAGCGCCTGAGGGCCGCCCTGCCAGTCGAAGGGGCCCACCGTGATGTAGGCAGAATACTTCTGCACCATGGCGTCCACCACCTTGCGCACGTTCGGCGGCATCGCTGGGTCCAGACGGAAGCGGAACCTGATGAGGTCGGACACCGCCCAGTCGCCCCCGTCGGCGCGCGTGCCAGCGCGGTGCACCTTGACGCGCTGCCCGAGCAGGGATGCCGTCGCGCTCCAGGCCGCCGCCGTGGGCGACGCGGGCACGGACAGGTCGGCCTCGAAGAAGGCGTGCTTCATGATGAAAGCGGCGTGGTCTGCGCCGTGCGCAATGGCCGCCTTGACGGCCCCGGACGTGGTGGGCACCACGTCGATGCAGTAGGTCCACGTGCGGCCCTGGTAGGGGTTCGCGGTGCTCTGAGGCGGCATGAGGCCGCGGTTCATGTACTCCACGTTGCGCGGCTTCTCCGGCAGGGCGAGCTCCTCCCGAGCGCGCTGGGTCACCTGGGGCTTGGGAGGGGGGGAGAAAATCCGAAGTATAATCATATGCGTGTTTAGGTGGGGGCGGGCGTCTTTCGATTTGACGGCGACGTTTCGGCCTGGGGGGGAGCAGAGCGGTTTGGCGGGCCACGCGCCGTAGACAAAGCGTGGCGCTGCGCCAGGCGCGGCTGACCGGGCTGCAAGGACGCCGCGTCGGCGAGGGTGAACCGCACGCCGGCGTCGCGCACCGCCTTGCCAGCGATTTTGACCCCAATCATCTGGATGCCCACGTCAACGGTGTAGAGCGTGCCGTTGGTGCGCGCCCCCGGGGCTGCTTGGGCCGCAGGCTGCGGGGCGGCGGGGTCCACGACGACCGCGTTGCCGCTGCGCGCCGGCATCGCTTCGAAGTCTTGGGCAGGGCGGGGGGCGGCCACCGACGAACACTGCGGCAAACTCACACTTTGCAAGCTGGGCGCCGCTTTGGAGCCGAGAAACTGCAGCGGTGAGCAGCGGCGTGCGCGAAAGCACCCGAATTCGTAGGAAATGCACCGAATCCCGGGTTCGCAACCGATATCCGGGGAATTTGGTTGCGAACCCGGGATTCTAAGCATTTTGGTGGTTTGGGCGGGAACCCGCTGCGGGGGAGACGGCGGGGCAGCGCGGCGAAGCCGTCTATGAGATGGCGGCCGATTGGAGCGGTTTTCCGCTCGCGAGAGCGACAGGCAGATGCAGGCACAAAGGTTGCGAGCAAGCACTAACGGAGGCTAAGCTTACACTTTGAAACTCATAGCCAGAAAGGGTGCCTGGGCGCGCAGCGCCAGCTAGCTGCGCGCCGGTCGCTTGCGCGCGCCGCGCTGGGCGGCGGCCGGGCGTTTCATGGGAAGCTCCGCGCCCGCAAGCGGGCCGCCGCTGCTGCGAGCTGGGCCATGGGGCAGGAGCAGCTCTTTCCACACCACATTCCGGATGAGAGGCTCGCCTTGAGGCGTGCACCGGTCCGGAGAAGATGGGATTCGCAAATCCATCCGGTGAGACACGCGACCGAGAGCAACGTACAGGTGGCCGTGGGCGAAGGGGTCTGCCCGCGCATCCACGGCGCATCTCTCGAGCGTCGCGCCCTGCGCCCCATTGAACGTGGAGGCGTGCGCGGGGCGCAGGGGGAGCTGTCGCCTCAGCACAGCGCAGGCACCCCGACCGAGAGCCCACTGGAAGATGATGCGCGGAATAGGGTACTCGCGCTGGTCGAGCGTGGCAATCACAACGTGAAACCGATGAACGTCTTTCAGAATAACGGGCGTGTGATTCATCAAGCGTTCCTTGCTGTTGAGGTTGCGCATGAGCTCGTAGAGGCCTCCGCGGACCAGCCGCAAGCGGTGCGGGGGGACGCCCAGGTGGGATTGGGTATTCAGGAACTCGGTGGTCATGGAATCATCCAATACGGAGTTGGCGTCGACCTCGACACTGTCAGCGCTGTAGTGGGAATGGTCAGAAAGCCCGTGGTCCATGACGAGCCTGTTGAGGATGAGGGCGTTGAAGTGGTCCACCTTGTCGTTCGTCGTGGCCACGATCTTGGCTTTGGAGCAGCGATGGGGGTCATGCAAGGTGGGGAATGCGAAGTCGACTGCCTCCTGCTCAGAGTCCACCATCGGGAGGCCAGATAATGCCACGTAGCCAGCGCGCCCGTTCCAGGTGTGAGGAGCGGGGCACGTGCCGTTGCCAATGGTCTCCAGCCATTCCGTGAACTTGGCGTCGGCGGCGGTTCGGTGGGCACGGTGCAGGTGGCGCACGCGGAAGCGGGCCCACGTTGGGGACGCGCGAACGCAGTGCTGGACAATTTCTGCGCGCGTGCAGTACTTCACCACAGGCGGGATTTGACGGAAGTCGCCGTAGCAAACCACGACCTTCGGGACGTACACGTCGGATAGGTCAGCTCGCAGGCGCTGCAGCAGCTGCACCGCGCAGTCCCACGAAGCCCTCTTGGCCATGGGCCATTCGTCCCATTGCAGGAGCTTCGTTTGTGCCAGCATGCGGGCTTTCGCAGTGTTGGGCGTCACAGTAGAAGTGAGGTATTCGTCATCTGTCGTGGGGATGCCGAACGTGGAGTGGGCAGTAGCGCCGTGGGCCAGTTGGAGAGCGGCCTGGCCAGTAGTGGCCACGTTGAGCACCGCGTGCTGCGTGGACTCGGCAGCGCGCGTGAGATAGTTGGCGAGGGTGGACTTCCCGGTGCCAGCGCGACCGTGGACAAAGAAGAAAACGTCGGCCCCAACCGCGAACTGCGAGAGGATCTCGTCTGCTAGTCGTTTGGATTCTGCGGAGCCTTCCACCAGGAGCCGCAAACGACGGGATTCTGCCTCGGGCAGAGCGGGCCGGTCCTGCAGTTCTGCCATGTGTCGCAAGAGGTCAGGCAGCGGGAACTTGGACTTGTCGTGGCCCGCTTGAACCCACAGGTTGAGCAATGCCGAGGCCAAGGACAATTGCGCGGCCGCAGGGGACATGCCTCGATCGAGGAAGTCCTTCTGGAGAGCTACAGCGAAGCGCTTGTAGAAAGCGCACGGCGCGCAGTCTTGGTCGAGCAGGAGAACAAACACGAAACGAAGCTGGTGCCCAGTGTAACGTAGGTCAATGAGCTCTTGCATGGTGTCGTGCGCCTCCGTGTTGTTGGTGAAACGGCCGGTCGCGAGCATGGCCTGTTCGAAAGTCGCGCAGGACCGACCCAGATGAGACCGGCAGTCTTCGAACGACCGCTTGGGGTAGTGCAAGAGCATGTGGCGAAGGTAGAACACTTCTTTCTGCTGGGGGAATTTCATCTCCAATCGGCACAGCGGTGGCTGGCCACGCATGCGACGGTACACGTAGTTCCGCTGGGCGCAGGGCGCCAGGTCAGTCCAGACACTGCCGTCGACGTCCGGGTCTCCTGCGGCTCTGAGCATGGACGGGTCGTTTAAAGAGGTATGACACGTCTTGGCCGTCTGGAATTGCTCGAAATACTCCGCGTAGAGCAATCCGTCGAATACGGGCCCTGCCGGGCGCGCGAAGTACCGCAGTAGGGCGGAGAAGGTGGCGTCGAACGCGCGTTGCTCGGAGCCGTCGCTGTAGGACACCCAGTCTTCCCCGGGGAGGTGGACAGGGAGACACACGACAGTGGGGGTCCGCGTGTAAGTGTCGTAGCCGAATATTCGCCACATGCACTCTGTCGCGCACAGGTATCGGCCGCGGAGCCAGTCTGCAATCTCGTCGTCGGATCGGTCTGCAGGGGGCATGTCGTACAGAGTGTAGTCGGGCCCTTTGAAGAGGTACTTGTAGAGGTACTCGAACAAATTGACGTGCCCTGCGAATTTCACATTCGCGTGCCCGTCCCACAGAATCAATAGCTTCGCGTTGTATTCCACGATGAGTTGGTTGCAGCAGAGTGCATGACCACCGAACGCCGCGCGGCCAGAACTGCAGTTCGGACAATGCCCGCCACATTCCCGGCGTTTGTGTAAGGGGTACCCGCGCCCGTCAAACTCGGTAGTGGGCCGGAAAGGCCAGGGGCAACCTTTGTTGCACGGGTCGGAAGGGTCGAGGGGGTGGCAGCCGCGGTTGCACTTGTGCACCATGTGGCGCAGGACGAGGTCGCGAAGCGGACCGCTCGCACGAGGAAGCTCACACGAAATGTATGCGTCGACTTCTTCGGCGCTGGCGGGGGGGCTCTCTGATCCAATGACGATGTGCGCGTGGGGCAAGCCTCTTTTCTGGTTCTCGATCACTCGCATGATGTACTTCGTAGTCCCGCTGAACTCGTGCTGGAGGAATTTGAGGATGAGCTGCAGGCGGGCGTGGAACACGCGGACAACTATGTCTGGTCGGTCTGCGTGGGTCTGGCCCGTGTGGAGCTCCCGTTCAATCTCCGGCCAATGGGGGTTCGTTGTGAGAATGATGAACCACGTCGGGGCGCCCAGACGGCGAGCTGTCTCCAGCGCGTCAATCCGGAGCCGCCGAAGGTGGCGCGGCGACCCTTGCACTGTGGATGGGAGGTAGTGCTTCTGCGGCGTAGCGATCCCAGCAGATTCAGCGGGGGGCCGGTTAGCCAGGAGCTCGCAAAGCTGGGAGCGTGTCGCTATGGACGCCCGCTGCAGTGCCTTCACGTGTTGCAAGCGCTCGTCCTCCATCCGGCAGAACATGTTGATCGCCCACTCATTGAAGAGCCGCCCTGACACATGCATGTGTGGTAGCCGCAGCGCCTGCTGACGGTACCACCACATCTGCGTGATCTTGTTGTGCTCTGGCGTGTTCAAGTCTGGAGCCCAGCCTCTGCCACCGCGGGGGTACCACAAAGGGTAGGACAGTGGTTCGTAGAGCTCGCTCAGGGGAGGGATGTAATCGTACTGCTCGGACTTCTGTAGGCGGAAGAACACCGATCGAGGAGACGTGCGAGCGCCGCCGGCGGAGTCGAGTATGGCAGCCACTTCTTGGATGCCCTCGTCCCAGTCGAGCTGCAGAACTCTGTCGGGGCAGCGCGTCGAGGTGGGGGCGGTCAGTTTCTGAATCGCCGTCATGCACGGGTTCCCGTGGAGGACGTGGCGTTCCAGAGCACGCACAATTTGTGGATTGAATTGCAAACGGTCTGCAGTCTGCGTGCGGAGTTGCTGGTCCACGACAATGTACTGAACCGCATTGGCTCCTTCGGCGGTCCACGTTTTTCGGTGCATGGTGCCGTGGATTCTCATGAAAGACGGCTTGTGCGGGGAGAAGTGTGTTTCCCGCTCCGCGCTGCTGGACTGGGTATCGTGCACGGCGAGTCCGAACAGGTTGTTGTATGCGCGGGAGTGGGCGTTGAAGCCGTCGCGTCGGTATACCTGGAGGAGGTTTGGTCCAGGTTCCGCAAAGTACTTCGTGAAGTCGATTGCGTGCTTTCCGAACTGACAGCAGAAACCCGCGCACTCCGAAGAGAACCGGGCGACACCGCAGTGGCTACAAATGCAGTCTCGGAGCCCCAGCGATAGGGACTTGCAGTCTGTGAGCGTGGAAGTACTACCAGTGGGCGAGGCGCAGGAATTGCAAACCCGCGTAGTGCTGCGTGCTTTGAGGTGCCTCGCGTCGAAGTGGGTCCTGTCCCAGAGCTCTCCGTCGGACGGCCGTCAGTGGCGCACGCATTGCACGTCCGAGTGGATCGGTGCAGCTGGCAAGGGCTGAAGTGAGTTCGATCGTGCATGTCCCCGCAACGAGTGCATTGATTGTTTTTGTGTTGGGGGGCTGACCGTGACTGTGTTTCCCGTCGACTGGCACACGACTTGCAAGCCCGATTGGACTGCTGAAGTTGTGTTGTGGAGAATGATTCTGCAGGCAGGGTCTCGCCACAATCGAAGCAAGCGAATACAGACATCGAGGATGTGCCGTATGCGACAGCTTAAAAATGTAAGCCAACGGCTACGGATGCATGTGTGCGAACACGTGTGGAAAACAATGTTTCCTTAATGACTTGGAAGGGCCCTCGTGAAACCTCCATGGAACGATTATTCTGGGATGCGATAGGGCATAAGGCAGCAAGCATGCAGGCAACGTACCGTATCCTGGAAATGCTAAGGACATCTACCGAATTCCGGGGAAATGTGCCGAATCCCGGGTTCGCAGCCGATTTCCCGGGAATGTGGTTGCGAACCCGGGATTTCAAGCATTTTGGCGTTTTGCGTGGGATGCCACTGTCTGGCAAACAACGGAGCAGCGCAGCGAAGCCGTTCCGGAGGTGGCGGTCAAGTGGGGCGATTCAGCAGTTTTGAAGCCTCTTGGGGGGCCGTTTTGGCTGCCTTTTGGAGAGCCATTTTGGGGCCTCGTGGGTTCTTTTTGGGAGTCCTCGGGGCCTTTGGAAGCCTCTTGGGGCCTCTTGGGGCCCTCCTGGGGCCTCCTGGGGCCCACTTGGGGCGGAAAGTTAGATGTTTGAACTTTTGATCGCCCTGTGGGGGCTCGTTTGAAGCTTTCTCGGGGCCCTCTTGGGCCTTCTTGGGCGCCTCTTGGGCTGTTTCGGGGCGCTCCAGAGCCGTCTTGGGGCCGTGTTGGGGCCGTTTTGGGGGCCCCCCGGGCCATCTTGGGGCGCTCTTGAGGGCCTCTAGTTCTGTCTTGGAGCGTCGGAAAGCTAAAATGGCGAGAAAGCAGAAAACATCGAAAAACACATTGGAAAATTGACCATTTCGGCCTCCCGGGGCCGTCTTGGGGGCTTCTTTGGGGCCGCTTGGGGCGTCTTGGGGGCTCCTGAGGCTGTCTTGGGGCTATCTTTGGCGTCTTGGAGCGCTTTGTGCCTGTCTTGGAGCGCTCTTGAGGCACTCGGGACCGCTTCAATGGGCGTCCGGAGGGTCCCAAAGTCCCAGGATCCCAGGAGTCCGGTTTGGGGGGGGGGGGGGGGTGCGGGGTTTTGCGGCCGCCCGGGCTTGTAAAAATATAGGAAGAGGAATATATATATATATATATATATATATAATATATATATATATATATATATGATCCTGGGTCGAACGTTCACAGGCTCCCCCAACCAGATGGGATGGGTCACATGGTTCCACAGCCTCCCCCCCAGATGGGATGTGGGGGGGACGACAGCGACGCCGACGCCCAGGCTGATGCCGACGCCGACGCCGCCACCGCCACCGCCGCCGCCGCCGCAGCCGCAAACGACGACGACGACGACGCCGACGCCGAGCGACGGAAGACAGCGTCGACGAAGACGGCACGCTGGCAACGACGACGACGACGACGACGACGACGACGACGACAACAAGAAAGGCGACGACAACGACATACATCCCCAGGCCCATCGACGACTACAGCCGCATCGCGAAAGGACTGAGGAGTGCTACCAGGTGTGCCGCTTCCCCGTGGCAAGCACCTGCAGAGGCACTTGCGATTCTGCTTGCTGAGAGATCGACGCCGACATCGACGTCAGCGGGACTTGGAACACCTCCTCCGACGCCTGCTGGCGGGATTGCGAGATACTCAATATTGGAAGTAGTGGATCGGATAAGACAGCAACGACGGCTCGTCACGGACTAGAACAGGTCGTACACACACCAGGCCCCCAAGCACAGCGGCGAAGCAGGGACGGCAGCGATGCGACTTCTACATGGTCGGTGCGCCTTCGGACCGGTGTGGGCCAAGACTGAGGTCAAGACTCAGAGGGAAGTCCCCCACTGCGACTACGGATACCTCCCACAGAGATTGAGATCAAGAGCCACACGGGTGACGGCCGCGCTGAACTGGAGGATCAAGAAGGCGAAGGTATCACGCAGTGGCACCAATTAAGACATGCAAAACGCCTTCGCATCAGTGAACCACGAGGCCCTCGACAAGGCGATGGAGAAAATCTACAAGCACGACGTGTGCGACATCCTGAAGAAGAGGTACCACTACGCCTGCTTTCTTGTGGACGCCCCCAACAAGGCCACCGTCTTCAAGAACGCGGTGGTCTGCTACATGGGCGACGCGTTCGTGCGACCCTCCACCAAGAGGCACCCCAGATCTCCATCGCGAACTGGACCGACGCGATCCACGAGGTCGGGCCCCACGAGTTGTACGCGAGTGACCCCGTCTCAACGGAGCTGGTGGACCTCTCGCTGCAGGTATACGCCGACGACGTGAACAAGACGTGCAAGGTGGCCCACCCCGACGACATGGGGGAGTGCGCGCAACAAGGAGCTGACCAAACTGGGGATCGCACAGAGCGCTGCCAAGAAAGGAATCAAACCGAGATTCGTGGGACCAGGCAATATTCTACAGACACATGTACACCGACGGCCACGGCTTTGTCACACACCCGTCCCCCTTCCTGGGCACGGTCTTCCATACGTGTGGATCATTCAGAGGTGTCCTCGAGATGTCAGGCGATCAAGAGAGAATGGGTCCATATGAGGAAGTTCTGGCACGCATGCAAATCACGGACCCTCAAGCGCAGAGTCTTCCGCAGCATCGTCGTCGACTCAGCGCTCTCTGGCATCCCAGTTCTTGTCCTGACCACCGCGCAAATGGACCGCCTAGAGGCCGAGTGCAGGAAGTACGGGAGGTTCCTGCTTGGCGGAGTGGCGAAGCGAACTGAAGAAGCTGATGGAACCGAGATCAAGATGCCATCGAGGGAACTGATATGGCACTCACTGCGACTCCCGCCGGTCTGGCTGGAGCTCAGAATACTGCGCCTACGCGGATGGCAACTGGTGGCTCGTGACCCTGACGGGCACGTGCGACAACCGGCGGCGGCATTCGGCACGATGACATACGAGGAGCCCAAAGTGCGGTTGTTTAGTCTATGGACCCAGACGCGGCCGAACAACCCTCGACAGCTACGACCAACCCGTGGGCCGAGCAGCTCTTCTAGAAGAAAAAAAACGGCATGGACAGCAACGTTTGGCGCTCCGCGCGGATATCTTGGACCTTCGCTGGACTCCCCCCCCTGGAGCGCGGAGCGCGCCAGGGGCGGCGCCAGAGGCGCTGCCAGGGGGGCCCAACGCAGATCCAAGAAATCCGCGCGGAGCGCCAAAAGTGTATGTTTATATAGTTTTTCCTCTTCGATTTCGAGGACTCAGAGCACATCAGGATTATCCAGCCAAGACGAGCTCTGGAAGACGCCAGAGGATGAGGAGGACTGCACTGACGCGCGGACAGTGCTTCGCATCAACGAGGCGGCGAGGGAGCAGCTCATCGCGACTGGCATGTCCGAGCTGAGGGCGGAGTGGCTGCTCAGGCTGCCGGCACCGATGGTCGGCCGCGAGCAAGGGGGAGAAATGAGAAGGGGCGGGCCTTCTCGGAAAGCTCGGAAATCCCCCGGCCTCCTGAGAAGTGTCTGGGCTTTCCGAGAAGACACTGAAAACTTCTCAGAAGGCCGGAGGGCTTATATGGGAAGCCCCGCCGCCTTCTGAGAAGGCCTCCTCCCTCTCGCTTCCCCCCCTCGCCCGCCGCCGAGGTGGAGGCCGTGGCCGAAGCTGCTGAAGCCGCTGAGGGCGACGACGTGTGCTGCCTGGACGGTGAGGGCGGCCGTGCCTGCGGCCGCCGCTGTAATAAACAGACGATTGCTCCGCGCACACCAACTGCACGCCTTCGGGGGTCAGCACGGGAGCAGGGGGTTCCTGTCCACGCTCACTATCAAAACGACGCGAAGGTCGGGACAAACTCGGATCGGGATAACTCGAAGTCTCTGAGAATCGGCGGGTTTGGAGGATGTATTGGGCGCCGCGGCCGCTCCAGAGCGTTTCGGAACGCTCTGAGAGCGCTCCGGAACGCTCTGGAGCGATTTATCCCGATCCCAGCCCTGTTTTAACTATGGCAAACCAGCGCGTAGCCTGTAGGTCCTTGATTGAAGAAAGAGACACTGGCCTCAGACATATCACGAACACGTATCACTATGGTGGGTGCCAGGTAGGCCGGCCGCCGCTGGACTATGACGTCGTCCCCATCCCCATCGCCCGATGCCCATGCTGTCTGCGGACATGAGACTCAACGGAGCGCTTCGAGGATCACCTAGCCAGCCACCTCCCACAGCCGTTCCCTGACTCCCACTTCGATGCTCCAAGCAAGCAGTACCTGCGCCGAGGGACGTGGAAAACGGCGACGCGAACGCGAAGAGGGGTGACGGCGGACCGCTCGGCAGGAGGCACCAAAAAGCAGAAAGGCAGAGGACAAGGAGGGCGAGACAACGTAGCCAGGGACAGGAAGATGCTGGACGAAAGCGCCTCCGCAGGCATAGACGAGATACCGATCAAGGTCCAGCTGCTCGTCCCAAGTCATGGTGAATGTGCCGCTGAACCTCGGGATCAGACAGCGCCAGCCAGACTCCACGCTGCTGACGATGGTCGTGACCCCAGTGGCACTTCAGCCCATCAAGGCAAAGAACAGGGTGCCCGCGTGGATGACCACCATGCAGAAGCTAGGCGCGGAGGGGAAGCCACACGACGAGATGAAGAAGAACGGCATGATCAGCTGCGCGGCCCTGGTCGGGATCACCGAGGGACTGGAGACTGAGGGCGACGGATTCGGGCGGGCAAATCAAGTCAACCTGAGAAAGCAGAAAGCGAGATCCAGGACCTCACACTGGACAAATGCGAGATGAGGCTTCCGTTCGTGACAGTGGCGTCGACCTACATAGGCACGCGCGCCATGGTGGTAGTAAGAAAGTCGGCGGCCTCGGAGCTGATGGCGGAGCGCCTGGATCAGCTGGGCGGCGAGATCAGGACTGGCATGGCACCAGTGTCGCACATGGCGGGGCTGCTCCACACGAAGCCCGCGGCCGTCGAGGAGATCTAGACCGCATCCCGTCGCCAGCTGCGGTGCCGTCGGCCCCAGTGCGCACTGCGATGTGTGGAGCCGCCGAGGGCTCCCGCCCCAGCCAGCGTTCGAGGCCCAGGACGAGCGTGCCGACGGGGCCCGACAAAGTTGCTCGGACCGCCTCGGCAGTGCCCGAGACAGATACAGGGCAGTTTCTAATACATTGGATTTTTTTTAACATATTGGATTTCAATCCATGGCTAACGTATGAAAACGTTTATGCATGAACTCATCGTTGTGTTTAACACTCCCTGCATGTTTTATACATGATCCGCATGCGGAGCATGTATTAAAGACGGCACTGTACGGACGAGAACTCGGATGCACAATGACGTCGGGAGACTGCTGTGCTGCGGCTACCGAAACCAGCCGCCGTTCGGCGTGGAAGCATGTAGGGAGAGACTCCCCGCGAGAGGGGAGCGGACGCCGCGGACAATGAGCCCACCCCACATCCCCCAAGCGTAGTACTAGACCCCACGCTGACCCCCGTAATTGCGATCCCCGGCTCGTCCCCGCTCACTGCCGATGCCTTCGCGGGTAGTCCTCCCTCCACCCTTGCTCCCACCCCCTCACTGCACAATACCTCCGTGCCAAGACGCCCAAACCCACCTCCGCCTCCACAGCCTCCCCCCCTGAACGTCTCAGAAGGGCCGCGAGCACGGAGCTTCTCGGTGAGCTCAGAGCACTGGGTTGGGAGTCGACCAGCGCTCGAGAGCTGGCATCACGACGTGGTCCTCACAGGCAGTAGACAGGGCCCCGTAAGCTCATGTCTTGTTTGGGCGGGCTCGTCCCGACATCGTCGGTTCCAATGGTCGACCCAAGTGCACTACCAGGCAGCAAATTCAGGATAGCACCATACGGTTCGTTCGTTCCTCCTCCTATCCTCCTGCTCCTCCTCCGCCGCCTCCTCCTCCTCCTCCTCCATCGTCATCCTTCTCTCCTCCTGCTCCTCCTCCTCCTCCTCCTCCTCCGCCTCCTCCTCACTCCTCCTCCTCCTCCTCCTCCTCCTCCTCCTCCTCCTACTCCTTCTCCTTTCCTCCTCCCCTCCTCATATCCTTCTCTCCACCTCCAACTCGTTCTCCTCCGCCCCTCCTCTTTCTTTTCCTGCTCCACCTCCTCCTCCTCCTCTTTCCTCCTCCTCCCTCCTCCTCCTCCTCCTCCTCCCCTCCTCCCTCGCCTCCTTCCCCTCCTCCAACTTCCCTCCTCCTCCTCCTCCTCCTCCTCCTCTTCCTCCTCCTCCTCCTCCTCCTCCTCCATTTCCTCCTCTTTCTCGTCCTCTTCCTCCTCCTCGGGTTGCCCATCGGCACCTACGAGTGGCCGCGGCGCCCCCCCCCCCAGCGCGCCTGGAGGGTCCTCTCCAGGCTCTCCATCGCTTGGAATGCCAGGGCGAGCCTGGAGGTGTTCTCTTCCAGGGCCTGCGCCTTGCGGGGATGCGCTGAAGAGGGGGGAGGAGGAGGAGGAGGAGGAGGAGGAGGAGGAGGAGGAGGAGGAGAAGAAAAAGAAGAAGGAGGAGATGGAGGAGGAGTTCGTCCAGGCGCGGCTGAAAGCGTGCAAGCAGGGCTGGCTAAGCAGACAGACTCAGGCGAGAGCCTGAGAAGTAAAGCCTCGGATGCATCCCTCAAAGGAGTGCCGCAAAGGAAGGGACAGGAGGCTAGCCCAACTCAGCGCAATCGTCCTCGACCACGACCCGGCCCCTGAATGTGGCGTCGGGGACATATTCGCCGAATGTGCGAGGCCTTAGCTGTCCCTGCACAGACGACAGCAGCGGCTGCCCAGTACGAGGGCGCAGGCCCTCCCAGAGACGGTCTAAACGAGCGCGCATCTTGGGGGGCACCCCCCCGTGGCAAGGGAGCGCCAGGAATTGTGCAATCTCGCTGGAGTGCGCACCACAGCGGGCGCAGAAGACGAACTGGCCCACGTGCCAGACGCGGTGGCCCGCTCCAGGGGCGCACACGGCTGGGATGAAAGTGTCCCGTGGCCGAGCGACGCGGGAGCACCTGGCGCACCTGAAGCCCGTGGGGGACAGCGCGGGCAAGTGGGCATCGGGGGGCGGCTCCGTGTCCGCCGCGAGGGCTGGCGTCGGCCCCCGTCGCTTGGCCCGCCGCAGCTGTCCGTGGCGCGGCGCCTGCTGCGACTTGGGGCCGACAGCCTGCATTGTCCTGGCGAGGAACTTGGCCACGATGGTGACCAGCTTACAGGAGCGCTGCACGCGCTGGCTGGCCTCGGCATCCGTGGGATTGAGGGGGGCGCCCACGCGGGCGCCAGCATCAGCGTGGCGGTTCCCCCACCTCGCGACAGCACTCAGCTCCTGCTTGTCATCGTGACGGCGGCGGGCGTGGCCTTTCACCTTCCGCACTTCCCCCCCAAAGGTCGTCCACCCGATCCCATATCTGAGACCGCACGCCAGCGCCCTCGCACATGGCGCCCGTGGTCTCGAAACGGCCACGCTGAAGCTCGAGGCCACCCAATCGCAGTCCGAATGGTAGCGAAAGGGGCCCAGCACAGCGCGCGTGAGATACATGGGCCGGCCATAGGCTTCGGCCAGGTCCGACGCTTGGTGCGGGCCAGGCAACAGGCCGGACAGGGACGCCACGGGGCCCCCGCTGTCGTCGACCTGCACGACACACCGCGCGTAGGAGACGCATGTCGCCCTGTACGAGCGACACGCACGAACCGTCGCCGAAGGCCTCGCCTTCGAAATGGCCGCCCAGCGGACGCATGGGCCAGCGGACGAGTAGGGAGGAGGAGGACCGATCACCCAGGGCCGAAGGTCGGGGACAAGGCCGTGCCTCCGAAGGGCCCAGTCGGGGCGCTCACGGAAGCCATCGCGGACAGAAGGGGGGAGGTCATAGTCCCGCACATACTGCCAGGTGGCCGAGCACTCACCCGCAATCCAGGCGGCGAGGATGCCATGCCAACAGCCACACAGGGGGCACGACGGATCGGTCGTCAGACCGTGCTTGTACTTGCGAGCCTGATCCCAGATACCATTCGCTGCAATCGCTCGGAGACTGGCCTGATGCTGGATGTTCCAGTCAGGCCCGCACGCTCCATTGCACAGCTTGCGGATGGGTGACAAGTACGGCCCATGTGAGAGGCTCGACATGTAGTGGCAGCTCTGGTGGGCACGATCCATCAGCCAATCCTCGATCGCGAGGCGAGCAACGTGCATCACAAAGCGAGGGCACATACTAGTAAGATCAATCTTATACCGTCCTGAGTGAAAAGCATGCACACTCGTGGTCCGAGCCTCCAACCTATGCGACGGCAGCTGGCGACGGCAGCCGAGATCGGACCTTTGATCAGGGGCCAATCGCTTTTGGAGGGGTCGGCCATGAAAGCGGCCTCAGAAGAGAACATCAACCGAACAATCGATTCCCGAGGGATCCACGAGGACCAAATCGCCTGGACAAGCATGTGAATGGGCCCTGATGTGCAAGCGTAGGCGGGGCCCACGGTCCACGGAGAGGCGGGGGAGAGGTGGAGGTCGCCATCGAGGGAGCGACGGGCTGTGTGCACATACAAAGCGGAGTGCGCTGCACGTCTCATCGGCCATCTCCCTCCTCCTCCTCCTCCTCCTCCTCCTCCTCCTCCTCCTCCTCCTCCTCCTCCTCCTCCTCCCCCTGCAGTACCCTGGAGGAGTCCAGGAGGGGGGTCGTCCGCGCGGGGGGGTCGCAAATCAATCGTGGCCCCAGGCACGTGCGCGGAGGAGGAGGAGGAGGAGGAGGAGGAGGAGGAGGAGAGGAGGAGGAGGAGGAGGAGGAGAGAGGAGGGGGGGAGGGGGAGAGGAGGAGGGAGGAGGAGGAGGGAGGGGGAGGAGGAGGAGAGGAGCCGGGAAGAAGTTGGAGGAGGAGGAGGAGAGGAAGAGGAGAAAGGGGGAGGAGGGGGAGAGGAGGAGGAGAGGAAAAGAAGAAGGGGATGGGAGGGGAGGGGTGGGAGGGGAGAGAAGGAGGGGAGGAGAGGAGGACGGGAGAGAATGAGGAAGGAGGAGGAGGAGGAGGAAGGGAGGGGAGGAGGAGGAGGTGGAGGAGGAGGGGAGGGGAGGAGGCGGAGGAGGAGGAGGAGGATGAGGAGGAGAAGGAGAGAGGGAGGAGAGAAGAGAAAAGAAGAGGAGAGGAGAGGAGAGGAGAGGAGAGGAGAGACAGGAGAGGAGGATGAGGATGAGGAAGAGGAGGAGGAGGGGGGCCAAGGGACGCACTGCAATAAGAAGAGGGAGCCACGGGAACCACGGCGAGAAATTGTAGCCCCGATCATGATATCTCCTCCCCACCGTTGGTCATCGCCCCCCTCGAATACAGACCAGAAAGCCCGCTGCAATAATCAGCACCCCGACACGCGAAGCCGTTTAGTAAACGCACCCATGGAAGGAATCGAACAGGGCAGTGCTGTTGAAAAAACGCCCAGGTCCGTTTCGTAAACGCCAGCTGTCGGGGTCGGGGTGGCTCTTCCTCCCTTGACCGTGGCCGCCCCTAAGCAGACGCCTCCGATGTCCCCGATGCCTTCGCGATTCCCTCCTCTGGCGGGCCGACATGTTCGGGGGGAGCGGTTCAGAGGGGTGGAAACATCGAGCTGGAATCGGCGATACGTCGCCGATAGATCGGCGATGCACCGCCGATAGATCGGTTGTATGCCCCCACCACAGCGAATCCCTGCGCCCCTGGGCGGCGTGGAGTACGGGCCCCTTCTCGGCGATGAGTGGGCGATTGGGGACCCCATTATCGGCGATGAGTGGGCGTTTGGGGACCGATGCGCCCCGCCCCCGGAGCCTGTCCCTCCCCTGATATTGCAGCTGACTGCCCCCCCTCGCCGCTACCCCCCGAGGAGGAGACAAGCCACGACCGCAGTGCTGTTCACCCCAGGACACGCCTGCAGTCAGTGCCAGGGGAGGAGGACGAGAGGATAGGGAGGAGGAGAGGATGGGATGAGGAGGGGGAGGAGGGAGGAGGAGGAGGAGGAGGGAGGAGGAGGAGGAGGAGGAGGAGGAGGGGGGAGGAGGAGGAGGAGATGGATGAGGAGAGTAGGAGGAGGAGGAGGAGGAGGAGGAGGAGGAGGAGGAGGCGGAGGAGGACCAGCGTAAACCCAATCGCCATCAACGATGTTAGAATAAATCCTCCCTCCAAGATCCCTCTTCATGAGCCCCTACAAGGGTTCGTTTCCACTGAGGGAACTGCCTCGTTGGGAGATAACCGTTTGGAGACACGGACGCATGTCAAAACATTGATCTCGGGATTCCAACGCCACGGATCAACCTGACTGTTGCGTCTGGACGATTCTGAATCGCGCCAGAAAGACGCTCCTGGACTTCAATACTGCGAATCACCGTAACTGTTGCACCCTCACATTCTTGTCAGCGAAAAGGCGCGGCGATGGAGCGAGAGCCACATTTTGACAAGGCACCTTCCTCAATCTGTGAAGCTCTTGCCAATGCTTACTTAAAACGAATGTGCGCGGCACTGAGGCGAGAATCACATTTTGAAAACAGGTCGCCCTCAATCCGTGAAGCTCTTGCCAATGTTAAAAACATGTGCGCAGCGATATGGCGAGATTCATACTTTGAAAACGGGTCGCCCTCAATCCGTGAAACCCTTGCAAATGTTTAAAAACGAATGTGCGCGGCGCTGAACCGAGAACCACATTTTGAAAAAAGGTCGCCCTCAATACGTAACGAATGCACGCGGCGCTAAGGCGAGAGCCACATGTTGAAAACAGCCCGCCCTCCATCTGTGAAACTGTTGCCAATGTTTTTAAGCTTCAGGGTCATACATGGTGAGGATGTCTCAGGCGAAACGCGCGGCCCGCCCAAAAAACTGGCCTCGGGGTGCGACAGGGAGAAGCTATATATAAGGACAAGGAATGGAGGAGTTGACTGAGGCGGCGGTGGAGTAGGAAAACGAGCTGGAGAAGGACCAGGCGGAGGAGTCCCCCACCCTCCTCCTTGGACACCCCCCCTTATTCCCTCCCTCCGGCCCCTCCCACGGTCCAAACGCACCAACTCAAAATCGGTCCCCCGACCCCTCCCCAGGCCCAAACGCGCCAGTCTTCCGAGTTGCGCCCAGCCATGGCGACGAGGGGGTCCCCCGAACACCAACTACCGTTGTCTCAACTCGCCCTCGTTTGACGTCCGACGCTCCTCCGGTTTTCGGGTCACGGCGCTGGCCTCTGGCGGCCGCTCGGGACGATTGATCCGAGCACCCCCGGAACGCTCTCGGCGAGGCGCAGCTGCCGGAGAGCATCCCGAGGCCGGGCAACCGCCGAGAGCCTGCGAGCTCGCCCGCAGGCCTCACGCCTCGAAGCTACGATCCGGTCGTCCTCGCTCCCCATCTCCTGCCTCTCGGACGCCCCCGAGCTCCCCCTCGCCGGCGGCGACGCCCGAACCCTGCAGTGGAGGCCCATGCCTGCCGCCCGAACCCGACACACCCTGCTCGCCTCCAGGGCACCGTTTTTCTTGGGTGTCGATGGCTTTGCTGTGGGGAGCGCGGCGCTCCCGCACCAGAAGTCAGTGGACGTCCTGGGCTCCCAGGGTTGGGCTTCTTGTGGAAGGCTTCTTGTGGACTGGCCTCCACTGTGCCCCCGCCAACCATCAACTCTCGCAAATCGATGGAGGGCGGGGGCGGGGCTCGGAGCTCGCAATTCCGCGCCCCACCCCCGTCTCCCATGGAGTTGACCGAGCCGTGCACCGGCGAGGGCAAAAGGGAAGCAGTGGGGAAACCAAACGGCACCAATACCGCTACTCCCCAGACCTCTCCTGGGGTGCGAATCCAGCGGTGGCGACGAGGGCCACCCAGAAGGCCCATCAAAGGGAAAGCCGAGAACGAGGGGTAGCGGTACGTGGATGTCTCTTACATGGGGTCGGCGTAGATGGGGTCGGAGGATCGCGCCGCATCGCCGATACATCGGCGATACATCGGCGATGCATCGGCGATGCATCGGCGCAATCGGCGATGCATCGGTGACGCCAGCGTGGAGAAAATCGAGCTCCACATCGAGCCGCATCGACGATGGATCGGCGATGCGGAGCGATCCTTCCACCCCATCTACTGCGACCCAGTCAGGGAGCCATAGACTCTTCCTTCAGGGGCAACGATCGGGGGGGGGATGGGCGTAATGGGGGGGAAGCATCGACCTGGAATCGGCGATACATCGCCGATGGATCGGCGATAGTCCCCCGACAGTGAATCCGAACGTTCCTGGGCAGGTTGGGACTATTGGGCCCCCATAGGCGATCAATTGGCGATTGGGAGTCGATGCATCCCCCCCTATGCCTCTCCCCCCTATCGTTACCCCTGATCCCTCCTCTGCCCATCGAGCTGCCTGAGCCGTGGAGCTGCGAGGGCAGGGTCCCGACTCCGCCACCGACCCTCCCTCCCATGGCCAGCGAAGGGTAGGAGGAGGTCTGGTTAAATCTTCCTCTTATATATACACACATAAATACCTATATACACATATATATATATATATGTATATATATATAATTTTCCTCCTCTGCCCATCGAGCTGCCTGAGCCATAAAGCGGCGAGGGCAGGGTCTGGACTTCGCCGCCGCAGAAGGAGGAGAAGGAGGAGGAGGAGGAGGAGGAGGAGGTAGAGGAGGAGGTAGAGGAGGATGTAGAGGAGGAGGAGGAGAGGGAGGGGGAGGGGGAGGAAGGAGGAGGAGGAGGATAGGAGGAGAACGGGGAGAGGGAAGGAGGAGGATGAGGAGAGGAGGTAGAGGAGGAGG
This sequence comes from Prorocentrum cordatum, assembly GCA_963575745.1. Taxonomy (NCBI): domain Eukaryota; class Dinophyceae; order Prorocentrales; family Prorocentraceae; genus Prorocentrum; species Prorocentrum cordatum. The sequence continues at coordinate 95,768 of CAUYUJ010015854.1, forward strand.
TAGGAGAGGAGGGGAGGGAGGAGAGGAGGAGGAGGAGGAGGGGGGAGGAGGAGGGAGGAGGAGGAAGGAGGGAGGAGGGGGAGAGAGGAAGGATGGAGGAGGAGGGAAGAAGGAGGAGGAGAGAAGGAGGAGGATGAGGAGGAAGGGAAGGAGGAGGACGAGGAGGAGGAGGAGGAGGAGGACGAGGAGGAGTCGACGGCGGGCCCGGCAGGCCTGCTGCCCCGCGCCCGCGAGCACCGCGCAGCTCCCGGCGCCGCGGGCCGCCGAGGGCACCGCGGGCCCCCAGTCTGCGGGGGGCGCCGCCGGGCGCCGGGGCGCCGCCTCGCCACGGGCCGCAGGCGCAAAATACACAGCACACAACGCACAGCACACAGCACACGGCACACAGCACACAGCACACAGCACACAGCACACAACGCACAGCGCACAGCACACGGCACACAGCACACAGCACACAGCACACAGCACACAGCGCACAGCACACAGCACACAGCGCACAGCACACGGCACACAGCACGCAGCACACACAGCACACAGCACACACAGCACACACAGCACACACACACAGCACGCAGCACACAGCACGCAGCACACATCCACACACACACACACAACAGACAAGACACGGCACACAGCACAGAACCCGAGGAAGCCATTCGGGACCCCCCCCCGGGGTTTCTCATCGGCGCCGCACGGTAATGAGACAATTCTCGGGGGCTGTCTTCGCCGAACGATATGGTTAGCAGCGCGCCAGTGGAGCGAATAGAAACAATTCCCGCGCCCCCGCTCAGATGGCCCCCCCATTGGAGTTAGAATACGAGAAATAAGTAAGGTGGCTTACAAGTAAGAATCATGAGAAACACAATGCGGATAAACATACGAATAACTGTAAGAGTAATAATACGAATGATACGGATAATAATAATATTAATACTATGAATAATGCGAAACACGCGAACAATAATCATACTCCGGCTAAGAACAATGATGACAATTATAACAAGATAAATAAGCATAATAGAAGAGCTTTCCTCATTATCTTCATCATCCTGGTCCTACACGATTTCTATTACCACCCCTGTTGAAACATTATTTTGTCCCCGGCCGTCGTGTGGGGTAGTGCGTCCGAGGATATCGCCCCCGCCACGCAAGGTGCATTATCTTAGCACCGCAGGACAAAAAGTACAACAATACCAAGAGTAAGTACAAGAATGCAGGTAAGAATAATACGATTAATAAGGATAATACTAAGGCTACGAACAAGAATAAGGATAATACGAATAATCCGGAAACAGAAAGGCTCCCCTGCTTCTTTCCTCCCTCCCTCCTTTTTCCTCACTTTCTTCATCATCCTTGTCCTCTATACTACTATACGATTCTCATTGCCACCCCTATTGAAAACATGTTGTTTCCCGGCCGTCGTGTGGGTAGTGCATCCGAGGATATCGCCTCCGCCACGCACGGCGCGTTAACTTAGCACCCGCACCGCCAAAATTATCCGCCCACCATCGTAGGCACGGACGGTTCCTTTTCAAAGCTGGGACCGACCACCTGACGCAGACTCGTCTGCGTCCAGGGCAGTTTCCGAGGATGTCCCAGGCGAGGCGCCTGTTTCAGAACCACGAGAAAACCATATTGCGAGAATGTCTCAGGCGGTTTGCTTGCGTCGGCGAGTAGACTCGTCTGCGTTCACATAGAGGTGCGAGGTGCCGGGGTGACGCTTCTGGGGCGCC
>CAUYUJ010015854.1:102500-145000 GCA_963575745.1 Prorocentrum cordatum
TTGCTGACAGGAACGAGTTGAAGACAACACCTTAGTGGGGAAACCAACAGGTATCGATACCGCTACCCCTGGACCTCTCCTGGGGTGCGTTCTGACGAGACTTTCGAAGCGAGTCCAGCGGCGGCGGCAAGGGCCTGCCAAGAATACGGGGCCCAAAAATGTGAGAGAGCGTGATCCACCGCCGCTTTACTGTGGAAAATTGCCAACCTTTTCCTCCGGAACCCGGGGGTCTCCCCCCCCCCTTCCGAAAATCCCCCCCCCCCCTGCTGGAACAATCGGCCTGCCGCAAAGGGGGGGTAACGCAAAGGGGGGGGTAGCGCACGCAGCCCAGATTGAGCAATCGGAGGCGGCGGGCCGTCTCGCAACGTGTGCGGCAGTCAGGATGCCCGCTGGATGTCTGACGGCGGCTCTCCCAAGCTCGAAGCGCAATGAAAAGAAATCGCAACAAAGTTGCGGTCTACATGCCAGGCGAACGCAACCTAGTCAGACATTTGGATGCGCGAAACTGGCCGGCGGCCAAAAGTTGCAATGCATGAAAATGTCCAAAAAGTGCCCCTAAACTGCCCCCGTGGGTCAAAAAGTGGCTCGAAAGTGTCCTTAAAGGGGCCCAATGCTGCATTGCACGAAATGAAAGAAACCGAAAAAGTGCATCCACTTTTTGGTGCGCGCTGGTGCGCGCAGCGGCCGCGCGCGCGCGGCCCGTGTGCCGCAGCGTAACCCGCGGGTTAGGGTCGGTCAGAGAAGATCCCTCTGCGGCCCACGCACAACTCACTACGGCGTTCACGAGGGGGGCATCGAACGTTCGGCCAGAAGGTTGATCTACCAAACGTAGCCATGCGCGGAGGTATGGTGTCGACCGTCCTTTTGGGTGCAAATAGGGCATGTTTCTTAACCACCCCCTTTGTTGCCCCCCCTTGCCGTCATCCCCCTCCCCTCCCCCCGGCAAAAACCCACCCCTCCCCTAAACCCCCTCACCCCCCCTCCACATCGAAATACCGGGGGGGGGGGTCACTACCGGTTCGAACCCCTCCCCCCGCCCCTCCGGATCGAAAGACGCCTCCGGCAGTCTCTGGGTGGGATCCCCCGCCCCCCCCTCGTTAACGGAGGGGGGTCACTACCGGTTCGACCCCCCCCACGCACCGCCAGCAAACGACTCCTGGTCCCTACCACCGCTCGCATGACATCCCCCACTGTTGTTCCCAGCACCGCTGTCCTCACCACCACTGCCCCCGCTGGTTCCACCACCGTCCCTATTGTCCCCACCAGTGCCCCCACCACTGTCGCACTGTCCCCACTGTTCCCACAACTGTTCCCACCACGGTTCCACTCTCCCCACTGTCTCCACGGACCCAACCACTGCCTATCCCCACTGTCCCCACTGTCCCACTGACTCCTCCGCTGTCCCACTGAGCTGTCCCACTGTTCCCACCTCTGTCCCCACTGTCCCCACCACTGTCCCCACTGTACCTCTGTCCCATTGTCCCACCGCCGTCCTCGCCACCGCCTTCACCACTGTCCCCACCACCATTGTACCCTCCACTGTCCCACTGTTTCCACCTCATTCCCATTGTCCCCACAACACTGTCCCCACCACCACCGTCACCACCACTGTCCACTGTCCCCCCCTGTTCCCACCATTGTCCCCACCACTGTCCCCACCACTACCGTCCCCACCACTGTCACACTGTCCCACTGTCCCCACCACTGTCCCGCTATCCCCTCACCACTGTCCCCACCAACACCGTCCCCACCACTGTCCGCACCCCCACTCGGTTTTCGAGGGAGGGGGGGGGGTTCGAACCGGTAGTGACCCCCCCCCCTTTTCATGATGAACTTGGGGGGGGGGGAGGGGTTCGAACCGTAGTGACCCCCCCCGGTTTTCCGGAGGGGGGGGGGGGAGGGGTTCGAACCGGTAGTGACCCCCCCCGGTTTTCCGCCAGCAGCGGTAGAACACGCTCTTTCAAAAATGTACACCACCACCACTTCGCTCACCCCCTCCCCTTCCCAGGAAAGAGGAGGGGAAGAGGAGAGCGGAGCAGGGAGGGGGAATAGACGTGGTGGTGGTGTATACTCTCGGGGCCCGTAAGGAGGCGCAGAAGGCTATTACGAGGGAAGGGTAGAGGCATGGGTACCTTTTTCCTCCTGCGAGGGTCGAGAAGGACGGGAACGAGTGGAAGAAATCACCTTAGGTCCTTTCCGAGCTGAGCAGGAAGGTGCGGTAGCTGGCGGGCGTCAATTATACACCAATACCGATCCTGGCCAGGCCCATCCTGGGCCCAGGATGGGCCTGGCCCAGGATGGGCCTGGCCAAGGCGGGAGGGCGATGGTAAACGTTTTCTTTTGCGGCGTTCCGGCACTGAGCGCAAGGGGGGTGGTCTGGCCCTAGACCTCTGCTTCGCGCGACTGTTTGCAACAGTGCGTGCTGTGGGGCAGACCCCACCTGCTCGAAGCATGCGCCACAAAAAACACCAAGATCTGCTCCACTGCGGGAGTTGGCGGCGCGCACACGGGGGTGGGGGAAGGGGGGAGGGCTTCTTAGAAGCACCCCTGGTTCTCAGAAGACGCGGGCCTCATGTATAGATGCAAGGCCGGCGCCTTCTAAGAAGCAGCCTCTTTCTGAGAAGCCCTCCCCCCTCCCCCCACCCCCTTGCGGGCCCGCGACGATCGGCAAAGCAAGGAACGAGAAACCGATCGCCTGCAGGCCCAAATATGTTCGGGGTGGCCCAGAAGGGGATCCAGCTGAAAGGGGATGGTGCAATAGATTTGGGGCAACTGTATTGCAAATGTATTGCGCCGGAGAATTGTATTGCATTGTACTGCAAGTAAGGTATTGCACGCGAAAATCCTGCAATACATTTGCGCCCAGGAATGTATTGCACGCTCCAAATGCATTGCAACCCCACAAATCTTTTGCACCAATTCTATTGCACCACCCCCTTGTCGCTGGACCCCCTTTTGACTACCTACCAGACCACCCCAACCCAACCCGAAGACCCGAATTTCGGGTTGGGGGGGGGGTAATTAAGGGTTCCGCAAGTGTTTTTTCGATGCTTCCCGACCCCCCCCCCCACTGGAAATCGAGGGTAAATCTGAGCCTTCAGGTTGGGTTGGGGTGGTTTGGTGGGTGGTGACTTTTGGGTACTGCACGCGAAAATCCTGCAATACATTTGCGCCCAGGAATGCATTGCACGCCCCAAATGCACTGCAACCCCACACATCTTTTGCACCAAATCTGTTGCACCACCCCCTTGTCGCTGGACCCCCTTTTGGATCAACCCGAGAGGAATGAGGAGGCAGGAGGGAGGAGGGAGGAGGGAGGAGGAGGGAGGAGGGAGGGGGAGGAGGGGGAGGAGGAGGAGGAGGAGGAGGAGGAGGAGGAGGAGGAGGAGGAGGAGGACAGGGTCAACCCGAAATGCTCCGCCCCGAGTCGTCTGCTGCTCGACGGGCCCCCGCGGGGCGGGGCGAGGGCCCCCCCCCGGAGGCCGGGAGCGGCTCCGCTGGAGACCTCCCGCCGCGACCTCCTCCGCGGCGCGAGCACGTCTGCGTCCTCCTTTCCTCCGCCGTCCATAGGGAAAAAAACCGACCTACCTCGCTTTTGACCACCCTCGCTTCCAAGAGATACCTAACGATGCCAAAGTGCAGCCTGTGCTGATCAGGCCGCTTGACAAGGAGGCGCGCGGTACGGCTTGGTTTTGCCTGGAGGCGAAAGCGGGGGAGGTAATTCACGCTCTGAATCCATCCTTCATCCCTTCGCTCCCCCAGGATAAGAGGTCGCCCCCTTCACCCCCCCTTCATTCCTTCGTTCACCCTTGGTTCCCCCTTCGTCCTTCATCCCTCCGAACAATGACGCAAACATCCGCCATCCATCCTTCGTCCCTTCCCTGACCTTCCAGGAAGGCTGGAAAAAATAGCACGCGACTCAAAAGCCTATCCCAGAGCTATTTTACGTATTGGTTTTAGGCTGTATCGTTTCGATCTTTTAGGTTTTTTGGCCTCCCGTGCTAAAAAGTAGCTCTCTGGAAGGTCAGGGTTCGTTCACTCAGAACAAGAGGGAACGAACAATGACGTGAACATAAAAACTCGGAGGTCCGCCAGGTCCGCGCGGATTTACCGAATCGGCGGTGGAGCGGGGAGCCTACCAGAGGCGGCGCCAGAGGCGCCGCCGGGGGAAGCCCAGCGCGCGGATGCGAGGAATCCGCGTTGACCTCCGAGTTTTTCCCCTGTAGGGGTCCTAGCGGATTCATATGGTTAGGTTAGGTTTGCCGCCGATTTTCGCCGCACGCCCGGGTGCCCGGGTGCCCGGGCGTGCTGGGGGGGTGCCTGGGGGTGCCCGGGGGTGCCCTATAGCCCTATAGCCCAAAAGCCCTATAGCCCTACAAGTCTATAGCCCTATAGCTCTATAGCCCTATAGCTCAACAGCCCTGTAGCCCCCTGGCCCTATAGCCCTGATTGGGTTGTTATCTCCGGTATCATTATGTTCATGTCATTGTTCGCTCCTCTACAGGATAAGAAAACGATCACCTGGCCAGCATCGGTGTTAGGTGTTTGGTTGGCGCCGACCCCCAAAGTTCTCGAGGTCCGGTCTCTCATCCTGAGTCTTTCTCTGACGGCCCAGAGGTCTGGCAAGGGCCCCAAGAGGCGGAAAATAGCGACAAACTCCTGCCGTGATCTTGCCATGACTCGAGAAGAAGAAGAAGAAGAAGAAGAAGAAAAAACAACATAATCATTAAGCATACACTTTTGGCGCTCTGCGCGGATGGCTCAGGTCCGCGCCGGGGCCCCCCAGCGGCGCCTCCGGCGCCGCCCCTGGGAGCCTGTTTTTTTTAGACTCTGGCAAGTTTACTTGCATGGATGGGGGGGGGGAGCTGAGCCTGAAGCAAGCCCGGGGGGTGGGGGGCGCGGAAATCACGCGAGTCGAAAGGCACTTGCACGCTCAGCATTCGCTGAAGAGGGGCGAGGGGTAGGGGGGGGGGGGGGGGGGCGCGAACGACATGCAAGTAAACTTGCCTGAATCCAAAAAAAAGCAGGCTCTTGCTGCTCGGAGGCCCGGCCTCGAGCTCCAGGCGGGGCCTGGCGCGCGCCTGCCCACGCGCGGGCGCGGCCTCATCCCCGCCGCGGGGGGCTGCCCCGCCCGTGGGCCCTCCCCGGGGCCTCGGCCCTCGTTGCGCAGGGCCTGCGGGTCTGCACGAACGAAATGGGCACTCCAGATTTCGTAATAAAAGGGAGGGGGTCTCATTTCGGGGGGGGTCTCTTCCAGGCGATCTTGGAGGGCTCCGGATGGCTCAGGTCCGCGCCGGGGCCCCCCAGCGGCGCCTCCGGCGCCGCCCTGGCGCGCGGGGCGCCCGGAGCGCGGAGCGCGCCAGGGGCGGCGCCGGCGGCGCCGCTGGGGGGCCCAGGCGCGGACCTGAGAGCCTATTTTTGGATTCAGGCAAGTTTACTTGCAATGGCGTTCGCCCCCCCCCCCCCCCCCCTCGCCCCCTTCAAGCGAATTCTGAGCGTGCAAGTGCCTTTCGACTTGCGTGGTTTCCGCGCCCCCACCCCCCCAGGCTTGCTTCAGGTCAGCCACCCCCCGTCCCCCCCCGTCCATGCAAGTAAACTTGCCAGGGTCTAAAAAAAACAGACTCTGATCCATCCGCGCAGAGCGCCAAAAGTGTATGCTTATGCGGCTGTTCCTTCTTCGATCGAGGGGGTCTGGGTTTAGGGCGAATCCCCCTACAGGGGGATTGTCGACGAGAAACAAAGATACCCCAACAATAATCAAGCAACTGTCCAACAATAGTCTGGGGACGATTCTTGTTTGGCCTTTTTGGGGCATGTTTGGGTTATCTTTTATTTTTCGTCGAAAATCCACCTGGCTGGCGCCCTCCGAGGTTGGCGCCCTTCGAGACTGCCGGGGGTGGCGCCTGGCCGCCGGGCGGGCCCCGCTCGTCGCGCGGCGGCGGCCGCCGCGGGGACGGCGCGGCGGCGGCCGGGCGCCAGCGCGGCGAGGCGCTGGCCCCGCGGCCGCGCGGTGCGCCGAGGCGGCTGGCCGCCGCCAGGTGGAGGAGAGGAGGAGGAGGGGGGGGAGGAGGGGGAGGGAGGGAGGGAGGAGGAGGAGGAGAGAGGAGGGAGGGAGGAGCAGGAAGGAGGAGGAGGGGAGGTCGGAGGGAGGAGGAGGAGGAGGAGGAGTGAGGAGGAGAAGGAGGGAGGAGGAGGAGGAGGAGGAGGAGGAGGAGGAGGAGGAGAGAGGTGGAGGAAGAGAGCGAGGAGGAGGAGGAGGAGGAGGAGGAGGAGGAGAGGAGGAGGAGGACGGAGGAGGAGGAGGTGCGCATGGGAGGAGGAAGGAGGGATAGGAGGATGGAGGGAGGAGGAGGAGAAGGACGAGGAGGGACGAGGATGGATGGGGGAGGGCGGAGGAGGAGGGGGAGGGGCCAATGCAGAACCAAGACTCATCCACGATGTCGAAATACACCCTCCTTTCAAGATCCACCTTCATTGGCCCCTACAAGGGGACCAGGGGATCACTCCCACTGGGGAAGAAAGCCCCACTGGGGGACAACTGCGTGAACTTCTCAGTGCCCGCATATTCTTAAGCGAGGTGTATCTCTGTTAAGTTATATATATATATGCACACAAAGAATCAATGTTGCACTTAGGGTTCTTGGCAAGCTATAACAAATTCAAACAACGCGACGGAGTTTGAACATGTTTAGCTCCTTTTGTTTTAGCGTTCCTAGGCCAGTCGTTGCGGATCATATTGTTGTTTTAGCGTTTTGTGTTTTCTGGTCGAAGGCTGCTCCTTGCCTTCCCTGCTGTCTTCGCTTCCGTTTTCTCGTTCCTGCCGCCACTCCCTCTCAGAGCGAACAACGCTACTGTAAAATGATGAAACGATCGCCCCCAGACTATGTTGCACTATTCTTGAAAACACATCCTGCAGAGGGACATGCCCGACTTGACGCAACGCTCTCTCCGCGAAGCGCCCGAGGCTGGACAGCCGACGAGGACTGACGACGGCTTCCGACGACGTCTGCAACCCCCCTGTGTCGCCCGACCCGATCCTTCACCTTATGTTGCCCCCGTCGTACTTGAGGACCACGGCCCGGGAAGCACTCCGAGTACCCAGAAAAAGTGTCGAACCAGTATCGAAGCAGTGTCGAACGAGTGTCCCGCAGGGCCCAGCACGTGAAAGCCTTCGAATTTCGGTACTTTCTTGGTGCTCGAAGTTCTTTCTGGTGGTTCAGGCTAAGGTGTATGCTGGAACATCATAACCTTCACCCTCCCTCCCCTGGGGTTGCAGGGCACAGTAGGAGGAAGAGAGCGAGGAGGAGGAGGAGGAGGAGGAGGAGGAGGAGGAGGAGGAGGAGGAGGAGGGAGGAGGGAGGAGGGAGGAGGGAGGAGGGAGGAGGAGGAGAAGGACGAGGAGGGAGGAGGATGGATGGGGGAGGGCGGAGGAGGAGGGGGGAGGGGCCAATGCAGAACCAAGACTCATCCACGATGTCGAAATACACCCTCCCTCCAAGATCCACCTTCATTGGCCCCTACAAGGGGACCAGGGGATCACTCCCACTGGGGAAGAAAGCCCCACTGGGGGACAACTGCGTGAACTTCTCAGTGCCCGCATATTCTTAAGCGAGGTGTATCTCTGTTAATTTTTTGATATATATATATATGCACACAAAGAATCAATGTTGCACTTAGGGTTCTTGGCAAGCTATAACAAATTCAAACAACGCGACGGAATTTGAACATGTTTAGCTCCTTTTGTTTTAGCGTTCCTAGGCCAGTCGTTGCGGATCATATTGTTGGTTTAGCGTTTCGTGTTTTCTGGTCGAAGGCTGTTCCTTGCCTTCCCTGCTGTCTTCGCTTCCGTTTTCTCGTTCCTGCCGCCACTCCCTCTCAGAGCGAACAGCGCTACTGTAAAATGATGAAACGATCGCCCCCAGACTATGTTGCACTATTCTTGAAAACACATCCTGCAGAGGGACATGCCCGACTTGACGCAACGCTCTCTCCGCGAAGCGCCCGAGGCTGGACAGCCGACGAGGACTGACGACGGCTTCCGACGACGTCTGCAACCCCCCTGTGTCGCCCGACCCGATCCTTCACCTTATGTTGCCCCCGTCGTACTTGAGGACCACGGCCCGGGAAGCACTCCGAGTACCCAGAAAAAGTGTCGAACCAGTATCGAAGCAGTGTCGAACGAGTGTCCCGCAGGGCCCAGCACGTGAAAGCCTTCGAATTTCGGTACTTTCTTGGTGCTCGAAGTTCTTTCTGGTGGTTCAGGCTAAGGTGTATGCTGGAACATCATAACCTTCACCCTCCCTCCCCTGGGGTTGCAGGGCACAGTAGGAGGAAGAGAGCGAGGAGGAGGAGGAGGAGGAGGAGGAGGAGGAGGAGGAGGAGGAGGAGGAGGGAGGAGGGAGGAGGGAGGAGGGAGGAGGGAGGAGGAGGAGAAGGACGAGGAGGGAGGAGGATGGATGGGGGAGGGCGGAGGAGGAGGGGGGAGGGGCCAATGCAGAACCAAGACTCATCCACGATGTCGAAATACACCCTCCCTCCAAGATCCACCTTCATTGGCCCCTACAAGGGGACCAGGGGATCACTCCCACTGGGGAAGAAAGCCCCACTGGGGGACAACTGCGTGAACTTCTCAGTGCCCGCATATTCTTAAGCGAGGTGTATCTCTGTTAAGTTATATATATATATGCACACAAAGAATCAATGTTGCACTTAGGGTTCTTGGCAAGCTATAACAAATTCAAACAACGCGACGGAGTTTGAACATGTTTAGCTCCTTTTGTTTTAGCGTTCCTAGGCCAGTCGTTGCGGATCATATTGTTGTTTTAGCGTTTTGTGTTTTCTGGTCGAAGGCTGCTCCTTGCCTTCCCTGCTGTCTTCGCTTCCGTTTTCTCGTTCCTGCCGCCACTCCCTCTCAGAGCGAACAGCGCTACTGTAAAATGATGAAACGATCGCCCCCAGACTATGTTGCACTATTCTTGAAAACACATCCTGCAGAGGGACATGCCCGACTTGACGCAACGCTCTCTCCGCGAAGCGCCCGAGGCTGGACAGCCGACGAGGACTGACGACGGCTTCCGACGACGTCTGCAACCCCCCTGTGTCGCCCGACCCGATCCTTCACCTTATGTTGCCCCCGTCGTACTTGAGGACCACGGCCCGGGAAGCACTCCGAGCACCCAGAAAAAGTGTCGAACCAGTATCGAAGCAGTGTCGAACGAGTGTCCCGCAGGGCCCAGCACGTGAAAGCCTTCGAATTTCGGTACTTTCTTGGTGCTCGAAGTTCTTTCTGGTGGTTCAGGCTAAGGTGTATGCTGGAACATCATAACCTTCACCCTCCCTCCCCTGGGGTTGCAGGGCACAGTAGGAGCTCGAACGCAAGAAACCAGCCACAAGAAACCCAACCCCGAGAACCCCAGAACGCCCACCGATATGTTGTGTGGGAACGTCACGCTTTCCCTGGCAAAACCGTCGAGACCCAAGGAAAGCCCGGGGCACCCTGGAGGCAAGCAGGGTGTCTCCTGGCATGCACCTCCTCTGTAGGGGGGCGACGGCAGCGCCCCAGAGCCACTGCAGGGAGGCCCCGCAGGGCAAGGGCCGGCGACGAACGAACCAACGGGCGGCGACAAGCCGACGGCCGACGACGACGCCGACGAGCGGCGGCGCCGCCGCCAGACGACAAGCGACCGAGGACGACGACAACCGACGGCCGCGGACAGACGACGCCGCCGCCGTCCGACGACGAGCGTCGGCACCGCCGACCGAAGACAGGCGACCGACAACGACCAGGGACGACGACGACCGTCGACCGACCACGGACTACGCCGCCGACGACCCCCTCCTCCGACGTGGCCTTTCTGTTTGCGTGACGCCGGCCCCCAGGGATCTCGACCCCCTCTCCGGGGCCGGCTGCTCATTCTGGGCACGGCGCCACCAGATCGCAATGCTGCGCAAGAAGGATGCAAGGTCCTCGGACGCCCGGGTTGCCATCTCTTTGCCAGCGACAAAACAGCCAGCGGCATTGATTGCTAAAGATGGACCGAAGATGCAAGGATGCAATGGTGCCCTTGGATGGGAGACCGACAGGTCCCGATGCCAGTGCTCCCCCGACCTCTCCCAGGGTGCGTTCTGACCAGAATTCCGACGAGGGCCTCCCAGGAGGCCGGAAAATGGAAAACAAGGGAAGTATAGCTGACTGGAAGGCTACTCATCCTTTGACTACCCGCCAAACCACCCCAACCCAACCCGAAGACCCGAATTTGACCCGAATTTCGGGTTGGGGGGGATACGGGTTTCGTTTGCTTTTTCTATGTTCCCCGACCCCCTCCCCGCTGGAATTGGAGGGCAAATCGAGGCCTTCGGGTTGGGTTGGGGTGGTTTGGTGGGTGATCTTTGTGCTCCCGTGCGGCAAGCAGTTGAAAAAAGGCGAATCGCAGGATTTGGGTCGAAACAGAAAGAAGTCAAACCATACACACGAGTGGTCAAACCATCATCGAGACATCGTCCCCAGACTACTTCTCGTCTCTCTTTGAATACTCCTCCCGTGGAGGGACACGCCCGACTACAGGCTGTCGGTGCAGTTGTTTTATGCTCAGACCGCGCGGCAGTCCAACTGCGGGTGCGTCCCAGGGCCCTAGGACTAGAGCCAAAACAGCGGCGGGCAGCGTGCATGCCAAAAAACAAGACAAGCGTGTACAACATACACACATGGTGGCACGGGCGGCAGAGGGGCAGGGGAGTGCACTCTTCACACTGGGTGAGTACAATGCTGCCCCGATGCCGCTCCCTCTGAAAAGGGCAACGCTGCACGCAATTATAATGTATATCAGCCCACAGGCCGAAACACCTCAAGCAGATGCGGCCTGAGGCTCGAAATATCAATATGAATGTCTAGATTCACCAATCCAGACTGTCAACTCAAAAGATATGCATGAGACACCTCAAGCAAGGTGCGGCCTGAGGCTCAAATATAAATACAAGAATATGAATATCTGGATACACTACTCCAAGACGATCAACTCAAAAGATATGCATACATCACCGTAGCCCTCACTAGGTCCATCAGCAGCTGCAATCAGGACCTCACGGGCTCGCAGGCCCTGGAACGGCGACCCGACGCTGGGCCTTCCGCTCCTTGGCTCGCTCACGCTGTCCGCGGCGCAGCCGCAGACGGTGTGCCTCCTCATCCTCTTGCTCAGCAGTAGGCACCATGCTGAACAGGCCGTGGCGGAGGAACTGCGATAGTACCTCGTTAGGCTGCACGGCTTTTGTCAGCACATCCGCTAGCATGTGGCTATTAGGCAGCCACTTGAACTTGATGGCCTCCTGCTCTATCAAATCCTTGGCCACCAGCAAGTCAATGAGGGTCTGCCGAGACACCGGCATCGACCCGATCTTGGACGTGCGATCGTAGAGCGACTTCGCATCCGTCACGAGCGCCCCTGGAACCTTCAGCGCCAGCCTCCAGTCCCCTTGCAAGGGCGGCTCCCCGTACAAGATTGCCTCAATCAGCAGCCTGAGGTAAAGCTGCCGATCCAAAGCCACGGACATAGCCGCAGACTCTGCGGCCATCGTAGATCCAACAACTCGTGTAATAGTACTGCTCTGAAACTCCACTAGACAGCATACAGTTAGCTCCTTCAAAACTCGGGTGTCCGTAATCATACTCATAAACCCCATCTGGCTCTTACAGCCGGGTTCCTTCGCAAACGAAGCGCCCATAAGCGTGAGCACCTGCAAGCGCTCGATGTCCACACGGCGGATCCGGAGAGTCGCAAGACCTCTCTTGTCGTAGTCCTGAAGCCGGTCGATGATGTCATTGAGCACTCGCAGGTGCAGCAACCTCCGACCTTTCGGATCCTTCTGTGCGAGCGCCGAGACACTATACGCGAGTTGTGGCACCACGCGTGCGACAGGCCACCGCACCTTCTGGAGCAAGCTCCGGTAGTCGTGGTGCTCCTCGGGAGTCATCTCCCGCTCCTCGTTGTCACCCCTTGCAAGGGGGTGCTTCGTCAGCTTGCCGATGTACTCGTGCATGCTGATCTCGATGTGATCGGGGTAGCGCCACCACTCCTCACCGAGATAGGCGACTGCCTCCTTGTCATTGCCCTTCTTCCAGTGCTTGATGTTGAAACGACTGTTGATGTTCGCCTTCACCTCCTGGTACTGGGGATCGCGTGGGTCCCCAAACAGCATGCCGTCATCGACGTGCAAGGTCAACATAGCGATCAACTTGTCGTTCATTCGATAAACGAAGACAGCTCGAGCACAGCGCAGCTCCACGAAGCGGACCTCGTCCGTTAACACCTGGCGGGCTCGGAGATACCACAACCGAGGCGCCTCAGTCAGACCGTGCGCCCCTTTCAGCAAGCGAAGCAACGCATAAGGCCGCGCGGCTGGCCATCCAGCACCGTCGACGGCTGGGGGCCCGTCCTTAGGAGCCCTCACATACAGCTCCCGTTCCAGCTTCAGCCCGGACAGGAACGCAGTCGCTACGTCGAAACACTCGAATGTCCAATCCATCGCCATTGTGATAGACGCACACACCAGCACAGCCAAAGGGGAAGTAGTAGGCGAATCCGTCCTGAATAGACCAAGCTGCGGATCGAGATGGCCAGGGATGATCAAGCGAGACTTCGCCTCCAGCTCCAGCCCTCGCCCCCGGTTCGTGCGAACCGAACGCATGGGCACCGAGATGATCTTGTCCTTCGGGATGCTCTTCTCCTCCTCCTCGGTGACCAGCTCGACCGTGTTGTTGGCGATCCATTGCCGCCACTCGGCGGCATCGGCCTCGTCGAACTTAGCCTTCTCGTGCTGGTTGAAGTGACGTGGGTCTAGCTCCTTCGCGTTCTGCTTCATCACGAGTGCGAACACGTCGTGCTCGTACCGGGCCTCCTGCAGCCATGCGTCATACACAGATGACACGTTGATCCATTCTTCGTAAGTCATCGGCTGTCGTACAAGACCCTCCGGAGTGTCCAGTCCGGCTTGTCGTGGTAGAAAAGCGCGAGACCAACCCAGCTGTCCTCCGTGCGCTCGTTGGTACGGTTCGCGCCGTCGTCCTTGTAGGCACACTGGCCCGTGGCGGAGAGCATCACCGAGAGGCGATTGCACTCCCGGTGGCGGTCGTGATCATAGAGTCTCCGCCGTGGCTCTCGGTGTACACGTACTCCTCGTACGACCTTCTGAACGAGCGTGGAGACACCATCCAAGGCATTCTGGTCGAACCACTCCTGAGGTCCCGAGTGCACAACGGCGTTCATGGCCACCTCGCGGAGGGCCGGCAAACCACTCGTAGGAGCAGCCTGCAGACGCGTCTTCTTGATGCAAATCGGCACGTCATCTACCAGGAACTTCCGCTTTCGCTCAAGCTCGAAATCGTCTCTGGGAATCGGCGGCACCGAGGGGCCGCCAGAGCCCGATGCTCCCGGAGAAGCCTTCGGGTACATCTCAGAGGATATCCGCCCTGGAGGGGAACGAGAACGTTCCCTCTTCGGAGGGGGAAGCTGCGGCAGCTGCTGCTGCTCAGGCGGCTCCTCCTCCTTGGCCTGTGCCTCAATGGCGTCCAGGGCCCTCAGGTCCACACGAGGCTGCCTGGACCCCTCGAGCCCCCATGTCGGTCACGCTCCTTCTTCAAGAACGTCTTCTTCACCTTCTGAACCTTACCTTGGGCGTGACGTCCACGATGTCGTGGTAAGCGCGGTCATCTCGCTGCTGTGTCAGTCGCACGTCCGTCTGGATGGACTCCGCAGCTGCGGCCTCCTGGGAGGAGGCGTGCCGGAGCTGCTCACGAGCAACAAGTAGCACGTGACCACGCCAGGATACGTAGTAACGGCTGTTGGACTCCTTCGCGATCACAGTCGCAGGACCCCGCCATCTTTCAGGATCTTGCCGACGACGTCCCTTGAACGGATTCGGTGCCCAGAAATACACCCTCGATCCTGGGCACAGATCACCGACGACCGTCGGCGCCTGTCGTAGCAGCGCCCTCCGCACCTTGTCCGTCGCGTCGCGCTCCAGCAACATCATCTTTGCTGCGGTGCGGATTTGGGGCGAACGCCAAGCTATGCCCTTGGCGCCGAGGACCGACATGAGAACCTCATCGTCGTCCCTGTTAGTCACCTCCGTAAAGTTCAAGATCCGCCCGAAGACAGCCTGCTCCGGGGTCAATCCATTGCGGCTGATCGTCGAGTTCTTCGCATTGATGATGGCAGCCAGGGCCACAGTAGACATCGACTTGCCCTGGACGTGGAACTCGTGCACCACCTTGCCCCAGATAGTGCCGAGCAATCCTCCGTGGCGCTCGGCCAGGCCATGCTGCCATGCTGCATGAGCTCCCGTCGTCTTCGTATTAATGCCGAACTGCTCCATCAACGCGTTGAAGTAGCCCTCGAACTCGCCGCCCTGATCGATCACGATGTTTTCTGGCACGCCGTAATGCTTGAACCACTCGTTCATGATCTGGCGTGCTACGTGCTTGGCCGTCCTATTCTTGAGAAGGCAGGCGCAGTGCCATCCCGTACCAGCATCCACCATGCTGAGGACCACCAGCTGCTCCTTGGCCGCGCCCCGTAGGTACTTCACGTCGATCACAACCGTCACATTGAAGCCGAATGGTCGCACATCCGCCGTCCCTTGCACCGGACGGGGCGGCGCCTCCGACTCAGCACAAGTCGGACACTGCCAATGCTTCGCGTATGCCAACGCGTTGGGTGTTGCACCGCCGAGACGCAGCATCTTGATGAACGTCGGTCGGCTGGGGTGTCCAAGACCGCGATGGGCCTTGCGCACAGCACGTCGCGTACTTCGCGGAATCTTCATCATGATGTCCTGCCGCACCACCTCTGGAAGCTCCATTTCTGACCAGGAGGCTGCAACCTCCTCCTCCTCCGCAGGGTGCTGCATGGACTCCTCCTTCACCGTCTTCTGCAGTGCCTCGCGAATCTCGGCTCGAACCTCCTGCGGTGTTTTGCCCCACTCAGGTCTCTCCGAAACGTCCCTGGGAACCTCTCCATGACCATGCTCCGCGGGCTCGGGTCCATAACTCCTGGGCTCCTCCGTGGGGTCAGGGAGTTGTGCTGCAGGAAAACTCGAGTTCTCGAACTGCCAGGCCAAATGATCCGCGGCACCGCTCATCACAGCCGTGCCGAACTCCTCTGCGCAGCTCCCGCGCACGGCCGTGCAAACCCCAGGGTTCGCCAACACTCTCGTGGTGTCCTTGAGGCAGATCGCGTCCTCGAATGCTGGGTTCGACTTCGTTGCACTCACGGGTGGCTGGCTCCAGATTGTCGTTGCGCGTGGTCCATTACCATGGCTGCGCGTCCCCTTGCAGCTTGCCACTGCATCACCTCGTCCGTGAACGAGAGCAACATGCGGTACTCGGTCCGCTCTCGGCGTTGCCGGCGCACTCGCATAGGCCTTCGCTGGTCGACACTCTGCATCCGACTCCATGCCGTAGGAGGTGGGGACAAAGCCACGAAGTCTGGGTCAACTGCGACCAGGTACGCCCGTGCCTCGTTCCTGCCCTGGACCGTCAGGAGGTCGAACTCTGGCGCTGCGATGGGCTGGTGGGCGTCCCATCCCATGCTCGCCGCCAGGATCGTGAGTTGGCAAGCCCATGCGAAGACCTCTACGATCCTCCAGGGCCCCGGCCGCCGCCGGGTCTCCTTCTGAAAGGGCAGTGCACGTTCCTCCTGGTAGTACCTGAGGGCGTCCTGCTCCTGCTGATCAGCCCGAAGCTTCCTGTTCGCCATTTCCTCGGTCATCAGAACCTCCAGCTCCTTCAGGTTGCTCCGGACGTGCCTGCGAGCACCTTTCGTCATGAAAACCTCGTTGTCCGCGTTCTCCATGAAAACCTCCTCGTCACTCGATGCCGTCTCCGCGGACTCTGGGTCGCTGGTGTGATAGTGGGATGTACTCAGCTCTGAGTCGCCTGCGTCCTGGCCGTCGTTGCTGTCAGAATCATGCGTGTCCTCCTCCTCGACGGTCTCAGCGACGCTGCGCTCATCCTTCTCCTCGTGACTCGCAGTTCCGCTGAACATCTCGTCTGCGAGCTCGTCCTGCCCCTCGGACTGTCCGACGGGGAAGGCACTCGTGATCGGTGCCGGGAAATCCAGCAATGACACGCACGGATGCCCGTACGCAGCCGGAACCAACGGCTTGGTCACACCATTCGCCGTGAAAGTACCGCTTCTGAAGCTGATTGCTGCGTCCCACTCTGCCATCTCATCAGGGCCGATGAGACCTGGCACCTCGGCATCGACCTCGGAGATCACAACCTCGCCCTGCGTACCGTTGATGCCGACTGTGTAGCACCACGCACGCTCTGACAAGAGCGGCACGCCTGGGCCGAACTTGAAGTACTCGCGCTGATTGATGCTGCGGTACGGCACGCCCATGGCATCCAAAGTCTTCTGCAGCTCGACATGCCACGGACGCCCACCGACAGCCCGCTTGCAGCCCGTGTCAATCATAGCCAGCCCCGCGGGCAAGACAACAAGCATGACGGACTGCTCATCTACCACCTTGCGGGGGCACTCCTCTCGGGTGGTGACCATGTGGGCCGCGGATCCCCCTTTTGCTGCCCAAGGGTCTGCGCCCTTTGCTGCCCAGGGGTCCGCGCCCCCTTTGACGGCAACTTCCTCCCCAGTCGGAGCGGCAGACGTTAGTCCTGGCACAGCTCCGTCTGGGGTGTTCTTGGAAGGTTTCCCTTCATCCTTCTTGGGCTTCTCCAGCGCGTAGTGAATCACCGACTTCAGCGAACACTTCTTGCACTTCGCGAAGATCACGGTGCCATTTGACTGCCACTTCAACTCGCCCACAGGATGAACACACTCAGCCTGCTGCTGCATAAGCTCTGGGTCGAACTTCGCCTTCGGGCCTGGAACCAGCCTCTCGCCGTCGAACTGCGAGTCGTACATGGCTCGATGCATCTGCTGCTTCTCCAGGTCGCTCTGCGTGGCACCGACACTCATGACGTAGCTCCGTCCAGAGGCGGTGACTACACGCGGGACTCCAGATGCAGCTGGAGATGCCGTCGCAGCGGCAGGGGCACCTGAGCTCGCGGCTCCTGGAGGCGCTGGAAGATGGACACGTCGTCGTATTGCCTCCACGTTCTTCCACACGCTTCCGACTCCCTGCTGCTCAGGAGATGTAGGCAGGCTACGCCCTGGCAGAGGTGCCTGCCCACGCCGCTTCTGTAAGCCGTCGTAGACCTCGCCTGGGTTCAATCGGGCGTGCATCTCCATCTCCTGTTTCTCTATCAGCGCGAGGCGATCCAGCAACTCAGCTTTATCACGCTGCAAGACCTCTAGTCGCTTCTTTTCCTCGCTCTTTCTCACTTCCTCGGAGGCTCCTGCCATGACCCAGTCCTCTTCCTTAGGGGCAGCGGCGGCCTCCCCAGTCGGAGCGGCAGACGTTAGTCCAGGCACAGCTCCGTCTGGGGATTCTTTGGTCTTCGATGCCCCCTTCGCCGACGCCTCCACCACGTATACAGGATGGGCCCTCGCAGGGCCGCTGGATAAGGAGAAATCTGGCTTCTCGCAGCGGCGCGTGTAGAGATTGAGGCGCACGATGCGGTCGTTCTTAGTGATGAAGTGGATGGTTGCCGGCGGCGCCAGGTAATCCCTGAAGATATCCTGACGCGGATACCAGCTGCAGAAGATCTCGTCCATCTCCTCTGGCGTGAACGGCACCTCCTTATCCTCACGCCGCTGGTCGTTGTCGTCCTCGGTGGCCTCAGGATCCTCGCTGGCCTCGTCCTCTTTCTTCGCTTCCTTGCTGATTCTTGCCTTCTTTCTCTCTTTCTTCTCTTCTTTGCTGCTCCTCGCCTTCTTCTTCTTCTCTTTCTTTTCTTCTTTTTCTTCCTTCTCACCGCGGTCTTCTGGTGGACTCCGCTTCTCTTTCTTCACATCGCGGCCTTCTGGTGTACTCCGCGACCTTGAACGCGAGGAAGCCTCCGCCTCGGGCGGAGGAGGGGCACGAGGCTCGCGAAGAACAGCTCCCCGATCACGCTGGCGGTCGCCACGACGATCTCGATGATGATCTTCACGCTGCTTGGCGTCGCGACTCCCGCCTTCACCGCGCCGATCGCCACGGGGCTTGGTATCGCGATTGCCGCCCATCACGATCTTGAATATAGTTGCCGTGATCTCGTCGAGATCCACCTCAGCCGCCGCGCAAGGCCTCGATGTGGTCAGCTGCAGGCGCACGAGCCGACCCTGGACGAAGTCGAGGCTCTCGAAGCGGCCTTGCTTGAAGAAGATAGGCTTCTTGTTCGTCACGCGCTCCACGATGTGATGGACCGTGGCAAGGTCAGGAAACTCCAACTCCACGCTGTGCCCCTTCGCGTGGGTGTTGGCCAGAATGCGATGGCAACGCACGCATGCATCCTCGTCCCCCTGATCCCCCCCGCGCCTGGCACGGGCGCGCGCACGTTCATCACTGCTCTGTGCGGCCCCTGGGCCGTCGTCGGTGTCCTGGCGTAGGCTCGGCGCAGGCATGCTTTTGGGCCTGGGGTGCATAATGATCCGCTCTGGCGCGTCCGCTCGACCCTCCACTGGATGCCTCTGGGCAGGCGCCGACTGGGGAGCACGGCGCCATGGAGCGCGGCCACGACGCTCCTCGGCACTGCCTGCCACGCCAACCCAGTGGACGATCGGTCCATGCACCTGCCTAGGCGCCGGCGGCTTCACAGAGCTCCGCTGGTTGGGCGACGCTGGCTGGCCATTCTTAGGCCCGATCTTGTTGCACGGCTCGCGCTCGCCACTCTTCACCTTGGGGCGCTCTGGGTCGCCACGCCAGTGGCCAGGCTGATCGCAGTCAGCACACCGGCTGTTAGCCTTGCGCTGGTCTGTCGGCTTCCGACCAGCCTGGAAGGAGCCGCTGGCGTTGATCTTCTTGGGGTCCCGCTGCCGAGGAGCAACGAACCCGCGCTTCTGACGCTGTACCGCCGTCTTCTGCTTGGCCCTCCAGCCGGCCAAGAACGCTTCCTGAAGATCCTCCGGTGCCTCGTACTCCTCGTCATCTGGCCCGTCGTTGTCCGACGCCAGCTCCTCTTCGACCTCGGCGCCTTCCTCGAAGAAGGTGCCCTCGGCCCCTCCGAGATCTCCTTCGTCCTGGTCGTCTGCTTCATCTTCGTCATGCTGCGCCTCCTCCAAGTCGCCGTGATGTTCATCGTAGCCTTCGCCGTTATCTACCTCGCGTACGTGCTGGCCGGAGCGTCCTCGCAGCACGCACGGCCTACGAGCCATGGGAGGGTGCGGATAGCGACCGCCCGAACTCCCAGAGGAGCGCCCGTGCTCACGCTGCGCCGCAAACGGCGAGCGGCGAGGGAGCACTGAGCGCTTCTCGGTGTCGTGCACCTTCGAGTAGGCTGCCTTCAGCACGACCTCCATCCGCTTCGAGTCGTAGATGCCGCCACAATTGAAGAGCACCTGCGCTCGCTCCTTCTGCGACAGTCCAGCGCCACGAAGCATCTTGCTCGCCAACGCGCGATCGCTGATCGCTGATGTGGGATCCTCGAGCTGCAACTCCATGTGCTTCTTGCGCAAGTACGTGGTCCAATCCACGATCGGCTGCCCAGCTCGACGGTGTGCTCGCTCCCACTCCTGATGCACCTGATCGAGGCGCTCGTGATCCATCTTCTCGAAGGCGTCGTCGTAGATAGCAAAGATGGTCTCAAGCGTCTCCTCGCGTCGGAGGTCCGACGCATCAAACACCTCGATGAGCTCTTTGGCTCGACCTGTCACTTGACTGTAGATGATCAGGCCCAGCTCCACATCTGAGAGCTGGTTGAGGTTGCGGATGACTTCAACCTCCTTGCGCCACTCTCGGTACTTCATAGTACTCGTACCGACTGCACCATCGAACTCTGGGAGCTTCACCTGCGACAGCAGTAGACGTGCCCGTCTGGGACCGCCGTCGCCACCACGATCCCGATGTAAGGCCAGGAGCTCCCGCTGGGTCTCGGCCATTACGCGCAGGACTGCATGCAGGTCCGGGGGACCTGTGCCAGCGGAGGACGCAGCCTCCACATCTGAGCCGTCTTGGCTGGCAGCCATGGCGGCCCGCGCGGGTGGTCACAGCCACCGAAACAGAGCAGGCAGTGCGTCCGCTGGAGCTTACTAGCTCCGCTACCAATGTCAGTGCAGTTGTTTTATGCTCAGACCGCGCGGCAGTCCAACTGCGGGTGCGTCCCAGGGCCCTAGGACTAGGGCCAAAACAGCGGCGGGCAGCGTGCATGCCACAAAACAAGACAAGCGTGTACAACATACACACATGGTGGCACGGGCGGCAGAGGGGCAGGGGAGTGCACTCTTCACACAGGCTAGCTCGTCCTCCGGGAGGCCGTTCTCTGGCGGCCCCCAGAGGCCCCCCGGAGGCCGAGGACGGCCAGAGGCCTCCCGCCGTGACTCTCTCCTGCCGCAGGCGCGCAGCGGCCTCTCCGACGGACGCCGCGCCGCCGCCGACCGCCGCAGAGCACCACCGCGCCGCCCCGCCCGGCCGACGGCGACCGGCGACTCGCTGGTGAAGAAAGGGCTGGAGGAGGAGGAAGAGGAGGAGGAGGAGGAGGACAGGGAGGAGGAGGAGGAGGAGGAGGAGGAGGAGGAGGAGGAGGACAGGAAGGAGGAGGAGGAGGAGGAGGAGGAGGAGGAGGAGGAGGAGGAGGAGGAGGAGGAGGAGGGTCCCTCGGCTCTCGCTGGAGCCTCCACGATCTGTTCCAGGTCTTCCTGGATGTCCCTGAGCATCTCCAGACTTCTCCGGGCCATCCTCGACCTCGCTGTGCCGACCTTGATCCCGGCAAGTCGACTGGAGAAGAGTCTGAGGGGCAACGATAGGAGGGGGACTGGCCTAGGGGGGGGAAACATCGACCTGGATCGGCGATACATTGCCGATAGATCGGCGATAGGCCCCCGAATGCAAATCTGCACGATCCTGTGCGGGGTGGGGCTATGAGACTCATATCGGCGATCAGTGGGCGATTGGTGGTCGATGCAACCCCCCTCTGCATATCCCGCCCTAATGTTGACCCTGACCTTCCGCTCGGTGGCTTTCGGGCCATAGTTCGGGCATCCAGCGGCCGTTCGGGACGATCCATGGGACGCACAGAGACATACTAATACTATATGTCCACCTTGGAGGCGGCGCGTCCGACCCGAACATATAGTATACCCATATTGTAGTATATCGTTTCTCGAGCGGTGTGGCCAGAAAGCGCCCGCCACGACGCGTATACTAGAAGATTTCTCGGTGCGCGCGTCGCCCCTGGGGGGGCGACGAACACATAGTATAATAATGTTGGGGGGACGCCAGATCCAGGCACCCCTCGAAAGCTCTCGAAGAGGCGCAGCCCCTGGCAGGCACTCCAAGGCTGGAAAACCGTCAAGCATCCTGGAAGACACCGGGAAACCTCAAGCCTCGAACCTCGCCGGACCTCGATGCATACCTCCCTGTGCCTGTACCCCCCTACCGATGTTGGCGGCGCGCACTCAAGGGAGGGGTTACGGGAGGGGGGAAAGCTTCTTCGAAGGAGGCTGCTCCGTAGAAGGCGCCGGCCTTGCATCCATGCATAAGACCCGCGTCTTCTAAGAAGCGGGAGTGCTTCTAGGAAGCCTTCCCCCCTGCTTCTCATCGGGGAACACACACACACATCCACACACACACACACACACACACTCACAAAAAAAACGTACTTGCCAAACCACGTACATGAACACGGCCCTGCGAGACCCGCCGAGTGCCACGAACGTTCGCGCAACGCGTACTCTCGAACACCGACGTGGCCTCATGCACGTGCAATCCCACCAGCCCTCTGGGCCTAGGTGGTTCCGGGAGTTTCCTCTTCCACCCCTCCTTCTTCCCCTTCGGGAAGGGGTTTACCCCTTCCCCTAACCCCCTCCCCTGGACCTGGACAAGGGGTTTCGCTGGTTGTTGGACCGTCCAAAACGGCCTCGGCGAGGAAGCCAAAATCATAGGTTTTACTAGGGTTTTGGCCGATTTTAGAGGCTCCCGAGAGGGGGGGTGTCAATTCAGGGACCCCCTTCCTTTGATCGATCACCTCCAAGATGGCCCCAAGAGCGCTCCCAAGGCTCCCAAGAGCGCCCCAAGAGGGCCTCAAGAGGCGCCCAGGAGGCCCCAAGAGGCGACCAGGAGGCCCCAGGAGGCCTCCAAGAGTCCCCCAAAATACCCCCAAGAGGCCCCCAAGAGGCTCCAAGAGGCTCCCCCGAGGCACCCAAGACGGTCCAAGAAGCTCCCGGGACCGCCAAGAGGCCCCCAAGACGCCCCAAGAGACCTCAAAAAGTATCCCAAGAGACATCCCAAGAGACTCCGCGAGGCATTCCAAAGGCCTTTGACTCTTCTGATCGCCCTTATCCTCCTCCCCTCCCCCTCATCATCACCATCAACATCACCATCACCATGACCATCACCATCGTCAAGACCACCACCATCATCGTCATCATCAGCATCACCTATATCAACATCAACAGCATCATCCGCCTATTCCTCCTCCTCCTCATTCCTCCCTCCCCACCCTCATCATCCTCCTCTTCCGCCTCCGATTCCTCCTCCATCCCCCCCACCCCTTGGGGCACGACGGCCTCCCCAGCCCCTTGTTCCTCTGTATGTTGCCCCGTTTCCATGATCACCTCTACTCGCCTGGGCGTCGTTTCTGGATGGGCTGGTGGGGATTTTTTGATCTGCGGCTCCTAGGGCGATTCCAGAGAGCGGGTCGTATCGAGCATGGGAAGGCGCGCAAGATAATTGCCAGCGGGCCAAAAGCCAACGCCGGAATGCAATTAGCGAGTGCACGCAGCGGCATTCCAGAGAGCGGGCCGAACCGAGATGAGGCAGCACGCTAGAAAATTGCCAGCGGGCCAAAAACCGACGCAGGAGTGCACGGGCGCCAGAGAGCGCGAGGGGGAAATACTCACAGACCGCGGCCCCAAGGACGAGCCCCGAGAGCGGGCCGGAACTAATTGCCAGCGGGCCAAAGCCAACGCCGGAGAGCACCAGTGCCAGAAAAGGCGTAGCGAGCTTGGGGGGCCAAGCGAGATAATTACCAGCGGACCAAGAGCCAACGCTGGGATGCAGTGTGAAGCGAGATAATTACCAGCGGGCCACAAGCCAACGCCGAATGCACATGCGAGGACCAAGAACCCTCACTAACGGAGCAATTGAGGCACATGGACAGCTGCAAGTCACCAGTAGGTTAAGTACCACTGAACACGGCCATCAGACGAAGCGCAACGGGGGGGGCGTGTACCTCCCCGCCGACAGCACCACGTAGAGGTGAGCCCAGGCGGGCAAAGACCGTGTCCGAAACCGATGCCCGCGACGAAGCCGAAGTAGGCGTCTGCCAATGGGGGGGTGCCGCATCAGAGACGTGAAGGGACGGAGAGGTCGGACAATGGGGCGGGCCTTAGGCCGACGTACCCATGCGCTCGAACGCCCGGGCGGGCGAGGCGGGCCCATGCTCGAGAACCAGGCCAACTCCCACCGCGTGCGCGGATTATTTTAGCCGACGCCACACGGGCTAAGTCACGGTGCGCCGTGGAAGACAAGCCGCAACCATGCCATCGGGTGCCCCACGTCCGGGGGGGCTGCAGGGGGAACCGCGACCTGTCGCTGAGCTGAAACAACTACGACGAACGCCCTGTTGTGGCTGCGGGGCGAGGGGGCGGGCCTTAAGCCGACGAGCCCAGCCGCTCAAATGCCCGGGCGGGCGAGGCGGGCCCGCGCTCGCGAGAGCTAGGCCAAGTCACACCGCGAGCGTGGATTATTTCAGCCGACGTCGCACGGGCTAAGCCACGGTGCACCGTGGAAAGAACATCGCAACATGGTCCTGTTGGTGTCCCACATCCAGGGGGGGAATGCAGGGAGTGCCACGGCATGTCGCTGAGGTGAAACAACCGCGAAGGGCGCCCAGCTGTGGATGCCGGTGAGAAGAAGGGGGGGGGCGGGGCGCAGCCGATAGCCGGCCGCAGGTTGGGTGAATACGCGGGAACCGCCGAGGGCCCAGCGCCCAGCATCAGCCATGGACACACGCAGCGTGGTCGGAAGGTGGCCAGGATGGAGCCCGTCATTGAGGGAACGTCACCAGGTCGATGCTGTCAGAAGCGCTGGTAATGGAGCGAGAAGGGGGGGGGGGGGGGCCTTTGTCATGCAGCCCCAGCCGTCCCAGGTGGGTGCGCGGCGGGCACCTCGGGCCCATGCCAGAGAAGAGCACAAGTGAACCGTGCGACGGAAATATGGCGGCCGTAACCAAACGGGCTAGTGACCACGCTGAACCGTGGGAGTCTAGACGCAGCGGGAGTGGTGCACCTCATTCCCAAGAGGTGGCACGAATGTATTAAGGCCGGGGCCTGCCACTGCGGTGAAACCAGCCCCTGCTGCATAGGGGCTATCCGCGGAGGGGCCTGCGGGGACAGTCCCTGCAGCGTCTGTATCCTCGTGACCTCTGCTCCTGCGGGCGGCAAATGGGCGGTGGAGGGCCATCGGACTGCCGACCCACTGGGCCCCACAAGGCACGTCGGGGGACCAAATGGCCCACAGGGTCAGCGCAATGGAGACAACCTTGTATAATGAAGTGGAGGCAGCCCCCAGCTGTCCGAGGTCGTTGCCGTCTAGAAAGCATGCGCGGCGCTCTGACACGGGTTGAGTGGCGACTCGTAGTATGGACATGACTAGGGGGGGGAGGCCTTCAGCCGCAGATGAGCTGCAGGACAAAGCGGGGAACCGTCTCCATCTGTCTCCCACGGAGGTGCTGCCTTCCTGGGCCTGGGGAGAGGCAGTGGGGCAGCGCTCCGACAGGGTGGGGCCGTCAGGCCCACTTGCGGGCGGAGTCCCATCCGCGCTGTCGTTTGTCAGCATACTGAGCGTCTCCTCTGGGGGCCGAGCGTTTCTCCCTGGTCCTCCAGTCGGAGCCGGACCACGTGTCCTGGCGGTGGTCCCACCCTTCCCATGCCTGCCATGTCTCCCATCGGGCTGCGGCAATGGGTGGGGTTGTCTGCTGCGGCGACCCTGTAGTCGGTGTACACCGGAGGGGAGCAGGCGGCCTCCTTTGGTTTGCTCCATGGGCGCCGTCGGTCATCCCTGGCGGGCTCGCTTGAGGCAGCCAATTGCACGGGTCCCCTGGCGTCGGAGGGCGCTGAGGGGGGACAAGGCGCCGCCTTGCTGCCGTCTGCCCATGGGTATGGGCGTGCGCCACCCTTGGGGCCGTCGTGGCGCGTCCTGGTGTTACGCTGTAGCTGCTTGCGATGCCTGTCCGTGACGATTGGCCAGTCTACGCGGAGCTGGTGTTCGTCGTCCATCCTGTAGGCGTCGAAGCCCGCTTTGCCCCATGCCTGAAGAAAGTCTTCGCAAAGCTGCACGGAGTTCTTCTTGGGGTCGGACTTGATGCTGACCCATGGGCCCCCGTGTTTGCTGACTGACTTACGGGCACAGGCGGGCCAAAGCCCGTTGAAGGCGCCTCCCAGCGTCCTCTGCAGTCGGCTGATCTTGTCTTGTGCTGGCTCTTCCTTGTTGGTGTCTGCTTCGCTGATGGAGCTCAGGCACACGGGGAGACCGCGCATGAGGTCGTCAGGGCGCGCCTGTGGAATGGATGTAATCTGCGGCTCGCTTCCTCGGCCTGCGCTGCGCTGCTGCCAAGAGGCTGGGGGGCTCAGTGGCGGGCGCTCTGTGTGGCTGAGAGAGGCGTCCTCGGGAATTGAGGTCGGCCGGGTTCTGCCTTGTTTTCAACTAGCCTCAGCCTTCTGTCGAGCCTCCGGTCGTCGCACATTGCGGCCTGGTAGGAGCGCGAGTGCTCCCTGGCGTACGGCGACCAGGCTTTGGACTCGGCACGCCGTGGGGGATTGGTCCACAGGACTGGCGGACTGTGGGAGGCATCGCTGTCGCTGTGCTCTGGGGTGTCGGCTTTGACCACTTGGCGTGCTGGACTGGCTCGGGCCTCGGAGTCGTTCCTGTCTTGGTGGACTCCCTGCGCCTGCCATTCTGACTCTGACGGGCCCCAGATTAGCTCCTCGTCGCCGCAGCCACTTCCATAATCGCGCGGGGACGGAGCCTCCCCTCCCTCACCGCTGGACTTCCCTGGCGCGGCAGGCGGCTGGGGGGTTGCTTGGGCGGGGGGGGGGGGTCGGGTGAGGTCGCCCGGGGACGGAACCAAACCGCGCTGGGGGATCCTTCCTCTTCCGCACCGCAGGTCTTTCCGTCATTCCGCGAGCTGGCCAGGAGCTTGATTGTTCCTTCTGCGAGGTCGTCCTTTGTTTGTGATAGGACGGTGGTTAGTGTATCCAATGGCTGTCGCTGTGGGCATTTACCCCTCTGGCTGACGAGTTTGTCAACGTAGCGTCGCCATGCCTCCTTGTACTTCGTGCTGCGCTCCACTAGGTGCGCGGCCACGTTGGCTGCGGCCGCCCTCCGCCCGCCCCACTGGATGTAAGGGGGATGCCCGTTCGTAGGTATGTCGCCCCCGTAGATGGACTGCAGGAACTGCGCCAGGTGCTCGTGGGACCACCCCGACTCGTCTGCCACCTCTCCCACGACTTCCCTTCCCAACCGCTGGGTGTGGGCCACCCAGAGGGAGTAGACTGAGTGGCTCCACTCGATCAGGAACTTGACCAACTCGCGGACGGGGCTCCTCGACTGCTCCCCACCGAGACGGCGGGTGGAGTAGGTGGGAAGTGGGGGTGCAGTAGGTGGTGGGAGAGTCGGTAGCGAGAGGCTGCAAGCACCGCTCCGTCTGTGCCTTCCTGCGGGGGCGGAGCGAGCTCCGTGCTGCCCTCGGCCGCTGCTGCGGGCGGGTTGGAGCCCGCGGCTGGCACTGGGCTGTTTGGGGAAAGATGCGCCGCCATGTCGTAGATGTACCAATCCTCTGAATTCTCGCTAGTGGCTGCCCTCATGGGTGGGGGGTCTGGGTATATGTCGTTAGAGCATTGGTCCAGTGCACGGTCAAGGGCGCTAGGGGCAATGTCTCAGATGTGCACCAGGCACCTCCTGCAGGCCCAGCTGGCATTCCACTGCTTCTTGGTCCACAGTGAAGGCATTGCTTCCCGCGGAGGGAGACCTGTCACGGCATTGCAGTCCGCGTCCGACTCTGCGCGCCAAATGAAACAGCCCAATGCTGGCGCGCCTGCCGGCCATTCCAGCAAGGGGGAAACGGGGGGGCAGAAGTCACGGGTGGCTGAGTAGCACTTGTTCAGGTGCGCCTCAGAACCGAATCGGCCGTCGGCGAGCCTGCGTGGCGGGAGTGTGGTACCCGCGCTGGCTGGGCGGCACTGGCGAGTCGCACGTAGGACGGGCTCCTTGAGGGTTGGGGCAGCAATAACTGGTGTCACTCTAACTCCCAGCGGAAGTCGGGCTCAGGAGGGGAGCGTCCTGGCCCTTTTCTGAGCGCAGTTCTCGTCCAGTCTGCGCTTGTGCTCCTGTAGTAACCACCGCATGGGCCCCCTGCAGTTGCGCTCTGTCGCGTCGGGTTCGGGGAGGAGTACCCCTTTCTTCTCCAGCGAGCTGACCCAGCATTGCTGGCAGAGCCATCTGCAGTTCTTGCCCTCCGCGCACGCCTGCGCGCGGTTCTGAGCTAGAAGCTCCCTCATGCAGTCGTCTTCCGAAGTGCCTGCTGTACCACTTAGTCCGACACTGCTGCGTCCGTCGCAGTCGTAGGTGGCGCCCTTCTGCTGTCTGCAGAAGCGCCCGTCGCGCACGAATGGAGGGACAAGTGGGGTCCCTGGGGCCGGGGAGGCCGGGATGTCCTCGTCGAGTCGGTGGTTGGAAATGCTGCCCCTCCTCCGATGTGCCGGAGGTCGGCCATGGTATCAGGGCTACCCTGTCCAATCTCTGACCCCGCCAAGCTTGAGTGCAACTGGCATATGGAGCCCCCCCCCCCCCCCCCCCCCGCCCTGCTTAGCTGAGTGACGTCAGCTGGCCGGACCAAAGTCTCCAGTACGCGTAGGGGGGCCTCCTGGGCGAAGTTGCGCGCCTGCATCGCTGCCCATGTCTTGGGACAAATGTGCTTGCCAGCAACCTCGTGGTGATGGGTGAATGTGGCCAAGGTGCTAGTGTGGTGTGACCTCCGCTAGTTTGGTGTGGGGGGTGGCAAGGTCCGGAAGCTTGAATCCCCACGTCTCCGCGAACTGGGCGCGGAACTCCTTGCGAGCCTCCTGCCATGGAAGGCACAGGCCCATCATGGCCTCCAGAATGTCACCTGTGGCCTCAGGATACGGGAAGGGCCAGAGTGTGGCGCGGGGCTCGCGTAGCTGTAGCATCATGAGTCGCGTCTGCGTCAGCGGCGCCGATTGGGATTCCCACATCGTTGTCAGGGTCCGAGGGTTGCTTCCTATTCTCCTTGGCGCCCCTGTCCTTGCCCTGCGTCTTCGCCTGGCTTCCTGTTGGTCTGTGTGCGGTGTCTGTCTGCTCCGGCTTCTACTCTGTAGCCGTACTGGGCCCCTCCGCGTCCTGCTTCTGCCCTGTCGCTCGGTCTCATCAGGGTGGTGGTGCTGTGCTGCAGTTCCTTCGGCTGCGGCGCCCCCTTCCTGTCGTTCCTCGGCGTCCCGTCTCCTCTGTTGGGAAGTTGTTTTTTTTGGGGGGGGGTCTCGGCTGCCTGCGGGGGTTGTAGAGCTGGGACCCCTTGGGGCGGTTCCCCTCGGAGGTTGGGCCAGGTGGGGTCGACCGTCCTCAGCCTGCCGTGGCCGGAGCGGGGGCTGCTACCGGCGGCCACGGAGAGCATTTCTTCCAGGACCGTTTCCGCAAGGGGGGAGAAGGGGCAGACGGGTCCACCAGCGTCGGGGTTCCTGCCTGTTGCGCCTTGTAGGTGTGCGCATGCGTCGTCAGCCGTAAGGGCCGCACTTCTTGATATCACGTTCCTTCCATTGGGGTTCCTTGTGCCAACTGGTGGGTGGCGTGCCCAGATCGCCTTGAAGGGAGCGATCAATCTATGCGAGATAAATGCCCTGGTGAACGCTTGTCGCAAGTGCTTCTCAAGCTGCAACATACAGGTGCCCCAGGCTATGGCGCTTAGTACTGTCCTCCATTTCGCTTCGTCTGTGCATCCCAGCCCGGCCCATTGGGTCGGAGGGCCGAGGGTGCGGAGCGTCTCCGCCGCGCTGCCGAGGAGTTGCTCCCATTGGCGCTGCATGCAAGGCGGCAGGTGTGCGCTGGCTCTGGGGGTATCGCCTCTCCCGAGCGGGTCTCCGTTTGGTGTTCGGGCGACGCTGTCTGGGGGAGGCCTTGGTCTCCCTGTCTGTGCCTGCGGTGCTCCTTCTGCTGGGGCCTCGCCATCTGGTTCCTGCAGGGCAGGGTCACCCCCTTCAGCGCTACCTGTAGGGAGGTTTCTGTCCGTCTGGGGGGCAGGTGTCGTTGACGCCTGGTGTGTGTTCCCTGCCTCCCTTCGCTGAGGGGCCGTGTGCTGCGGGCATTGCCCTTGCTGGTGTTGCGCTCCCGTCAGTGCTCCAGCCTGTGGTGGGGCCTGGGGTTGCGGGCTCTGCTGACCTCCATGTTCTGTCCCGGGGCGCCTGCCCTCATTCTCCTGGTTGGGGATACTTGTCGCCCCCGTGCCTGAGGAGGCGCTGGCGCGGGCGTTTCCTGGAGATGCCGACGGAGTGGCGTTGCCGTCGCCGCTGCCTTCCCCTTCTCGGTGCCTAGGGATTCCCTTTGGTGACTGGGTCCCTTGGCCGCCCTGGCTCCCAGTCTGCGGGGTGCCTGTCTGAACCCTAGGGGAGGGGTTTGATTGTCGATTCGAGGGGCTGTTGGCAGGGGTCTGCACACCCTGTGGGTGCGCATGGTCCTCTGTTCGAGTGCCCCCCTTGCCCTCTGTCGCGCGTTAGTTGCGGTTGTTCCTGTCCGCTCCTCGCGCTCCGCACTCTGGCCTCGCTATTGGAGTCCACTTGATTATTTCTGGGGGTCCTCCGTGGCCTGGGCGCTCTCCCTGGATCGTGCCGCAGTCTATCCTGGCTGGCGGCTCTTCTGAGCCTCTCGTCTAGGGCTTGGATTCCTTCAAGCGTACCTGAGGCCATCCTGTGCGCTGTGTCACGGTCAACGTCTGCTCCTCTGCTCCTTAGGACCTCCAGCCAAGGGTGGTGGGCAGTGTATGTGGGGTCTCGTTCTGGGGAGAGCCATTGCGCGAAGGGGAGCTGCCTGGTGACCTCCTCCTTTATTCCAAGCTCCCTGATGAGCTGGTGGAGGTGGTCCCTGTCCAACGTGGCCGGGTCCGTCAGCTGAAGGATCCAGATCGCCGCAAAGAGGTCCCAGTTATATCTTCTGATGGGTCTGCCCTCCTCCTGCCGTCTTTGTTCCAATACCAATATGGTTAGTATGTTTCTTGCCAGGTCGTGAATGCTCTGCTCGTCAATGCGCGCCTGGAGCCGGCCGAGCATGCCTTGTGCGCACGTTACGGCGAAGCGTCAAGACTTTCTTCTCTCGCTCCTGATCTAAGAACTCTCCTCCACTCCCCCCGACCCTCCCTGCGCGTGGCTAGAGGCCTCCTAGATGGGGTCGGAGAATATGGGGGCGGATCCGAGGATCGCGCTGCATCGCCAGTGCATCGGCGATGCATCGGCGCTGCATCGGCGATGCATCGGCGACGTCGGTGGTGCATCGGCGACGTCGACGTGAAGCAAATCGGGCTCCGCATCGAGCCGCATCGCCGATGCGGCACAATCTTCCGACCCGATCCTACTCGGACCCCATCTAGGAGGCCCAGACTTCATGTACGTGCACGTCCTTCTTTCGCTTCTAATCTAACAGGCCTGTGAGGAGGAGGAGGAGGAATGAGGAGGAGGGAAGGAGGAGCAGGAGGAGCAGGAGGAGGAGGAGGAGGAGGAGGAGGAGTGAGGAGAGGGAGGAGGAGGAGGAGGAGGAGGAGGAGGAGGAAGAGGAGGAGGAGGAAAAGGAGGAGGAGGAGGAGGCGGAGGAGGAGGAGGAGCGGGGAGGGAGGAGGTGAGGAGGAGGAGGAGGAGGAGGAGGAGGAGGAGGAGGAGGAGGAGGAGGATCGTCTCGGATGTAACCTTAGGCCGCTGACCAGGCTAACTCACCTGACCGATGTGAAAGACCTGCCGCGCGGCCTAAAGTGGGGGTCGGCGGACAGCGACGATACTGAGGTGCCTAGTGGGGAGCACCGATCGATACTCCACCTCGCGATCGCATTCGCTGGCCGCCGCCACCTTCTCACCCATGCCCACGTGCGATCCTGTCGAATCAGGGCTCCTACAGGGTGGCATCCCAGGTCGGGGAAGCGAACTTGCCGCGGCAGTGGTCCGCATTCTGATGAGCCTTGGGCCGTGCACTGCCCAGCTGTTCCCCTCAGGGGAGCGGATGGGCCCCAAATGGGTCCGCGCGCCTCCCTGCCGCTGAATTGAGGCGTGTGTGTTCGCAGGGGCGTGCCATGCCAAAGCATGGAGGGTGCACCTGGAGGGGATCAATCCCCAGCATGACGGGCACCCGCATCAGGTGCACCGGGCCTGCCTGCCTGGTGCCAACGCATGCAAGTCCATCGCGCTGCGAGCTCGAATCTGCTATCTCACTTAATAGGATTATTAGCCTAGCATGTGCTGTCTCCCGCTGCCGGCTGCTACCCGCGCCTCGGGGGTATTCCGTGACACCCAGAGCGGGCGGACAAATCATACCCCCCCTCGAGAACACGAGGGCGGAAACCGTAACAACGCAGATTCTGGATGATACGAAACTGGGGGAAACTGTATCCCTCCATTGTTGCGGCGTCTACTGCCACTCGGATCCCGGACGGGACTGGCAAGGGGGAAAGGAGGAGAGATGGGAGAAGAGATGGGCGATGCGGCGAAGATTTGAAAGAGGTTAGCGAGGCCACCTCCTTCACTAGCGGGTGAAACGCGACTGATATAAGGAAATAATCAATCTTGGAAGCAGTCCGCCATAGTGTGCTGCGGGCACGGCCATGGGCGGCGTCGTCAGGGGTGGCGGCGGCGGCGGCGGCGGCGGGGCCTCCATGGCCACCTCCAGCGGCCTCTCTGCCTCCGTCCTGGGGTGCACTGCTCGCTGCTGCTCTGGCCCACGGTCGTCACTCGCAAGCGCGCGCTTGCCGCACATTGACCCTCGGCTGCATGAGCGAGGCTGCGAGTCCTTGAGCAGCCCCGTGCAGCCCGGCTGAGGGCAAGGGCGGGTCCTCTCTCCCGCGCACGTCGGTGCCCGAGTGGGGTGGGGCTCGCCCTGGAAAAAGCTGTTGCCGCCGCTGTAGGCCATGATGACTGGGTCAAAGACTGGCCACTTACTGCGGGGCGAGCTTGGTGGCTGGAGACGTCGCTTGATCCCAGATGCTGCGGTGACGTCTGCCCGCAACTCAAGGGGGGTCTCAACGTTGGCCCAACGCCGAAACCTCTACTGCAGCCTAAGCTGGCTAGTGGCCCCCCCTACTATGGGGGCTCGAAGGCGGCCTCTAGAGGCTTCCTGGCCGGTTGGTCAGGGATCCCTGGACACCTCTTTGGGTTTCCTGGCTCTATAAATCGAGCTATTGAATCTCGACTAGGAAGCGCGATTACCCCGCGCTCCCAGACAGGCTGCGTGGACAGCGCCCAACCAGAACTTAAATGCGATTATCTCAAATCCGAGCTCGACGGCTCGGCCAACCCCAGAAGCTAATGAACTTCTCGCAAACGGTAAGCACAGATAAAACGTACAATGAATGGCGTTAGACACGGCCTAGCAAGGCCTTGCCCCGGAGCCCGAAAATGGGCAGGAAGCGCAATTATCTCTACACCCCGTGCTTCGACTAGGGACCGCCAGCGGTCCGCGACAGCCAGTTCCCCCGTTTTGGGGGGATGCCAGCCCGTCGGCTTTCGAAGGGCTCTGGCCTACAAGCAACCGCAACCTCAACAGCAAGCGGTTGCATTTGAGACGGGATTTATTCCTCACCTCGCGCTCGCACTCCAGTGCCGGGTCAGAAGAACGACACGCTCAGGGAACTCAGGAGAGCGTTCTCCTAAGCAGTGGCGGGAAATCACCCGCGCACCGACTCCGTGACATTTGTGTTGTCGTGCATGGCTGAATGGCGTTAGACGCGGCCTAGCAAGGCCTTGCCCCGGAGCCCGAAAACGGGCAGGAAGCGCAATTATCTCTACACCCCGTGCTTCGACTAGGGACCGCCAGCGGCCCGCGACAGCCAGTTCCCCCGTTTTTGGGGGATGCCAGCCCGTCGGCTTTCGAAGGGCTCTGACCTACAAGCAACCGCAACCTCAACGGCAAGCGGTTGCATTCGAGACGGGATTTATTCCTCACCTCGCGCTCGCACTCCAGTGCCGGGTCAGAAGAACGACACGCTCAGGGAGCTCAGAAGAGCGTTCTCCTAAGCAGTGGCGGGAAATCGCCCGCGCACCGACTCCGTGACATTTGTGTTGTCGTGCATGGCGGGCAAACGGGAACAACATAAGATTGGCATCCCCATTTTCGGTGTACCGGCCTATCCGTGGTTTTAGGCTCTGCTATGCCCGATCGTGCTTCACATACTCGCGCACTGCCGCGAGAGCTGCAACAACGGCAGGCGGATATAGCGATGTGCATGACGATGGCTGCGCGCGCGGCAGCTGGCAGGCTGATCCAGTCGAATCAGCGGGTCGGGGGCTACTGTGAACTTGCTACGCAGTGGTCCTTAGTCCCCGACCCTTTAGGCAATGTGCGTGAGGTGGCAGCATACTGAATGGGAAGCTGATCCGGGCGAATCAGCGGGCCAGGGGCTACCGCGAACTTGCTGTGCAGTGGTCCGTAGTCCCCGACCCGTAGGCTAAGCAGCGGCAAGCAGTGAGCATGGTACACAGACTGGCCACCTGCGTGGTGGTTGCTGCAGTGAGCTGCTCAACTACGTGTGACCTGGTCGCTCCTGTCGAAACGACCGGCTGTGTTACATGCGAACTTCGTGAGTCCGTAGCTCTTTGCCTCCATAACCCAAACTCTGATCCCGATCATCGGAAGAAAAATCTGGATCCCCGGGCCCAGCCTCGAGCCATGGCAGGCTCCTTTCGTGCATTCGCTGGCCGAATTAAGCCTTTGTCGCCCCGACCCCCACTCCCTGGCCCTCGTGGTCGGGGTGCTCGTCGGACCCCAGCAGGGATCCTTAGAGGCTGCCCCGTGCGTCCCCAACCACATCGAGAACCAAGAAGTCTGGGGGGTCATTGGCACGAGGAGGAGGAGGAGGAGGAGGAGGAGGAGGAGGAGGAGGAGGAGGAGGAGGAGGAGGAGGAGGAGGACCCCCCCCGCGCGTGGCCGGCCCCTGCCGCTGCCCCCCCCGGCGAGCTGCCAGAGCCCCCGTCGGGCTCCCCGCCGCGTGCCTCTGCCGCGCGCCCCCTCGGCGAGGTCGCCCGGCGCCGCCCCCGCGGCGGCGCCGCCGCCGGCGCCGCCGCCCGCGGGCGGCGCGGCCGCGGGGTCCTGTCGGGGGCGTCGGGTATCGCCGAGCCCGAGAAGTCTTCTTCCTCAGCCGCCTCCTCGGCCGCGGGGTCCTCTCGGGGGCGTCCAAGGAGGTAAAAAGGACCCCAAAAATACTCCAAAAAGGTAAAACAAAAATACTCAAAAACTAGTTCCCAGACTATGTTTGGACCATTTTTGGGGGTATGTCTTATTTTTCGTAGAAGCGCCTCCTCCCGAGAAGACTTCCCAGGTGGCCGCCTCCTCCCGAGAGAGGACTCCCCCCGCCTCTTCCTGCGCGCCGCCAGCCGTGGCTCTCCCTTCTGGGCCACTCGCCCCCCATCGTCGCCGCCTGCTGTCTGCTTCACTTTTGGGAGGGTCTCCTCGACTCTTTCGGGCGGTCTCCTTGGACGCCCCCGAGAGGCCCCTCTACTTGGACGTATTATTGGGGTCACTTTTACCTCCTTGGACGTTTCGGGTCTCCTTGGACGCCCCCGAGAGGCCCCCCGAAAATCCTTGGAGGCCCCCGAGACGCCCCCGAGACGCCCCCGGGGGGTCTCCTTGACGTTTCGGGTGGCTCCTCTACTGTTTTGGGGGGTCTCCTTTACTTGTTGGGCGGCCTGCCGCGGCCGCGGGGCCCTGTCGCAGAGCCTGAAGACGGGCCTGCCCCCCCTCTGCAGGAATCCCCCCCCAAAGAGTCCAAACATCGCCAGGGGACCAATTCCTGGACATTCCTGGCCATTTCTGTGAGTGTGTGGTTTGCCTGTGTTCTCAAATTCCTGGTCGAGCTCCGCCTGGAGGCCATGCCCGACCTAACCTCGACGAGCGCCTTCCACGACTCGCAAAATACCTACTCGCAAACGCCGGAAAAAAAACACCTGTCTGCTTTGATGTAATGCATCGTGGATCCCGCGCGGGGGATCCAGGTCATTTGCGAGTAGTTCCTTCGCGAACACTGGAGCGCGCTCGTCGAGATCAGGTCAAGCATGTCCCCCCTACAGGCGGATCTCGGCAGGAAATCAAACAAATAAGGGAAATACGCAAACATACCAAGAATAGTCCAGAAATTGCCCCCTGACTATTTTTGGACAATTCTTTGATAGTCCTCCTGTAGAGGGACATGCCCGACTTAAGGCGACGATGGGGGCAAATAGCCCAGAAGAGAGCAATGATTGGCGGCGCGCATGAAGAGGCAGGGGGAGAGAGGAAGTCTTCTCAGGAGGAGGCGGCTACCTAGAAGGCGCGGGCCTCACGCGTCTGCAGGCAAGCCCCGCGCCTTCGAAGAAGCAAGGGTTCTTCTGGGAAGTCTTCCACCGTTCCCCCACCCCCGCACTGCTCATGGCTGAAGAGGGCACTACATTCGGGAGCGGCAAAGAGGGGGGTGTCCAAGAGGGGGGGGTGCAAATCATGACCGGCGGCACGTGCGCGGCCCAGCGGGGGGGCCAGGGCCGTAATGAAACAAGAAGAGGCGCCACGAAATCTGGGGAAATATCATGGCCCGCGCCATGATACGGCAGGTTCGTGTCGTGTCGACCCCGGCGTTGGTTTTTGACACCGCAGGGATCGTTCAACCTTGAACGATCGGCCGCTGCCGCAACGTCCGATCGTTCAACATCGATCGATTCTGGGTCGCCGGCGGCGTTCAACCTTGAACGCCCGCGCTGGGGTCGCCGCTGGTCGACACGACACTAACCTACCGTATCGCTGCCGGGGTCGAGCGGGGCAGGGCGGGGGGCTTCTGGCAGGGGTGCCGGGGAAGGGGGGGGGGGTCGCACAGGGGAGGGCCAGGGAAGGGGGAGAGGGTGTAGCGCCTGCAGGGGTCGAGCGGGGCGGGGGGGGGGGGCCAAAGCTGCCTCCCGTCGCGTCGAGGCCGCCCAGCCCAGACGAGGAGGGTCCTCCTCCTCCTCCTCCTCCTCCTCCTCCTCCTCCTCCTCCTCCTCCTCCTGCTGCGCCTCCTCCTCCTCCTCCTCCTGCTCCTCCTCCTCCTGCTGCGCCTCCTCCTCCTCCTCCTCCTCCTCCTCCTCCTCGGCGAGGCCCCCGGGCGAACACGTTTAAGTCGGGCCTGTCCCTCTGCAGGAGGGCTCTTCAGAGATAGTAAAAAAAAAATACGGGGACGATTTCTTCGACTGTTCTGGAATCTTGTTTGGACATGGTTTGACTCTCTTGGTTTCGCCCAACATCCGCCTGTGGGAAAACATGCCCGATCTAAGTACACGTGCTATGCCCGCCCCCTGGGCTCCTGGGAGAGCGGGGAGCAGCCGGTGCGGGCGGCGGCCGACGACTGGGGGCGGGCCCGAGACGAAGCCACGACGATAGGATGCCATCGGGCGAGGAGAAATCGAGAACCTCTCAGATCCTGCGGCTCGGGCGGGAAAAGTCGAGAACCCCCCAGATCAGGAAGATGATCTGATACGTCGAGGATGCCTCGGGCGCCGCGGCCTTCTCAGAACGGCCCAGACCGCTCTGAGACCGCTCTGGAACGCCCCCCAGACATGCGACGCCCTGATTTTTCCAGTACGGCGTCCCCGGAAGCCCCGACCCTCTCCCTGGGGCCAGGAGGAGGAAGAGGAGGAGGAGGAGGAGGAGGAGGAGGAGGAGGGCCAAGCTTCTCCTCCCGAGCCGTTTTTGTTGACGCTCCCGAGGCCCGCCCCCCCTGAGGCGAAAACTACTCCAGATTTCGTAATAAAAGGGAGGGGGTCTGGACCCTCCAAGACAAGCCATTTCAGACCTCCCCCGTGGGAGAACCCTCCAAAACATCGTCCCCAGACCCCCCAGGAACTCCAAGATAGCCTGGAAGAGACCCCCCCCCCGAAATGAGACCCCCCTCCCTTTACTACGAAATCTGGAGTACCAAAGACCTCCCGCCCTGATTTTTTCAACGACGCGAGCAGGTCTTGGGCGCCCGAGTTATCCGGGGCAACTCGGGTCCGGGGTAACTCGGGTTCGGATTCCCGAAAAAGGAACCCGAGTTAGCCCTGACCCGAGTTGCCCCTGATGATGTGGGGCTCTGGAGGCCCGAGTTCTCCGGGGCCACTCGGGCCCGGGGCCACTCGGGCTCGGATTCCCGAAAGGCGAACCCGAGCTAGCCCTGACCCGAGTTGCCCGAGGAGGAGGAGGGGGAGGAGGAGGAGAAGGGGGAGGAGGAGGGAGGAGGAGAAGGAGGAGGGAGGAGGAGGAGGAGGAGAGGAGGAGGAGGAGGAGGAGGAAGGAGGAGGAGGAGGAAGAGGAGGGGAGGAGGGAGGAGGAGGAGGAGGAGGAGGAGGAGGAGGAGGAGGAGGAGGAGGAGGAGGAGGAGGAGGAGGAGGAGGAGGAGGAGGAGAAGGTCTGGGTCTGGAGCGGGCCCGTCCTCGCCCCAGCCCCGTCCGAAGAGGGAGCGAGGAGCGGCCCCGTTGCTGGCGACGGCCGACGGCCGGCGGCAACCCCGCCCGGCCGGCGTCCGGCGAGGGGGGCGGCGGGCCGGCGTTCCCCCTCCCCTCCTCCCTCCTCCCTCCTTCCTCCTCCCTCCTCCCTCCTCCTCCTCCTCCGAGGCGCGTGCCGCAGGGGCGTTCCGTCGTCTTCGTGCCGCCGAGTCCGTTCTGCCTGCGTGCCGCCCCTGCTGCAAGAGGAAAGTGAGAACGAGAGCGGCCCATATGAAATCGCCACTCCGCCTCCTCCTCCTCCTCCTCCTCCTCGTCTCCCTCCTCCTCCTCGAGATCCTCCTCCTCCTCCTCCTCCTCCTCCTCCTCCTCCTCCTCCTCCTCGTCTTCCTCCTCCTCTTCGTCCTCCTCCTCCTCCGCATCCTCTTTCT
Organism: Prorocentrum cordatum; assembly: GCA_963575745.1. Classification (NCBI taxonomy): domain Eukaryota; class Dinophyceae; order Prorocentrales; family Prorocentraceae; genus Prorocentrum; species Prorocentrum cordatum. The sequence goes on from CAUYUJ010015854.1 coordinate 140,641, forward strand.
ACATCCTCCTACAACGACGACGACGACGACGACGCGATGATCTGATCGTTCAATCGGCCTCCTGGCCCGCAGTGCGGCAGGGGCCTCGCCGCGAGATCGAGCGGCAGCGGAGTCAGCACCACCGAGTGGTGCCTGGGCTCGATCTAACGCACCATGAAGCCGATGACTGCTTTGAACCGTGATTGTCTCCAATATGGTGGTGTGGAAAATTGTCGATCCTATCATACCTGCCAAGGAAATGGAGAGGTCGTACAGACCCCCAAAGTTTTCTTGGACATGCATACCATATCGAGCTCAGACACCACGAGCGCGTGAACCAGCACTTTGCGCAGGCGACGAAGCACTGGTTTGTGGAAGGAGTTCGACAGGACCCTGGAATGTTGCCGAAGCCGTATAAAGGAAAGGCCGCCGACCAGGCTGACGATCCAGACGCACCTGTTTGTGGAGATTGACCTTGCGCGACGCGCTCGGATCGATCCTGCGCAACGCGCCGGACTCCAGCAACGTGACCAGTGGGCAATCAACAAAACGCCAACACGGCAACTGCGAGCGGCCAGCCGGACCCCGCTGGGCAGATCAAGCTTTCGGCAGCGACGCCGACGCCAACATGCCTGGACCCAGCGCCCCGTCTGACGCCACAGTCGTCTCCCAGCCCAGCACTCCTCCCGACTCCTCTCCCGACGGCGCCCCGACCAACGCCCCTCGCGACGACGTCTCTCGCGGCCCCCTTCCCGACACTTTCCCCGACGTCCCTCCCCACGCCTGGCCCGCCGCCTCCCCTGGCGCCCCTGCCCGCCCCCTGCCCATCAGTCGGGGCGGCGCGCGGCGTCCGTCCTTGCAGCCCGCCAGCTCGGTGGCGCAAGCCGGCGACTGGGTCACCGCCGACAAGCATCCGCATGTGAACTCATCGCCCGCCCCTGAGGTTCCTCGCTCCTCCCCAGTGGCGACGGCCGGTGGCGGCTCCGGCACCGCGGCGGGCTGTTCCAGCGCCAGCCCGCGAGGGGGAACACCTCTGCTTGCGCGGCGCGAGTTCCTGCTACTCGTCGAGAACATCTGGACCGCGTTGCCAGACACCCGCGTCCTATGGGACTCGTTCGCCCCGCACTACAAGGAGCAGGGCAAGGGGCGGCTGCGTCCAGAGGATGAGCTCCCTCAGCTCGAAGGGGGCCCTGGTGGCCTGGGTCAGGAGGATGCAGGGGAACCGGGGGCGGCCTGGCAAAAATTCTGCGCCCTGCGTGGCGGTGGCGTTCGCGACCCCAGCCGGCACGACGCCACTTTCCTCCGCATCTTCCTCCGCCATGCGCCGCGAGCACTGGACGACGGGTGGCACCCTGTGCTCACGAGCGCAAGGAGACCGCACCCACATGGTGCCCCTGGACCGGCCATGTACTGTCCGCCCCGACAGCGCGTGGGCCCCAACGGCCTTCGGCCATAGCTTCGGCACCAGCAACTGCACCGTCTTAGGTGCCCCGACGCTTGCGCTGTGCACCCCGACAGCGCGCGGCCTCCACGCTCGCAGCAAGGGCCGCCTGCTGCAGCGCTGGCGCCGGGCCGCCTGGCGCTGACGCTCCGCCCGCCAGGCCCCCCTCCCTGCCCCCCCCCCCCCCCCCCTCCTGCCCCCCCCCTCCCTGCCCTGTCCCCCCCTCCCCTCCCCCCCCTGCCCTGCCCCCCCCCCTCCCCCTCCCCTCCCCCCTGCCCTCCCCCCCCTCCCCTCCCCCTCCCCTCCCCCCTCCCGCAGGCGAGGCGCTCCTCCCCTCCCTGCCCCCCCCTCCCCGTTTCCCCCGCGCCCTGCCCCTCCCTCCCCTCCTTCCGCGCGCCGCCATGGTGCCCACACCGCAGCCGCGGCTGGCAGCTCCCCCCGTGTGGCGGTGCTCCTGGGCCTGGTCCTGCCGCCCTGCCCCACACATCAAGGGCCCAGCTTTCTGCTGGCGACAGTCTGCAACTTACGTAGATTGCTAACGCTCTCGCCGTACCTTGTCAACCCGGCGGCATCCCCCTCTGGGCAGCCTCGCGGCGCGATCCCGCACGTGCAAGTACGCAGATCTACTTCACCGACGGCATCACTGCAACACTTACCTCCACGCACTGGGCTCCGCGTCATCGCCCGTGGGTGCCCAGGCGCTGCGGCCCGGCTGCTGCCTCTACTCCCGCGGACCGGGCCGGCCCCGCCAGCACACCCAGGTCGGAAGTCTTCCGCCTCCGAGTGGCCCCGCACCTTCCCCCCTCCGCGGCCGCCCTGTCCGTCCCCCCCCCTTCTTCTGCGCGCTGGCCAATTCGTTCTTCGGTTCCCCCGTTCAGCTCTGTCGCGGGTGCAGCCATTCTGCCTCGCCGCCGAGGAAAAAAACGGTCGTGGAGATTGGCACTGGGCACATGAGGTGCAAGACGTGCGGCAAGGCTGCACGTGAAGGGAAGGTGCGCGCCAATTCGCAGTCAACGCAGCGCGATCCCACGGAGCTGGGCCGAAGGAAAATACAGGCCAAGGTTGACCTGTTTGGGCCGGTGGCCAGGCCCAGATGTCAACTCCGAGGCGGTCACCCAAGCGCTAATCCTGGCCGACCATTTCTTGGGACCTGGAGATCAGGCCGGAACCTGCATGGCCGTGGGCAACGAAGTAAAGGGCTCACGGCCTGCAAGAGATGTGATTTCTTTGGCGAGGCTGTCCAGGGCTCCGCTAATCGCCAACCGAGGTGCCAGGGGGCTGGTCGGCTGAGTACGTCGACGGCGTATTGCAAGCAGGCAAGAAGAAGGAAGCTGGACAGACTCCTTGATGGACGACACCCAGCTACCAACGAGGTGTTGCGCAGGCCGATGATGGCCTGATCCCACGTCGTTCGCGTGATGTTGTTGAATGTCATTGTTTGGTTCTATCTGCGCGATGGTGAGCTCTCTCTGGCTGGTGGTTTGTTGATTGCCACGCGTTGATGCTGGAGGGCAACCTGCCTGTTCAGGCGGGGGCCAGAGCGTCGGGGGCCCATGGCAGAACCCTGCTGGCCGACGTCTCTGGCGGAACGGCACCAGAAGGAGAGGCCAGCCAAGTGGGTACGTCACCCCTCCTGGCCCCTTGGGCCAGGCATGTGAAGCCTCGGCAGATATCTTCGGCAGCCAGTTCGTGGACTGGTTTCTGTTCTTGTGTGCGCCTATCGGCGGGTGAACGCTTCCTCCTTCGGCGCTTCGACATGGAGCGAAGGGGGGTGTCTGGCTCCAGACCTCTGCTGAATGCGACGCTTTGCAACAGTGCGTCCAATGCGGGGGAGGGGGAGGAGGAGGAGGAGGAGGAGGAGGAGGAGGAGGAGGAGGAGGAGGAGGAGGAGGAGGGGGAGAGGGAGGAGGAGGAGCGGAGGAGGAGGCGGAGGAGGAGGAGGAGGAGGAGGAGGGGGGCGGGCGCCAAAAGCAGCCAAGATCTGCTCCATGGGGGGCGGGGGAACGGGGTGCGAGGGCCCGCGTCGATCGGCAGACAAGGAAGCAGAAAACGATCACCAGACGATACAGTCGGCCCGTATGCATAAGGATGCGCGATGAGGATGCAAGGGTCTTGGACGCCCATGTCGAAGCTTTTCAAGCAGGGCACGGCCAACGAAAGTGGTCAAGGATGGACCGAGGAGGCGAGGGTAAGGGTACCCTTGGGAAGGTTGCCTATCCTTACTATGCGGGTTGACTGTACTCCATTGGGGGGAAGAGGGGGGTGCGAGGGCCCGCGCCGACCGGCAAACAATGACTTCGAAAACGACCACAAGGTGATACTGCTGCTTCTGGTTGGTCGGTCTTAAAGAAGAACAGTACGAACAAACTTATGAAACTCCGCACGAATCTTTGTGATCCACGCTGGACCCGCCCTCCCTGGCGCGCGGAGCGCGCCAGGGGCGGCGCCGAAGGCGCCCCCGGGGGGGGGGCCCAGCGCGGATCCAAGAAGCCCGCGCGGAGCGCCAACCGTTCATGCTCATGGCATTTTTTCTTCGAGAATAAGAACACGGTCATCAGATGATACTGATGCTTCTGTTGTTTATGGTGCAGTAGGGGCCCGACCACAAGAAACCTTCCACAAGAGACCCAACACCGAGAACCCAGGGCGTCCCTCGATCTCTAGTGTGGGAACGCCACGCTTCCCATCGCAAAACCATCCAAACCCAAGAAACCCAAGGCACCCTGGTGAACGTTTTCTTCGGGGATGGACAGACCCCCCTGTGATAAAACGTGGTTCCGTGAAAACGACCTGAGGCCCGAACCTGGCGGGCGCGAGCCTGGAAAATGACGGCCACGGCGCCCCCCCCCTCCTCCCCCTCGTCTTTGTCCTCGTCCTCCTCCTCCTCGTCCTCGTCCTCGTCCTCGTCCTCGTCCTCGTCCTCCTCCTCCTCCTCCTCCT
>CAUYUJ010015854.1:147500-233552 GCA_963575745.1 Prorocentrum cordatum
ACGCCCACCATCTCCAACCTTCTTGTCCTCCTCATCATCCTCCTCTCCTCCTCCTCCCCATTCGTTAACCGACGCCGGTAGCACCATCATCCTCCGAATCACCTCCTTATCATCAATACGACTGCTGCTTCCTTAGAACGAACTCCTCCCTGTCGCACCCCGCAACAATTTCACGGATGGAGGGCGAGCGGTTTTCAACCTGTGGCTCTCGCTTGAGCGCCGTGGCGCTGCGCACACTTGTCGAGCAAATTTGCAGCTTCGCGGATGGAGGGAGGCCGGTTTTCAAAATGCGGCTCTCGCCTCAGCGCCGCGCACATTCGTCGAGAACATGTGCAACAGTTTCACGGATGGAGGGAAGGCGGTTTTCGAAATGCGGCTTTCGCCCCAGCGCCGCCCACATTCGCCGTGAAGGTTTGCAAGTGTTTCACAGATGGGGGGCGGTTCCTTCTCGAAAGGTGGTCCTCGCCTCAGCACCGCGCGCATGCGCCTGAACAACCTACAGCAGCTTCAAGTGATATTATGGTTGACGTCCTCGACATTGCGTTTTGGTAGAACTTAGGATTGTCAAAACGCGACCGTCACGTTCAGGTGCGTTGTTGAAGACCCCGCACTGGTGTTCTGGCACGATTCAGAATCACCCGGACGCAACAGTGACGTTGATTCGCAGCGTTGAAACCCCAGGAGTGGTGCATTGGCAGGGCTGCAAATCTTCAGACGGCTGGCCTTCAACGAAGCACTTCCCGCAGTGAAAACACATCCTTGTAAGGACATGCGAGGAGGGACCATGGAGGGGGTGATGCGTTTTGGGTTTGCACTGGTCATAATCCTCCTCCTTTTTCTGCTTAGCTTCATCATCGTCAGCAGCAACATCCTCCTCCTCGCGCGTCCTGCGCCCTCTTCGCGGCGGCTTCGTCCCGAGCCGCGTCGGCCGGAAGGCTGTAGCGCAGCTCGAGCTCTTGCCGCTCCTGGGCGGAGGGGGCCGCTTGAAAAAAAGGAGCGCATGCACGCCCTGGGGCGTCGACGGGTCACTGCCCCGACATTGCAGACGAGCTGCAGCGGAGTTTTGCGCGGATTTGTGTCAATGCAAAAATGCGAAAAAGGCGAGAGCAAACACAACGAAATTCGCGTGTGTTTTTTGGGGGGGTCTTCATCCCTAGCCAACAAAGATCCGCAGGAAATTCGCCTCGAAATCCGGAACGAACTACTCCTGGACCCCCCGGGCCCATCCTATCGTTTTCCAACTGAAATCCGCCCTGCGATGTTGGCGCCATGAGACGGGTCATCTCGCCATAAGGGGGGGCACTGTCTTCGAATATTCCCAATCTCCTGGATGTTAGAATGTTGTGCTTGTTGCTGGATACCCACTTCCCCAAACATGTATATACATACATACATACATACATACATACATACATACATACGCACATCCATAAAAAAAAACATACATACATACGTACGTACGTGCGTACGCACAGCCATATATACATACATGCATGTATGCATGTATACTTACATACACACATACATACATACAAACATACATGCATACATACATACATACAAACATACATACATACATATACATACATATATATATGTATATATTTGTATATAATATATAAATGAATAGATATATGTATACGTATATATAGCACAACATACATACATACATACAGACAGACAGACAGACAGACATGCATACATATTTATATATTTCCCCCCCCCCACCCACCACCACCACACACACACACACACACACCCCAACGCGGTAACAAGTGTAATTGTGTAGTGGATGTTGCCCCCCGGGGTTTTGCCCCGGGTATTTTACCTGGGAAACAAAATGATGCCCAACTGTGCATGTGGCCCCGGTTTACAACAACAAAGGCAACAACAACAGCATGAGCAACCAAAGAATAGCAACAGCAGCAACATCAACAATCAGTATAAGACTGCTCGCGCTTACTTGCCCGCGTCATTCAAAACACCTGGCAGGCGGGCAAACCTGAACGGGCGGACAATCCTTCGTGGGCGCCAGTGTGCCCGCCATTGGAATTGGTGTGGGCCCTGCAAAGAAAGGAGGGGGATAATGAGGGCGAGTGGGAGGAGGGACGAAGGAAGAGGGACAACGCCCAGATAAAAGGAGCAAAGAGGGGAGGTTGATTAGAGGCAGAGCGAGAGAGAGAGAGAGAAGGAGAAAGAGAGAGAACAAACTATATAAAAAACATATAAAAGAGGTAGAGCAATAGAGAGAGACACACATATATATATATATATATATATATCAAGAAAGAGGAAGGGAGGAGGCAGGAGAGGGGAGGGAGGAGGGAGGAGGGAGGGAAGACAGAGGGGATAGGGCAGCGAGGCACAAGAGTGAGGGAATACAGGAGGGAGAGAAAAGGTAGGAGAGGAGGGAGGAGGGAGGAGGGAGGAGGAGCAGGAAGGTAAGAGCGTGAACGTTCAAGAAAGTCCTAGGCGAAAGCGCCGTTCCTGAAGGAAGTTTCGGGCGGGAGCCCACGACGGGCAGACGATCCCTTTTACGGGCGGGTCGGGCGGGCGGGACATTCAAGCGGGATGCATGAGTATGGCGAGAGAGCGATTCTTGAGTAAAGTGTGAAGGCGTCCTCGGCGCAGCGTGTTTCCTGAGCGTCGAAAGCGCGATTGCTGAAGAAACTACATGGAAATCGCAAGCGGGAACGCAGTTCCTGAATAAAATGTGAAAGGCTCCCTTGCGGGAGCGGGGGTCTTCATTAAATTGCGAGGAAGTCTTAACTAATGACATGGAGGTCTCAAGCGGGAGCGCCGTTCCTGAGGAATTGTAAGGAGGTCTCAGATGGGAGCTGGGGCTAAATTGCAAAAGGAGCCACAGGCGGGAGCACGGACCCTGAGCAAATTGCGAGGAGGTCTCAGGCGGGAGCCGTTGTTGTAGTAATCAGGGGGGGCCATGGGGCACAGTTTGAACACCAAGACTTTCCCTGACCAAAAACAGGGCGCGGGCGCCGAGGGGCGCACTTCGATTGAGAAAAACATCATGCACCAGTGAGGGGGGATAAGCAATAAATATTACCCATAACTGAAAACTCATCAACAACAACAACAACACGCATCTTAAGTCTGTTCGCCCTGGCCTGCTCGCGTGTCATTCAATATGCACATCCCAAACCCTGGACACCCGCCATCTTCATCTTCGACCGCGCCCCCACTTGGGGGGTATACTCATTCCCTGCCACGCGTGGTTGGCGAAACCCTTGAAAACGAAGGGTAACAGATAACGGGGGGGAACGAGGACGAAGGGATCGGAGGAAGCGAGGGGAGGGGCAAGACGGAGGAAGGACGATGATTTGCGTTGCGAGTGGCGATTCAAGTTGCGCCATGGCTTGCGCCAGCCACTCCACCACAAGCTAACAGTAAGTTTCGCAATGCGTCGCGCATAAACAACGCCACGTACCACCCCCTTGAAAAAAAAAAAAAAAAAAAAAAAAAAAAAAACACATCGTGGATACCCCCACGGGGGGGGCGTACAGCTGCGAACTGGTGCCAAACACAAATTTCGTGGAACCCTGAAAGGAAACGGGATTTTGGGAATGGGGCGGAAAACAACTGCAGCCGTGTCGAAAAGAGCGCGGAAGCCCCAAGTGAAAGCGCGATTCTTCAATCAATTGTAAGGAACTGTCAAGCGGGAGCCGCGATCCGTTAAAAAAATACAAAAAAAAAAAAACCACGCGAGAGCGCGATTCTTCAATACATTGTGAAGCAATATCAAGCGGGGGCACTTGTTGTTGTTGCTGTTGTTGTAAACCAGGGTGCAACAACGCAGTTTGACCCTCAAGACTTTCCCTGATAAGAAAAACAGAGTGCGAGCGTCGGGCAAGAAGGCACTTCAATCGAGAAAAATATGCACGGGACGGGGATCAACAATAATTATTCTTCAGAAGTGAGATTTCAGCAACAACAACAACAACAACAACAACAACAACAACAACAAAAAACAGCAACAACAACAACAACAGCAACAACAACCATTTTAAGGCTGTACGCTATTACTTGCCCGCGAGTCATTCAACACGTATACCCTACACCCTCGATACCCGCCCTCTTCGTCTTCGATCACACCCCTTTCGGGGTGATTATTTCTCTTTGCTCGGGCCGGCGGGCTTAGACGTACGGGCAAACCGGAACGGGCGGACAATCCTTCGGGGGCGTACATTTCTCTGCCCGCCATTGGAATTGGTGCGGGCCCTGCACGAGGAGGAGGGGAAGAACGAGGGAGAGTGGGAGGAAGGGGAGGGGGAAGGACGAAGGAAGAGGGAAGATACCACGTTGTGAAGGCGTCCTTGGCGCGTGCGTGGTTCCTGAGCGCCGAAACGCAATTCCACAATAATTTGTGAGGACGTCGCACGCGAGAGCGCAGTCCTGAGTACATTGTGAAGAAATCTCGGGCGGGAGCGGGGGCCCTGACTAAGTTGCGAGGAAGTCTCAAGCGGGAGCGCCGTTCCTGAGCAAATTGCACGGAGTCTCAGGCGGGAGCGGGGGTCCTCACTAAATTGCGAGGAAGTCTCAGGCGGGAGCGCCGTTCCTGAGTCAATTGCGCGGAAATGTCAAGCAGGAGCGGGGGTCCTGAGTAAAATTCGAAGAAGTCTCAGGCGGGAGCGCCGTTCCCACGTAAATTGCACGGAAGTCTCAGGCGGGAGCGGGGGTCTTGATTACATTGCGAGGAAGTCTCAGACGGGAGCGCCTTTCCTGAGTAAATTGCGCGGAAGTCTCAGGCGGGAGCGGGGGTCCTGAGTAAAAATCGAAGAAGTCTCAGGCGGGAGCCGTTGTTGTTGTAGCCCCGGGGGCAGGGGCACAGTTTGAGCAGGAAGTCTTTCCTTGAGAAAAAACAAGGTGCGAGCACTGGGGGTGGCACTTCAATCGAAAAAAATCAATGTGCACCGGTGGGGGGGGATCAACAATAATGATTCTTCAAGAATGCGAGTTCAACGATCATGTTAGTACTGTTCGCAGTTTTGCTCGAGTGTCCAATAACGCGTATTTGCCAAACCCTCGATACCCGCCCTCTTCGTCTTCGATCGAACCCCTTTTGGGGGTATACCTTTCTTCCCTGCAGGCCGGGTCCCGGCAAGCGGCGGGGCGGCCGCGGACCGTCGGCCTGGCCAGCGGCAGCGCCTATCGGCGGGGCGGCCGCGGACCGTCGACCCGACCCCAACAGGGACGGATTGGGGACCGACCACGACGACGACGACGTCGACCACGACGGCGATGACGACGGCGACGACGAGCGAAAGCGAAAGCGAGAGAAAACGACAGCAGGGCCACGAAGGACACGAAGTAGGCCACGAAGGCCGACAGCGGGACACGAAGGGAATGAGTATGAGGCCACGAAGAGCGCGATCGAGCGGGGGCCACGAAGGGCAGATAATGCGGGGCCACAAAAGGCAACGATGGGGCAACTGAGGGTAGCAACTGGGCCACGTAGGACAATGACGGGGCCACAAACGGCGACAGCGGGGCCACGAAAGGCACGCAAATGGGGCCACAACGGGCGCGATTCCTGGGTGTCTGGATGTCGGGAGCGCGGCGCTTGAGCAACTTGCAGGGACACTCCCAAGCAAGAGCGCTATTCTTCAGTAGATTGCAAGCAAGTCTGCTGCGAAAGCACGACTCCAGAGCGCCAGGGAAGCGCTGATTCTTGATAAATGTCAAGGAAGTCCCATTCCAGAGCGCGATTCCTAAATAAAATGCGACGAAATCTCGGGCGAGAACGGGGTCTTGGCTAAACTGCGAGGACATCTCAGGCGTGAGCCGTTGTTGTTGTAACCCGGGGGCCAAAGGCACAGTTTGAGCATCAAGATTTTCCCTGTAAAAAAACAAAGTGCGAGTGTCGAAGGGCACACTGCGATTGAGAAAAAATATGCACCGGTGGGTGGGGATCAAGAATGATTATTCTTCAGAAGTGAGAGTTTGACGACGGCTCCCGCCCGATACATCCTCACGATGTATTTGGAAATCGCACTTTCATGCGCGGATCTCCCTCCCAATGTATGCCCGCATCGCGCTTTCGCGTGGGGCTTCCTTGCAATGTATTCAAACACCGCGCCCTCGACACTCAAGAGTCACGCCGTCGTTGTGGATTACCTCTCGGTTTACTTGGGGATTGCGCTACCGCTCGAGACCTCCTCGAGACTCATGCAGCACTTACGCTTCAGCAATCTGCCTGATCGACCTGGCCGCCTGGGCACGCCTTCCAGACCCGCCCGTCAGGGCCTACCCGTCCGATCGGCCCGTCTGGTTCTGCCACCTGCTTTCTGTTCCTGGTCCCCCTGTTGCTGCTCTCTCTCCCTCTCTCTCTCTCTCTCTGTCTCTCTCACTCTCTCTCTTCCTCTCTCTCTCTCTCTTTCTCTTTCTCTCTCTCTCTCTCGTTCTCTCTCTCTCTCTCTATGTTTCTTTCTCTTTCCCTCTCCATCTCGTGCTCCATCCTTCTCCTTCCCACCTGTCCCTCTTCCATCCGTCCCCCCTTCCCCTGCCTTCGGGGTTGTGCAAAGTACACGTTGCAGGTGTGTATGTACATATATATATATACACCCAAAACTAAGGGCACGGTCGATAACGAAGATAACGGGAACCGAGGTGTTGGGATATACGTGTTGAATTGCACGCGGCAAATAAGACTGAACAGCTTTAACATGATGTGTGTCCTTGATGTTGGGGCTGTTGGTGTTGTTGTCGTTGTGGGTGTTGCTGCTGCGGCTCTTGTTGTTTCGCTGGTGTTTCTGCTGCTGCGTTTGCTGGTGGCGATGTTAGTGCTGTTGATGTTGGTGTTTTCGTTGGTGTCGTTGCTAGTGTTGTTGGTGTTGTAAATGATGTTGGCTTCTCCATTCTAAAAACTCAGCGGTGTTGATGCCCCCCTCCGGTGACCATTGTTAGGTGTGCAAAGTCAGAGCCATACTTTAGAAATTGCTGTGTGCGCGTGTGTGCGTGTGTTTGTGTTGTGTTGTTTGTTTGTGTTGTTTGTTGTGTTGTGTTGTGTGTTTTTTGTTTTTGAGTTTGATTACATGTGGGGGGATCTGCCGCGGTCGATCGCCCGGGGGGGTTCGACTGCCGCCCCGGCGCGGATCGCCCTTGCCAGAGTCCCCTCAGAAGGGGGAGCTTAGGCGGGGGCTCTTCCCGTAGGCGCCCCCGCTCGCCTGGGAGGGTGCGGGGGGTCCTGGATCGCCCGGGGGGGCTCCAAAACGGGCCGACTCGCCCGGGTGGGGTCGGTCCGAGCGGTGGAGTCGCCCAGGAGGTTCTCCGCCGCTCAGTTCCTGCACGAGTCGCCTGTGGTGGTCTCGCGCGGGAACAGCCCTCGCGAATCGCCCAGGGGGGTTTCACGGGGGCGTGGTACCCTGGGGGGCGCCTCAGAGGACAGCGCACGGCGCGAATGATTCACGCGAATCTTTCGCGGGACTCTCGCGAACTTTTCGCGGGGGGCCTGGACTCTCGCGAATTTGTCGCGGATGGCGCAACGGTCTGGACAGTCGCGAAGGGGGGGGGGTGGGGGGGCGAAGAACAGAGGAGGGGAGGTCCGGTGCCAAAGCCTCGAGGGCCACCTCCGGGGCCAAGCGAATGACGGACAATTGTAGCAAGGAGCGGCTAAGGATACAGAAGGGGGGCGAAGGGTAAGAGCCGGAAGGGACCGCGAGCGGCGCACCGAAAAGCAGAAGCGGAGAGAAAGGGAGTTCTCCGGTTGATCACACCAAGAAAAGGGCGAGGTTGATAACTAAATTCAGACTCTGACTTTGCACACACCACGATTGCTTTTCCTATAAAAGTGCCCATCCTGGGTCTTGAACCCCACCTCTTACAGGAGAACTGGTGGTGTCACCGAACTGTGCCCGAGGCCCCCGTGTTACAACAACAACGGTTCCCGCCTGCTGGTTCACCACATGGTGTTCCAGAATCGAGCTCTCGCGCGGGAATTCCTTACAATATACATGAATCGTGTTTTCGCGTGGGGTTCCTTTGCAATTTATTCAGACGCCGCGTCCTAGACACTCAGGGATCACGCTTTTGCGTTGTCCTTTCACGCGATTTTCGTGGGAATAGCGCTACGTTCGAAACATGATCGCGATTCATGCAACCCGCCTGCTCGACCTGGCCGCCTGGCCAACCTTTCAGACCGTTCGTAGGCGTGCATCCGCCCGATATGCCCGTCTGGCTTCTGCTCATAGCCCTCCTCCAGGTAACTAACCCCCGAAAACAAAGAAGACGGGCACCGAGGGTTTGGGATAGACGTTTCGACTGCCACGCGAGCTGATAGGAACAAGCAGTCTTAAACTGATTGTTGTGGTTGCTATTGTTGCTCGTGGTGCTGGGGTTGATGGTGAAATTGGTATTATTGCTGTTGTGGCAGTTGTAGATGGTGCTGTTGTTGATGTTGGGTGTTGCTGTTGAGTTCTCACTTCTAAAGAATAATTGTTGTTAGCCCCCTCTGTTCTGATACCATAGTGTGTTTTTCAACTGATGTGCTCCTACCGGTGGTCGCGCTTGGACGTCTTGGGTCATCCAACTGGGTCGTTGGGCCCCTAATTTACAACAGCAGCGGCTTCCGCCTGATGCGCCTCCACAGTGTCTTGAAACATCGCGCGTTCACGCGGGACTTCCTCATAATGTATGCAGGACTTGCACTCTCGCGTGGACTTCCTCGCGATTTATTCAAACGCCGCGCCCTCAACACTCAGGAAGAATCACGCCCTCTCTCGGGCCCTCGCGACCTGATGGGAAACCGCGCCATCGCTCGAGACCTCCTCGCGATTCATAGCAGCACTCCCGCTTCAGCAACCCGCCTGCTCGACCTGGCCGGTGGGGCCCGCCTTCCCGACCCGCCCATGAAGGCTTGCCCGCCCGGTCAGCCTGGCTGGCTCTCTGCCACATGTGTTTTCATGCTCGCGGCACCCATCCTGCTAATCTGAAAGGGCCCTAGGACACACAAATCAATACACACCCATAGTTTCCCATACTTTCTGGGTGTTCGTCCTCCCACCACTTCCCATGAATTCCCATATTTTCAGAAAGGAATCGACGATCAATTGTGTCTGTGTGTTATACCCTCCTGGTAATCACTCTCGCATTCCGTCATTCTCCCTCCCACTTTCCTCCGTCCTCTCCTCCACTGTTCTAGGGGCTGCACAGAATACGCGCCACGAGTCAGGAAGATCAGCCCCCAGACTGGTGCGATCGAAACTGAAGGGGGCGGGTATCGAGAACTCAGGAAACACGTGTTGAATGGCACGCGAGCGCGTACGCGCGAACAGTCTTGAAATGATTGCTGTTATTGATGATGTTGTTGCTGACGAAGTTCTGTTCCTGAAAACGATTTGGTTGATCAGCCACTTCTGGTGCCCATTGTGTTTTCCATTGAGTTGCCCTTCGTTGAACTCGCACCCTGTTTCTTACAACTGCGCCCCTGGCTCCGGTGTACAGCAACACGAGCGGCTCCCGACTGACACTTCCTCACAAGCTGGTCAACATCGCGCTCTTCTCGCGTATGGCTTCGCTACATCTCATCCGGGAAATGCCCTCGCGCGGGACTCCCTCGCAATCTATTGGAACGGCGCGTCCTCGACACTCAGAAATCACGCTCTCGCTCTGGACTTCCTCACGCTCCCTTGGAAATCGCGCTACCGTTCGAGAAACCCGAGCGATGCATGCAGGACCGATGCTTCCGCGACGCGCCCGCTCCACCCGGCCGTTGGGGCCCACTCGCCCGACAACGCCCGTTGAGGTCCACCCGCCCGATGGGCACGTCTGGTTTTGCCACGTGTTTTCATGCGCCTACCCCCCTCCTTTGAGCAGGGACCGACCGTCCCGGCATTCCTATAGTCCTACCACGACATGTTCTAAGAATCCAAAAGTGTTGCAAGAACAGAAACATGTTCTGAGAGCATGAACCCGATGTGTTCCAACAAGACAGACTCCGCCAGAGATGTTCTAAGAACATTCCGTGGAAACCACAAAAAGTTAACAGAACATTGCTTGGTCGGGCTATAGGCGAGCCGGGACGCTTCGCCATTGTTTGACTCCGGCTAACCTCCCTCGTGCTCCATCCTTTTCCATTTCCCATTGCCCCTTCCTGCCCCCATCCGTTCCCTGTGTCAGTGGCTGCGCAGACCACACGTGGCAGGTAGGGTATTTATATATATACACATATCGGAAGTGAGGGGGTGAGATCGAAGTGGAAGGGAGAGCCCCCCTACCGGGAAATCGATTTCGGTTTCGTGTTCGTGCGTGCCGTGCGGACGAGGCGAAGCTGCGTGGGCGGGCGAGAAAAAATCCTGTGGCTGAGGCGCGGCCGGACCAAATGTCTCCCTTCCGGGCGGCTGGGGGCCTGCGGTGTCCCGCCGGTGTCCCGCTGGTGTCCCGTGTGGCTGAGGCGCGGCCGGACCAAATGACTCCCTTCCGGGCGGCCGGGGGCCTGCGGTGTCCCGCCGGTGTCCCGCTGGTGTCCCGTCGGTGATGATGATGATGATGACGATGACGACGACGATGATGATGATGATGATGATGATGATGATGTTGACAACGTTGATGATGATGGTGATGATGATGGTGGTGATGATGGTGAGTTCGGTAGTGAAATCGATACTGAGACCGAATGTGAGATCGATTGTGAGATCGATTGAGATATCGATAGCGAGGTCGATAGTGATACCCAATGTGAGATCGATAGTGATATCGATAGTGGGTTCGATAGTGAGACCGAAAATGAAATCGATTGTGATATTGATTGTGATATCGATAGTGAGATCGAACGAGAGGTCGATCATGACTTCGATAGTGAGTTCGATAGTGGGATCGATCGTCAGATCGATTGTGAGATCGATTGTGATATCGAAAGTGAGATCGATGGTGGGACCGATAGTGAGACCGAATGAAAGATCGATTGCGAGATCGATCGAACGAGATCGATAGTGATATCGGTGGTGAGATCGATCGTGAGACCGAATGTGAAATCGATCGTGGGATCGATAGCCAAATCGATTGTGAGATATGTTGTGAGATCGATTGTGATATCGATAATGAGATCGCTAGTGAAATCGAATGTGATATCGATAGCCAGATCGATTGTGATATTGATCGAATGAGATCGATAATGAAATCGATAGCGAGATCGATAGTGAGATCGATCGAGTGCGACGGTGGTCCCCCCCCCTCGCCTCCTTATCACCCGAAGGGTGGTCTATGCGGTATATATATATATATATATATATATATATATATGTACACACACCCCACAGGGGCACGTATCGAAGACGACGAAGGGCGGGTACCGACGGTTTGAGACACACATGTTTGCTGGCAACCGCACGCGAACACGCAAAAGCAAGCCGTTGCGAAACAACATGTTGCTGCGGGGGGTGGGGGGGATTTCGGCGGAACCCCGAAACGCTCGAGCATTGATTTTTTCACCAATTGAATGTAGCCGGCGCCGAATCGAGAGCACCAGGCGAATAAATGACAGCCACCATTAGCGATGGCTCAATACAACCACACACGCACACACCAAACACAAAAGCAAACATCCCCAAAATGGTGTTTGCACTTAAGGTTTCCTACTCCTGTTCTAATGACCTGGGCCCGGGCGGTGGTCTGGCGGCTCTGTGTTTGTATCGCCGGGCACAAGACACCCGAACCCGTCGCGCGCGAAGCGCGCGGCCAACCTCCGAGGAGGGTGCCCCGAGTGCCTGCACGAACTCACACGCAGTCGGCACACACAGCCTCAGGACGGAGCCCGAAACATCGGCAGCACTGGCCACCGTTGCCCACCGTTGCTGACCGTTGCTGCCCCGTCGCCGCCCCGTCGCCGCCCGTGGGTTGGGCCTGGGTGGCGGCTTGGCGGCCCTGTGCTAGCCGCCGGCGCCTCTTCGCCGCCTCGTCGCCGCACGTCGTGTTGGCCTGGGCGGCGGTCTGGCAGCTCGGTGTTCGCCGTCGCCGCCTCGTCGTCGCCGTCGCCGCCCCCCGCCGCCGCCCCCCGCCGCCGCCCTGAATAGATTGATGATTCTGCCCCATCATCCGTTTCATACATGAACTCGCACCACCCCAGGCAAGCCGGAGCGCGGTTCCCCCCTTCATCCTGTGCCTACATTGGTGTGCGCGCACGCGTTTATCAAGAATCACCCGTCACCCCAAAAACCCTTTTTTTTGCAAACGTATAACTCAGTGTGCACGCTCGCGCGTCGTCGCGCGCGCATGCCGAAATCCATCCAAAACCTGCGGTGACGAGCGATATCGGACTCGAAAGTCACGTAAGCACTATAAAGCAATAGCGGTTTGCAACATCAATGTTCAAAGAAGCCTGCGCCAGTGCTCGTGGAAGTTTGAAAATCATTGGTTGAATGCTACCAAGCGGGCCTCTCGCGCGAACATGTCGATATCGTGTGAACGCCCGTGCGCGCGTGTCACCATAATCCCTTGCAGAACACGGGACGAAACGCGGACGCGCGCGTTGTCGCGCGCGCATGCGGAAATCGTTCAAACAACAAAAAAATCAGGTTCCGCAAGGATGTCCGAAATGCAAGCCCCGAGCACATCTCAAAGCACATGACTTTGCAACAACAAGGTTCCAACTGATCCTGCGCCCGCGGTCTGGCGGAGTCTTACGGAACCAAGGAAGCTTGCATGTTTCAGCCAGCTCGCCAAATTCTACCAAACGAGCTTCTCGCGCCGCATGTCGAAATCATTGGAACGCCCTTGCGCGCTTGCCGGGGGGGGAGGGGGGCACGGTCCATGTCCAGTAATACCACGCGGGCAACTCGCGCGCGTCGGCCGCGCGCGCATGTCGAAAACCTGCATCGCCGACGCGAGGACATCGTCATTGTTATCGGCGGACGTGATCATCATCGGCGCCATCATTGGCCTTGCCGCCGTCATCACCGCCATCGTCACCACCAGCGCTACTCCAATAGGACTGTCTACCGTTGTCGGCGTCGCCATGATACCGCGTCCGCGCAAGTCACCGAGTCGCACCGAAGTGCCTGTTGGGAAATGCCCAGCGTTCAGCGCCACCGCGGCCGCGTCGGTCGCGCCAAACTAACTGGCCGCCGTCTGACAAACAAATTAACTATCGCGCCCTGCTGTGCACACGGCCACAATCGCTGACAAAAAACACTGCAAATTGCAGCTCGCAGCTAAATCTGGATCATGCGCGGCCGCTCCGCGATCGCTGTCAAGTGGTGGCGCATGACCTGCTGTGCGCAGGCCCACCAGACACAATTGATGGGCACTGGTTTTCGACGTGGATGGTGGGGGCCGAAATGTTTCCCGATGTGTGCTGTCACGTGAGCAGGGGCACCTGGCACACTCTGCACGTGCCCCGAACGTGGCGCTCCTGGCGCGGCAGGAACACGCGGCACACCTGGCGCACGCGGAGCACGTGGCGCATCTGGCGCACCAGGCGTGCCTGGCACGCTTGTGCCGTAGAGGTGCCTGGCGCGCGTGGCGCGCCTGGCACGCGTGGCGCACCTCGCCCCAGCGTCGCGCACCTGGGGTCGGATTTGGTTCCCGATAGCTGTCCAAATGAAAAAAAACGGCCGCTGGACATGCTCAGCCTCGGGTGATACGTATGTGTTGGGAGGGCGGGTGGGAGTGAGCTAGACGGCTTGCGGGCAGGTGGGCAGCTTGATCACTGTTCCCTGTGAATATACACCTCCTCCCCCATGCAACTGGGGGACACACCGAGTCAATGAGGGGCCCCCCCCAACCATCCCTTTCAAAAAGACAATACAAAACAGACTCTGCCTTCAAATTCGGAGCATGCGAAGCGAACCCGATGCGGCCTCCCCCCGCCACCCCTGCCAAACCAATACAGAATACACTTCGCGGCTGCGGCGGCTGCGGCGGCGGCGGCGGCTGCGGCAACTGCAGCGGTGGCGGCGGCGGCGGCGGCGGCGGCGGCAGCGGCTGCAGCGGCGGCGGCAGCGGCTGCGGCGGCAGCGGTTGCGGCGGCGGCGATTCGGCAGCGGGGGCGGAGGCGGCGGCGGCGGCGGGCGGCGCCGTGGCGGCGGCGGCGGCGGCGGCGGCGGACAGCGGCGGCGGCGGCGGCGGGCGGAGGCGGCGGCGGGCGGAGGCGGCGGCGGGCGGAGGCGGCGGTGGCGGAGGCGGCGGCGGCGGCGGATTTGCCCCCAGTGGTTGCCCATCCACAGACGACTGCTGCATATGCTGCGGTTCGGGCCAGGCTCGGGTGCTGCGTATGTGCTGGGAGGGCGGGTGGGAGTGAGCGAGACGGCTTGCGGGCGGGGAGGGAGTCTTGACCCCTCCAACTACCCCCCTCCCCTGGACCTGGACGAGGGGGGCGGCGAGGCGTTGGGGCATCCAAGATTGCCCAAGACGGCTCCAAGAGGGCCCATGAGAGTCACAGTTGAGCTCAAGATGGCCCCCAAGATGCTTTAACAGGCCCCAAGAACGGTCCACGACGGCTCCAAGGGGCATCCGAGAACTCCAAGGAGGCCCCCAAGAAGCCCTTCAAACACCTAAGGAACATCGATAAGTTGTGCGTTCTCGCCGTTTCGCTTCCGACGGCCACCCGAGGCCTCAAGATGGCTCCAAGATGGCCCAAGAGAGCCCCAAGAGAGACCCAAGAGAGCCCCACGACGGCTCCACAAGCACCCAAGAGCGCTCCAAAAGCGCCCCAAGAGCGCCCCAACACCGCCGCAACAGCTACGTGTGGTGCTTCCCAGGAGGGAGCGGGGGCGGATTAAGGAGCCCCTCGTCTTTGATCGATCTCCTCCCAGATGGCCTCAACAGCGCTCCCAAGGCTCCCAGATGCGCCCCAAGATGGCCCCAAGAGGCGCCCAGACGGCCCCAAGAGGCGCCCAGGCTGCCTCCAGGAGGCTCCCAAGAACGGTCCACGACGGCTCCATGAGGCCTCCAAGGAGGCCCCCAAGAAGCCAAAAGCCTTCAAACACATATGGAACATCACTAAGGTTTGCTTTCTCGCCTTTTCGCTCCCAATGGCCACCCGAGGCCTCAAGATGGCTCCAGGATGGCCCAGGAGGGCCCCAGGAGAGACCCAAGAGAGCCCCAAGGCTCCACGAGTACCCAAGAGCGCTCCAAACGCGCCGCCCAAAAAACGCCCCAACAGCGACGTTTGGGGCTCCCCAGGGGGTGGTGGGGGGGGGCGAAATAGGGAACCCCTCCTCTTTGATCGATCTCCTCCAGGATGGCCTCAATAGCGTTCCCAAGGCTCCCAGATGCGCCCCACGATGGCCCAAAGAGGCGCCAGAACGGCCCGACGGCCCCAAGAGGCGCCCAAGATGCCTCCAAGAGGCTCCCAAGAGGCCCCCAAAAAGCTTTAAGAAGATCCCCGAGGCACCCAAGACGCCCAAAGACGGCCCTGGGCTTGCCAAGATGCCCCTTCCCCTCCTCCTCCTCCTTCTCCTCCTCCTCCTCCTTCTCCTCCTCCTCCTCCTCCTCCTACTTCTCCTCCTCCTTGTCCAGTCTCTTCCTCCGTCCTCCTCTTCACCCACCTCCTACTCCTTCTCATCCTCCTCCTTCTCCTCCACCATCTTCCCCCTCTTTGTGTATCGGACGGCTTCCCCCGCTCTTTGTTATTCTGAAAACTCCCCAACTTCCCTGATCACCTCCACTCCCCTGGGCATCGTTTCCGGATGGGATGGTGGCTGGTGGGGATACGCAAAGCGTCAACAATTGCTCAAGATATGTTGCGCCACATAGGCGGCGCAGCATAGATCGTACCACATAGGTTGCACCACGTAGGCTGCATTACATACGTAGAACACACCACACTTGCTGCACACCATATATTGCTAGAAACCTACTGTGTGGGGCCCGCGGTGGCTAACATCTAAAAACGGTTGTCCTGGCGAAAGACCCAACCATATGCAGCTGTGGGTACCGCCGTTGTGAGAACCGCCATCGAAGGAGCTCCCGACGGAGCCGCGAAATGCGGGAAAGGGACGGCCACGCGGGCGCTGCCGCTGTGGCAGCCCGCATGGGGGCGCGGAGGTCAGCCGGAACGGAGTGTGCCAAAATGAAAGGGTGGCGGCATTCGGGCGCAGCCACTGGGGCCTCAGGTGGAGCTCCCTATGGGACCACGAAACGAGTGAGGGGTGTGCTAAAATGAAGGGGGGGCGGGGCGGCACGCGAGCGCAGCAACTGGGGCCTTAGGTGGAGCTCCCTATGGGACCACGAAAAGTGTGAGTGGTGTGCCAAAATGAGGCGGGGGTCATGCGGGAGCAGCCACCGGGGCCTTAGGTGGAGCTCCCTATGGGACCACGACAAGTGTGAGGGGTGCGCCCTCATGAGGGGGGGGTCATGCGGGAGCAGCCACCGGGGCCGTAGGTGGAGCTCCCTATGGGACAGCGAAGCGTGTGAGGGGTGTGCCAGAGTGAGGGGGTGGCGCCATGCGGACGCAGCCTCGCGGGCCTTATGTGGAGCTCCCAGTGGGACCACGAAACGTGTGAGGGACGTTCCACAGTGAGGGGGTGGCGACAATCGGGCGCAGCCACTGGGGCCTTAGGTGGAGCTCCCTATGGGGGCAAGAAACCGAGGAGGCGGAGAGGACAGGAGTGGACGCGGGGATCCCTCTTCAAAACGAGGACCCAACACCGCATAATGGTTTAGATTCAAATGGAGACGTCCGAACCCTACCCCCACCAACTATCGGATCCTCCTGAATCGATTGGGAGGCGGGGGTGTAGGGCTTGGACTTCGCCACGTGCTCGCCGAACTCCGAACCCTGCACCCGATGCCCATCCAGTCAGCCGAATCCTTGATCTGTGAGGGCAGGGTTCGGATTTCGCCGCCGACGAAGAAGTGCTGGGGGAGAGGCCTCCTCAATGCGGTCTACGTGCATGGGGTCGGAGGATCGCGTCGCATCGCCGATGCATCGCCCATTCATCGGCGATGCATCTTGTCGACATCGGAGACGCATCGGCGACGTCGGCTTGGAGAACATCAAATTCCACATCGAGCCGCATCGCCAATGCATTGGCGATACGGCGGGATCCTCTGACCTCATGAGGGAATTGGGCGCAAATCTACGGCGGGCGATAAGTGGGAGGCAAAGAGAGGCGCCCTCTCCGGGCCCTAAAGGCCTCTTCTTGGGCCGGAAAAGGTCCGTCTAGGGACCCTCTAGGGCCCTAGAGGGGCCCTTGTCGGCAGCTCTCGCTGACCACCCATGTATCGCCCCCCCATTAAACGCCAGACGGAACAAGTAGGGAAAAGCATGAAGTAGGAAGGCGGATCAAGTAGATTGGGTTCAAGCCCTCCCAGAGAATAACATCAACCAGCAAGAGCACATCGATGATCGAAGCAGGCAGGCGCTCGAAGCAGATCAGGCTCTGGGCACCCCAAGACATTTCAACGACCGGCGTGCACGCGCCCCCCCCCCCAGGGAGGCCCAGGTAGCGACCCTCCAGCCGCCGCGCCGCGCGCCGGCGCGCCGCTGCCCCTCTGGCTCACCCGGTGCAGCTGCTCGCTCCAGATCCGTCTCTGACGGCCCTGCGGGGCCCGAAGACGGAGCCCGGAGGCCGACAACAAGAAAAGCGTTCCCCGAACCTTACCGGCCTCGAACGTATCCCTATCCTTAAGATTGACACGCCAAAAGGCGATGACAATCTTAGGGGATCGCCCTCCAAAAATGAGGGAATCCTTAAGATTGGCATCGTGATGAGGAGGTGCCCAGCATAGGGATAGGGATATGATATGTTCCAGGCTGGTAAGAACCCACGACTCTCGCTCCCTCGCCTGCCGGCGCCTGGTCGCCGGAACCGGTGCAGGGCTCGACTCCAGGCCTGGCAGCAAGCCAGGGGGGAAAGCAGTGAGGAGAAGGCTCCCCAGAAGGCGGTGGGACTTCTGCTGGGGTGGTGGCCGTGAGGGTCTCTGACTGGATAGGGGGGCTACAAGTGGATACCAAGGTGGGCTATATCAGGCCCACCCTGGCTTCTAAGCGGGCTACAAATGCCCCAAGGAGCTTAGGGGGGTGAACGATCCGGGCCAAGTGGGTTCCGCCCTCTGAGCGGTGTCATCCAACCCCCCTGAGCCACGCGGGCAATGTGCAACCCACTTCTGAGCCAGGTTGGGCCAGACATAACCCACCTCAACATCCACTTGCAACCCCCTATCCACTTCGAACCCCCCACCGTCATCCCGGTGAGAAGCTTCCTGTGTCCTCCGGAAGGCTGCAGAAACTTCCCGAAAGGCCGGGGGACTCCCGAGCCTTCTCAGACAGGGCCTGGCCCCTCTCGGACGCAGGGAGGCTTCTCGGCCGCGACTCGGCTCTCCGGTGGCCGCTCGACACGGTCTGGGCACCCCCAAGAGCGCCCTCGGCGAGGCGCAGCCGCTGGAGCGCATGCCGAGGCCGGAAAACCGCTCGAACCTGAAACTCGTGAGGCTTCCCCCCCCCCGGCTCGCCGCCGATCCCAGCCGCGAGCGGGGGCGCGCGGGCGCGTGCGCGCGCGGGCGTGGGCGGCACGCACGAGGGGGGGCAGGGGGATGGGGGAAGGCCTCTCAGATGGAGAGGCTGCTCCTCAGAAAGCGCCAGCCCTGCGTCTGCAGGGAGGGCCCGCGCCTTCTGAGAGGCAGCAGTGCTTCTCGAGAGCCCTCCCCCCTCCCCCCCGACCCCCCTCTGCGCGTGGCCGAGGGCGCGCGCGCCTCCGCCATGCGGAGCTGCAGCTCCCGGCGCGCGGCCACGACGCGCTCGGCGCAGAGGGAGGCGCAGAAGGAGGCGCTCCTGGCCGCCGCGGCTTTCGGGGGGGGGGGCCTGGCTCGACCAGGGGATCGGCTGCAGAACCGATGTGCCCCGAAACTGACTCTCCCGTCGACCCCGTGAGAAGCATGCGCAGAATGCTACGCCGATAGGAGATTCCAGTGGGCTGCCTCCCCCCTGGGTGGTCCAGTGCGCCCGCACGGACCTTTGGGCAACACACTCGGTGCGGCCAGCCTGGGGCGCTCGAGAGACCCTCTCAGAAAACTCGAGACCCCGCTGGCCGACGCACCAGACCCACCAGGAAGGGAGGGCGGGGACGCTGGTGAAGCCAGCAACAAGCCCACGGCCTGCAGACAACGCAATGTCCTGCCAAGCGCCATCCTGGGGCACCACGGGCGGCACCAAGGCGCCACCTCATCTGCGACGGGGCCCTCAGAGAACCCCTGCGAACCACCACGGAGCCCTGGGACCCCTGGCGCCACAGAGACGCCGCCTGCGAGCAACAGAAGAGGGGAACCTCAGAGGGCCCCTGCGAGCCCCCGCGGGAGCAAGCAAGACTGCATCGGCAGCGAATGCCGACACTTGATACCTCGCCTCGGACACGGGCGGAAGGAGGACCGACCTGGAGCGACGAGTCTGCGAATCCAGCCATGGCGACAAGGGATGTAGCCTGCCTGGAATCCTCCTCCCCAGGAACCACGTCCAGGGACAATGAAGAATGTTCGTCACGTCTTATGGGAGTGTCCAAAGGGATGCAGGTTTCGTCCGCTGCTTCCGCGCGAGCGGGCGGGCGAAGGCTGAGCCAAGCCCCGACCGGGCCAAACTGCCCACCTTTCCCCCTAGAATCCTAGCGGGGTGGGTCAGGAGCACTCGGATCAAAGATACGGGATTTCTACATCTGGCATTCCCTCCCGATGGATGATAGGTGTGTATAGAACGCGGTATCCAAACATCCACACGTGCAACGGACACGATTTTAGAAATGCGTGGCATTTCCTCCTGGAGGAGGAGGAGGAGGAGCAGGAAGGGGCTGACAGGTCGAATAAAAAAACGACAAACAAACAACAACAACAAAAATACCAGACAGGTAAAAAAAAAAACAAGATTCTGGCGAAGAATCTTGGGCGGGCCTCCACGGGGCAGCATAAGTTTTGTAATCGCTTGATGTTTTGTTGTTTTGAACTGTCAGCACTTTTTTGGTTTTTGTTTGTCTTTTTTTTGTCTTTAGAACTGTTGATACTTTCGATACAGGTGGTTCAATATGATTCAATATGATTGAATCGTTTCCCCGACACGAGAACAAAGCAGAGGAGGAGAGGAGAGGAGAGGAGAGGATAGGAGGCAGGAGGAAGGAGAGAGGATAAGAGAGTGCATTTTATCAGCAGACACACCCCATGCGAGAAACACACCCCACGCAGGACGAAGGAGTGGCCCCACCTATCCCCCCTACCTCCGAAGCGAGCATGCACAGCCCAGGGTGACAGGTGCCAGTGCGCATTGCGCAAGCAGAAGGCAAAGGACAGCAGGTATGGCAAACTTCAGGTTCGCCGCGTGTGCGGTTGCTCACCTTCTAAAACAAACATTGTTTCTGGCATCCGTGGGCCATTTTGGGGAAGTATCCTGAAAGCACCCTCAGAAAGTTTAGGATGAGCCAGGATCGTTTGTTCATGAACGTTGACAGGTTGGGTGTTGACCGAACGATTCGAGGTCATAATTCGGCCCCATGGCTGTAACCGACATCAGTGTATATGTTTGTCATAATGCCTTCCATAGGACAACATCCCTTGGGATCTCTACAAGAGTGTGCAGAAGGCGTCTGGCATCGAGAACGTCCCCATGGCTGAGAAGTGCGAGGAGTGCTTCACCACCCATAAGAAGTACTTTGGGCCCCTCTCCTGGGATATGCTCGTCAGCGCGCATGGCGAGGACAAGGGCGACTTCAAGGTGAAGGTCCAGAGCGCGAGAGAGTCTCACCGAGGTACCTCTGATGGACCAGGTGTTCAGGATGAGGTAGCGGTGACATTGTCTACGCAAATCGTGATCGGCAAGAACTACATGATCTTGGACGAGGCCGAGGCTACTGGTAAACAGCGGCTCACTAAAGAGATGGTGGAAACAAAAAACATTCCTGTTGTGACCCCCCCTGTGGACGGGGGCACGCAAACTGTCGACTTTTACTTCTTCTCGGACCCCAACGAGCCTTGCCGCTTCGCGAATATCCCCCACGAGAAAAGCTTCATCGACGCAGGGTGCGTCATGCCAGCTCAGGACTGCGTCTGGGATGGGCAAGCGAAGTTGTTAACACAGCACGTCGTCGACGAAACCATGATGGAGGCTAGCGTCCAGGAGGTGCTGAGCAAGGACAATCTGAAAAACTTGAAGACGCTCGCCGAGTACTTAGCTCAAGTTGCAGGTGACGGGCAGCCGACTGCAGAGCCGAATCAGGCGGCCGCGGCCAGCGAGTTGACGGATGCCCCTGCCACCGCCCCGCGCGAGCATCTCTCGGGGCCAGCTGCTGCCTCGATGGCACCGCCAACCGTTCCGGCGTCGCCTGCAGCAGCAGGGAAGTCGCCCGCATCTTCGAGACTTTCGCCGGTGGGCCTGGCCGACGATAGCCCTGTGGGTAGTGCTGGCATCGATGTGGAGGACTCTGTCTCCAACGTTGGTGCCGACCTATCGGCGGGGGCGGCTGCTGGACCAGGTGCCAGCGGCAACCGAAACGCAATGCAATTCCAATGGGCAGCATCCCCATTCTTTCAGCCTCTTCACAGTCAGCTTGCCCCTCTTCCTCCCCCGCCCCATCCGTTCGTGCCCCATTGTTCTGGGGCATTGGTGGGGAGGAGAGGAAGATGAGGAAGGGGAACGCGTGAGATGATGATGCCCTTTGGGTTTGCAGTAGAGCGTTTCCTCAGTGAGATAGCGGCGCGAGCCCTCTGGAGTATTGGAAGTCGAAGATCCCTATCAATGCAGTCCTGAGTGGCACTACTGATGGCCGCGCGGTTTCAGCAGCGGTGAAGGCGGCGGGCAGGTTACGCAGGAACCCCGACCATTCGCAGATGTCCGAGGGCCGCATCCTGAATACTTTCTTCAACGTTGTGCAGCTCGCAAAGAGCATGACTCCAAACAAAATCCTGGCGCGCGAAAGGGACGAGCTTTTGAGGGCCATCGACCAGCTGGTGGCTCCGCAGAGCATCGCGTGGACTCTGGCTGCGAAGGAGAAGTTGTTGGCGTCTTATCTGAAAGTGTTGGGGGATCGCAAGCAGGTCGAGACATTGCTCGATGTGGTTTCGCCGTGGGCTTCAGTCCCTGAGGGCCAGGACAATCAAACGCTGCCAGATATTCCGCCATTCGAACCGAAGTACCCCAAGGTGATTTCCATCGAGCTGGACATGCCTGGTAAGTGCGCCCTCTTCCCGCACGTGTTCACCGAGCAAGTCTTCCAGCCTTTGACCCAGAAGGGCTTCGACAGCAACCAGGAGCTCATGGACGTCGTCGAGAAGGCCATCGCGAAGTTCACCCCGGTCGACCTCATCGAGTTGGACGCCTTCGCAGCCGCCGCGCTCCCCGGGTGCCAGGACGCGCGGGCGGCGCTGAGGGTGGTCGGCGGCGCGGACATCGAGCTCCACAATAAGGAGCCACCGCGGACGATCAGGTTTGGATCCAAGATTGGAGGGTGGAGGGGTGTAGAATAAGGAGGGGTGGGGAGGGAAGCTGCGGGAGGGAGAAGGAGGAGGGATGATGAGTGAGGAGGAAGGAATATGGAGCCAGGGTGAAGGAGGGAGGACGACGGATGAGGATGAGGGCGGAGGAGGAAATGTGAGGAGGAGCAAGCAGGATGTCAAGAGCGAGGTCGAAATGTGAGAGGCATGCGGCCACCCTGGGTTGACATGGGCCGTCTTGGGCGTCATGACCTCGTGCTTTGAATTGCCGTTGGTTGCCTTGGGCCGTCTTTGGTCGACTTGGTCCGTCAGTGGGTTTCCTCGAGCCGTCTTAGACTAAAATGAATTGTGTTTTGGGCAGAAATTTTGATTGGAGCCCCGTCTCCGGGGCTATTCCAGACACCCCGTCCCCCTCACTGGTCGCGCTCAGAAATGGAAGCTTACAATCCAACAAGTAACAGATGTTGGGTGGATTCGCTTGATATGCTCTTGCAGCATGGGCAACTCGCACCGCCTGGTATGTGCGAACAGACTTGGGAGCCAATGGATACTTCACTCATGCGCTGCTGTAGGTACGTTCAAACTATCCGCTTGCTGTGCGGCCCCGTCGCCACGCTGGCTTTGCCTCGACGAGATGCGCGGTTCAGAGATGGGGTCTGAGGGGTTGTGGCGTGTCGGGTCCTCGATGAGAAGACTTAAGATGCCCTGAGGTGAGGTCTCGCTGCCTCGGCCTGAAAGTAAGGCTGGCGTTGTGCGCCAAGGTTCAATGCGAACCCATTAGTTTCGAGTTGGTTGCTTCGGGCCCCACTACGGCCAGTTGGGCGCGCTTGCCTGCGCGCCAGAAAGGCACGGCGTTGATTGATTTAGTGTTTTGCACATTTACCTCTCGTGGCAACAGCCAGGGCTTGTCTCCAACTGCAGCGGAAGCTGCATGTCAGTGGTCACCGATGCCCTTGCAACCCCGACCCCTTCAATAGTTTTCAGTTCAGCGGTGCCCACTGGGCCACAGCGGGCCCATCGGGCTCCAAGGGGCCGCGCGGGGCTCTAGAGGCACACCTGGCCCCATGAGGAAAGCAATTGTTATATAATTTCGTCTGGATCCCTTGAACTCTGTTGTCGCCCAGTGAGTTCGTTGCGCCTGGAATGGGCATCTCCATCGCGGCCCCGCGGGGCACCCATGTGATTCCTCGTGGTGGCACTGGAGTGTCCAGGGGCTTCCATCGGGGGCCAACCGAGCCCGTTGGCTCGCATCCTATGCCACATAGCCCCCTTGGTCTACAATGTTTTCCCCTCGGCCCCACTGTGGCCCACTTGCGTCCAATGGCTTTTCTCGGGGTCCGTCTGTCCCCCCCTGCCTCCATCGGCTCTTAAAGGGGCATATTGGGCTCGGCATTGCCTCTCTTAGGCGTCACTAAGGCTGCCTTGGGTTGCACTGGGCCCCAATAAGTTTGGGTGGACCTGGTGGGTGCTCTATTCGCAGTGGGCACGTCCAGGCACGATCAGGTCAAGTCAGCCCCATTGTGGGCTGTTCGGCTCCAATCCGCCACCCACTGCGTTTGTGTCTTCCCAATGAATCAACGGCCGTTGCGGTCGGAGCGTTTCTAGTTCCATAGGGTTGCCTCGCGCTAGCAGTGCAGCTACGGTTTCGGCGCAATTGTGGGATCAGCTACGCATGCGTTCCGCGGGCAGCCCCTTGTCGCGCGGCATATGGAGCGAATACAATATGAAGTTGTGCCCCCGAGTTTGTTCGAATCGTGCCCCGATTGCTTCTTGCCAACGTGCGCGGGATGACAACCATGAGGGTTGGCGCTGGGCCCCATCCGTTTTTGGTCGGGCACACCGGCTCGTTGAACTCCTGACGCGTCAGGGCACTGCTTCGGCATTTGGGAGTTGCGCGGGCATGGTCCGCCCTGTCTGTGGGCGGAGGTGCGGCGTTGTGTTAAGACGGCGGGGGGGGGGGGGCGAGGTGATGGGGCCCCCTCGTGAAGTCAATCCCTCGAGGACAACGTTCAGAAGCTCGAGGCGGCCATCGGGAAGACGCACAAGTCTCCTCTTACCCTCATTGCGTCCGCAGTGGGCGCCATCACGCACTGGACAGGTAGGCTGAATGAGTGCACCGAGAAGTTACCAGCGATGCTGCAACACAAGAACGCCATCCAACGCGCCGAAGGCGCTATCAGGGCGCACAATCCGTCCGAGTGTGAGCTGGACAGGCTCGTGGGTGCACTGAAAAGTCTGGTCGGCGTGAAAGAGGCCATCCGAACGGGGGGGGGGTCGACGCGCTGCTGAATAATGCCGCCCGTTCGATCAAGGAGACGCATGTGTATGTCGTGAGGCTGCCGCAGGAGAAGGTGGAGATCACGTCGAAATGGTCTAGGGTCATCGAGGAGGCCAGCCTGTTATTCCCTATGGGTTTGTGGGCCGATGAATCCAAGACTGAAGCTGCCAACAAACTTGCCTCGTCCAGCATGTCCGCGACGGCTTCCACCTTGGACTCTGGATGAGCCTCCCACTCGTGCGTGGGCGGTTTGACGTCCTCGGCGAACGCGCCCCTGTGCCAATGGTAGTCAAGGACGTTCCAGGCACCACGCCCAAGGTAAGGCGGGTCCTTTCCTTCGTCATCGACTTCCATTGGCCCCGGGCCAGGGGGCCCACCTCCGCCACCGCCCCCAGGGGGGCCACCAAAGGGCGGTGGATCCCCTGTGGGAGAGCCTCCTGAGCCTGACGGGGCCCCATCCACCACCCGCTGGGCCGGGGGGAGAGCTACCGCCCGCCCCGCCCTCGGCTTGGCCGGGCGGGGCAGCTGGACTCGAGGCCGACCCAGCGGATGGTCCGCCGGCCGCCTGCCGCCCAGCTCCTCGATTATCTAAAGGCTTCGGTGGCATAGAGCCAACCGATGGGAGCGACATCGCAATGTTCGCTTGATTGCTGGCCGAGCCGGCTGAGTCGGCCGGCAGCTCCGCTCTCAAGCTTAGCCTTTCCGGCGCCTTGACCGGACCCTCCCCCTTTTTCTGTGGGGGGCCCCTCTGGGGGCGCCTCAGGTTCTGGCTGCTCAAGATCTGCGGGCAAAAGTGGCTTTTCGCCAGCAGCGACTGGGTCGTGCTGCTCAGCCTCGGTCTCAGTGATCGGCAGAGCGCGTGGCTTCTCATTCGAGCCAACACTCCCTCCAAGACCAGCGCTCGCGAGCCATGTTTGGAAGTCGTAGGGGCGCGAGCGCCAAGGAAACGCCGCGCGCCAGGCCACAGCCTGGAAGACTGAAAATAACTGGCTCTGGCTGACTCGGCGAGGGCCTCCTCGACCACGCGCGCTGGCATGTAGAGGCGGCCCTTAACGACAGGCAGGGCAAACATAGTACCCCATCCGACCCCAGCGGCTTGGCCGCGGGGCGGGGCGCGCATGGAGGGGCCCCAAATGTTCAACCAAACAACAGGGGGGCCCTCGGTCGTAGTGTCCACCACTGGGACACTAACGAAGTCACCGAATCTCGTCAGACGCTGCTTGGCTGGGCCAACGGCGGGACCTACGACTTCTCCTCTCTGGAGAGTGCGGACATAATGGCCGGCCTGCCCTGGCGCTCTCGCGTATAACTTGCAGCCTCGTGGTTTCATCAGGGTGCGACTGAAAATAAGTACCCTCAGGAATCTGCTCAACCTTAGGGGTGGCGCAATCGAAGCGGCACGCTGCTCTCCTGTCGAATCTCGCCCAATGGGTGACCCACGGGTCCTGCGAGACACGAGAAAACAGACGTTCAAATATTGTCTGTGAGTTGGCGGCTAAGTCTTCCTTTAACGCGGCAACGACTTGGTCGCCCCGCGAACGCAAGATGTCGCGCCGCCACATTGTGTAGCGCCAGCTCCACCTCTTTGTGCGCAGGGGCGAAGCCGCCGCTGTATCACTAGGTCTGGTCCATGCAGCTTTGGAGGGCCAACAGGGAAAGACAGTCTGCTCCTCATGGGCACTGCGCTTCCCGCGAGAGGAGGCGGCTGTCCTCTTGGCCGGCTCATCGTCGTCGGCAACAGCAGGAGCAACTCTCTGGCGAGCTGCAATCTCCGCTGCGCGAATCTCAACGCCGCCCTCCATTTCGATGTCCACATCCATCATGACATCGCTGGGGCTACAAGGATCAGGCATTATCCCAGCCGGCTGGGCCGACGGGATAGCGCCCCCACTCGGCTGGGCCGATGGGGGCGCCTTTTTGTCCGCATTGAGAGGGGCCTGTCCTTTTGATCCGGCTAGGGCTTCGTCGCCATCGGACAAGTCCGAGGCGGGCTCATACATGGGATTATCAGAGCAAACCGAAGCCACGTCTTCCCCCGACGGCTGGGCCGCTGGAATATCCGGCGGTTGACACATGGGCTCAGCCAGTGACCAGTCGGGTGCGCGGGGGCCGCGGCAGGCGGGGGCCGCGCAGCCGCAGCGAGGCGGCGGCGCGGTCCGGGGGGAGGCCGGCCGGCGGGTGGCCCGCGCAAGCTCTGGAGACAAAACGGCAGCGGCACACATAGAATTAGAAGAGGGGACATAATGATGACGAGATGACAACTTGCGCTCAGCAGCACGAGCAACAACAATGTGAACTTGCTGGGCAAAAGCATCCGTATAATCTTCTGCTGATATACAATCCTTTCCTCTGGCCTCAACATGCTCATGCGTGCCGTCACATATGCGCTCGAGTCCCTCAAATCACGTCATGAGATGTGGATGCCATCGTCCAGGGCTTTTTCATGAACTTACCCTTTCTGTCCCTCGAACCATACGCACACCCATGCAAAGCCGTTTTGATAAAACCTAGCTCTCTCATGAACTCTTTCAACTGGGGGCCCCTCCAATAAATGCACTGAGTAGGCCACTCATGACAAACTGCACCCCCCGCTTTGTGTGCAGCACGGGCAATCTCACGGAAGTTCCAAAACAGAAATCTGAAGTCGGCCCTAATCCCTCGAAGCCTGCGCATCGCTCTATGATTTCCAGTGCGACAATGCTGGGCTTCATTCGCGTATTGTCAGGGGGAACCACCCGTACAGGGCATTGAGCCCCATAGAGCTATGTGTTGTCCTTTGATCTTCTTGATATCATTTAGAGCCAATCTGTTTCCCTTATCGGTTCTCATATCCTCCTTCTCCGTGTATCGCATCACCTTACAAGAATTATCAACGAAATCCCTGGGGCTACCAATCCTGCTCTCAAGGCCACAACAATATTCTAATAAGAATCGATCCCGCTTCCACTGGGTGGCCGGGGCGCTAGGGTCCCAGATCCAGAATTCGGTCCAGCCGGTCCATCTACTTGGATGATAGTCGCCATCGCTGGAATCGCCATTCGAATTCTGCTCAAAAGGGTGATGATATTTTGCATCTTCATCACGTCAGTTATCCGTACGGTCAATAGTTAAACCATGGCGGACGTGGATCGCATAGGTACGACGCTGATCGGCTAGTCTGTCTGGGTCAACTGGGCAATATGTATTCACGGACGTAAGCGTGACAAGTCTGGGAACGAAGTGCCAACGTCTAAGGCTATTTCCGCGTTGGGTCAAGTGACCCTTCTTCTTCTGAAAGTTATCAGCTGCAGCAGGAGGAAGGTTAGGAATAAGGAGGTTGTAACCAAGCGCGTCTTCTTCTTGCTCGGGGTTAACTGGCTCGGGCTGTGATTGCTCATCACATCTCATTCTTGACAGATCCGATGCATCAAACTCAATTTGACTCTCAGTTAGGTCAAACATCGCTCCCATGTCAATCTCCTCCATTGACCTGGGTTTATCGGAGCTTTTCCTGGAACCTTCTCTTTTCGTAGCAAGAGTATTTGTACCCGCTACCACGGCTTGGCCGGGTGCGTTTGCCACCGCGGCTTGGCCGAGGGCAGCGTCGGTGGCGGCCGGGCGCTTGGCGCCGTTCGGTGCCGCTGGGATGTTTATGGGTTCTGGGGAACGCACAGCGGGCTTACCCTTGTTGAAACGCTTTTTACCTAACAGCGTTTGCTGATAGGTTTCTAATAGGCTCAAAAAAAACATCATGACTCCTCAAGAGGGTCTGGGCGGGTGCCTGGAAGGAGAACCGGGAACAGAGCCGGGCTCGTTTTAAGCAAACAATCACACACTTCGTGCTCTTCGACTTCCCAGAACTCCATTCCCGGGCAACATTTTGGATGCCCGGAGCCAACTGTAAGCCACTTCGTGCTCTTCAAGTTCCCAGAACTCCATTCCCGGGCCACATTTTGAATACCCGGAGCCAACTGTAGGCCACTTCGTGTTCTTCTATTTCCCAAGACTCCACTCCTGGGCCACATTTTGAATGCTGAGGCAGGCTGATGCTGCGGCGGACGCAGGCTGAGGCTGAGGCAGGCTGAGGCTGAGGCCGAGGCTGAAGGCAGACTGAAGCTGAGGCTGAAGCAGACTGAGGCTGAGGCTGAGGCAGGCTGAGGCTGAGGCTGAAGCAGGCTGATGCTGAGGCAGGCTGAGGCTGAGGCTGAGGCTGATGCAGGCTGAGGCTGAGGCAGGCTGAGGCTGAGCCTAGGCTGAGGCTGAAGCAGGCTGAGGCTGAGGCTGAGGCAGGCTGAGGCTGAGGCAGGCTGAGGCTGAGGCTGAGGCAGGCTGAGGCTGAGGCTGTGACTGCGACTGCCGTTGCCGCTGCGACTGTCATCGCGAATGCGACTACGACTGCGAGAACAGCAGAATTCTACAACTGGATTTTTCATTTGAATCTGAAGGGGAATGCTTTCAGATATGCTTCCACACATCGCTGTTAGGTTGCTTTGCCGGGATAATCTTCTGATTCATCTTTTTTTACTGGGCACAACAGCTCCTCTCCGCAAGGCCGAACTAGGACCTGAGCGAGGCTTGAGAATCCCCCCGGGTTTCAGGGGGAGGCCGTCTGAAAACGTCGAATCCACATAGTCTCGGTGCCGCTGGGCGGTCCACAACTTGGGAGTCACCACGTTGACCATATATAATACCTTAACCCAGGCCAAAGGGCATGTTAATCTCTTCGCTCCAATGTCGGCAGCCTCATTTTGTGTCCGTCCGTGCTGAAGTTCCACGATGCCTCGGGAAAACTGTTCAGATACTGCGGCAGCGTCGATACGATGAGTTCGCGGAAGGTGCATGAGCTTCATGGACCCTCCTGCTTTAATGACCTTGCAAACTGCCTGGTCATCTTCTAAGAAAAGGCAACGTGTTTGTCGCCCAAGCAATATTTCCCAAAGCGGAAGAGCTGCAAGCAGCTCCTTTCGCAGGGCAAGGTCGGCAGCGACAATCTCAGCCTCAAGGGTGCCAAGGGAAACACACGTCTGTCGCTGGGATCCCATAGACTGCCCTGCTCTGGTGCATGGCCCCAAATCGCTTGATAACAGGCACTCGTGCTCCTGTGTGTTCGGACGTCACTGGCCAGATCCGCATCGGAGATTTGCTTCAACAGGACATCCTCCATTCTATCTCCTACCCATGAGGACATGCGGTAGTGAGAAGTACACTTGCTATAACAAATGAGGCGGAACAGATCCATGTCTCGTTGGTCTGTCCATTTGGCAATGCAACTCGCTGTGTGACAAACAGCGGGGAGAAGGTCATATCGAGCCATTCTCGCACCGTATAGGATCTTCATCAAGACTTTCGCCGCAATTGGCTGGAGCACTCCCGACCGACTGGGTCGGCGGCTCCAGGTCGTTGGGGCTGGCCGCTGCGGCATCGAGGCCGTGCGCCACTACCTTTTGGCCAGGGGGCCCAACGTCAACATTGATGTTCAAGGCTGACGCTATGGCCTCCCCCGCAGGAGGGCGGATTTCGCCTCGGGGCCCGCCTTGGCCGCCCTCGAGGTCGGCAAGTTCGGGACCAAAAGGAGTGCCTGCGGCAGGGTACGCAGATGGGCCAGTATCAGGGAGCTGAGCATATAATGCAACACAGGGTTCGAAGAACTCAGTCATGTCATACTCTATGACCCTGGCCTGTCTGGGTTCTCTAGGCTGGTATGGCTCAGGCGGCTGGGCCGCTGAATCACCCCCCGCTTCCTCTTCATCACTCTCGTCTGTGACGGGTGCGTTCTTTTTACCTAACAGCTTTTGCTGATAGGTTTCTAGTAGGGTCAAAAGAAAGCATCATGACTCCTCAGGGGGGTCTGGGCGGGTGCCGGGGAGGAGAACCGGGAATCATTTTTCGCCAACAGTCACACACACTTCGTGCTCTTCGGCCTCCCAGAACTCCATTCCCGGGCCACATTCTGGAAAACCGGGAACAGAGCCGGGCTCGCTTTTCGCCAACAGTCACACACTTCGTGCTCTTCGACCTCCCAGAACTCCATTCCCGGGCCACATTCTGGAGAACCGGGAACAGAGCCGGGCTCGCTTTTCGTTAACGGTCGCACACTTCGTGCTCTTCGACCTCCCAGAACTCCATTCCCGGGCTACACTTTGAGTGCCCAGAGCCAACTGTAGGCCACTTCGTGCTCTTCGAGTTCCCAGAACTCCATTCCCGGGCAACCTTTTGGATGCCCGGAGCCAACTGTAGGCCACTGCATGCTCAGAACTCCTTTCCCGGGCCACATTTTGGATGCCCGGAGCCAACTGTATGCCACTTCGTGCTCTTCAAGTTCCCAGAATTCAATTCCTGGGCATGATTTTGAATGCCCGGAGCCATCTGTAGGCCACTTCGTGTTCTTCTAGTTCCCAGAACTCCATTCCTGGGCCACATTTTGAATGCTGAGGCAGGCTGACGCTGCGGCCGAGGCAGGCTGAGGCTGAGGCAGGCTGAGGCTGAGGCCGAGGCTGAAGGCAGACTGAGGCTGAGGCTGAAGCAGACTGAGGCTGAGGCTGAGGCAGGCTGAGGCTGAGGCTGAAGCAGGCTGATGCTGAGGCAGGCTGAGGCTGAGGCTGAGGCTGATGCAGGCTGAGGCTGAGGCAGGCTGAGGCTGAGGCCGAGGCTGAAGGCAGACTGAGGCTGAGGCTGAAGCAGGCTGAGGCTGAGGCTGAGGCAGGCTGAGGCTGAGGCTGAGGCAGGCTGAGGCTGAGGCAGGCTGAGGCTGAGGCTGTGACTGCGACTGCCGTTGCCGCTGCGACTGTCATCGCGAATGCGACTACGACTGCGAGAACAGCAGAATTCTACAACTGGATTTTTCATTTGAATCTTAAGGGGAATGCTTTCAGATATGCTTCTACATATCGCTGTTAGGTTGCTTTGCCGGGATAATTAACTTTAGGAGGCGGCGGGTCCAAGATCGTGGGCAACTCACCTTGCCACTCGACAAGCTGCGTGGATAACCGGTGTTCGCATCCCAAATATCGTCCGACCGCTGTCGGAGGGTCTACCTCTATACCTTTGGGGCAATTGGGAGATGGGGATTGCAACAGCTTCCACCCTCGGGCTAACTTGACGGCAGGACCTGCCAGCTTGAAATCATCAGCGTAGATGATCAAGAAGAGTTTCAACTATGTGTGAAAATCACAGCTGCGCCACGGGCTGCATTTGATAAAACCGTTGGCCGTAACATGCCCTTCGCAATGTTGCTCCCAATGCCCCCCTGAATCAGGGTGTCCGTACAAGGATACAATCAATGGGCATACGGGATTGCGCATATGCGACCAGGACTCAGGCCACTCTTCGCGGGGCAGAAACACCCATGTCGGTGCGCCACCCAGCTTTGATTGAGTGTAGGCCTGACGGGCGTCGGCTTGTTCAATACTAGGACCTTCAAAGAGCCCGTAGGTGTCAGCTGCTTTACTAGCCTGCATTGTAGCAGGGCTGCTGGCAAGTTCCTGAAACAAAGCAACATCCATATTATGATCTCTCACGCTGGCGCCGTCGAAGACGACCCGGCCCTTATATTTATGATCTTGTGCCCCAACGGCAGCTCGGAATTCTTTTCGACACGGATCGCGAACAGACGACCAAAGTGAGCAGTCCTTCCTCTGAGTTCGGCAACAACATCAGCATATTATTTGACGCCTTTCTCGCCCCATGTGCCTATTTCCCGCAATCGGTCCCATTATTTCCTCAAAGCGGCCATGCCATCTTGGTTAGCCTGGGCTTCGACTTTGGAAACCGATCGCGCTACGGCGGCATCGATCCGAGTCTGTCGCCATTCACTGGGGAGTTGGAAGGGCTCTTCAACAACTGAGATGAGATCAGTAAAAGGGTTGTACAGGTAATCCAAATCAAATCCTTC
This sequence comes from Prorocentrum cordatum, assembly GCA_963575745.1. NCBI lineage: Eukaryota > Dinophyceae > Prorocentrales > Prorocentraceae > Prorocentrum > Prorocentrum cordatum. Next base: position 180,008 of record CAUYUJ010015854.1, read on the forward strand.
TTTTTCACGGTGACCTGGCATTGGGGCCGAGCTATGCTGCAACGGCATTCGAGGCACGCTTCGCCGCGACGCGGCGGCCGCCGGACTCGAGGTCTGGCTTGCCTCTTGCGTCACCTCAGATTCCGCGTCAGATCCGCCGCCCCCCTTGCGGGGCCACCAGGCTGTAGGCCCGTGATTCGCAGTTTCCTGTGCCAGTTCTAGTTTGTAGTTTCCAGTGTTACAGTTCTGCTTCTTGCTGGTTGCTGTAACTAGTTGATTGACCGCGCGAGGGGAGGGAGGCCCAAACCAAACTTTTAGCACCACCTGGGCGCGTTGTCTGAATTGCTGGGGGGGGCTCAAAATCGACACCCCTCACGCAGATCCGCGGGGTCAGGGTCCAAAAACACATTGGATTTGCCACATTTCTGAAATTCGGTTCCACCCCTCACGCAGATCCGCGGGGTCAGGGTCCAAAAACACATGGGATTTGCCACATTTCTGAAATCCGGTGCCACCCCTCACGCAGATCCGCGGGGCTAGGGTCCAAAAACACAAGGGATTTGCCACATTTCTGAAATTCGGTGCCGCCCCTCACGCAGATCCGCGGGGTTAGGGTCCAAAAACACATGGGATTTGCAACATTTCTGAAATTCGGTGCCACCCCTCACGCAGATCCGCGGGGTCAGGGTCCAAAAACACATGGGAATTTGCAACATTTCTGAAATTCGGTGCCACCCCTCACGCACAACCATCGCAAGGCGTGGCAACCCAAACTGCGAGTACCCCCTCGGCCCTTTAATCCCAAGGTGTGGTAACCAAGCTCGTAAACCATACGCGTCTTACCAATCGCCCTGCGTGGCAACCCCTCTTGTGATCAGTTGGTTCTGCCGATTGCGAATCGGCCTCCACGAAGTTCCGACGCTGCTGCACGACAGCGCCAAAGCCTCATGACTTAGCTCTTCCGCGGCCCATTCTCCGAGAGAGGGGGCCGGCGGCAGGGGGCGAAGCCCTTGCGGATAATGGGCCCCTACCGACTTGGCCGGAGGGATCGCCATCGCGCGCGATCGCGCCACCGCGCCAAGTTTGCTTCCACCAAACGTCTTCATCATCCGAAAAATCACCATCTGAGTCTCCTTCCACAGAAGAGTCGGCGGCCACAGCTGCGGCTTGGCCGCCCTGTGCCGCCTGTCTCCGAAATCGCTCAACTACCCATGGAGCGGCCCCCCTTGCCTTTGGGCGTGTCGCAAGATCAGCAGCATCCCCTTCAGATAGTGGACGAGCCGCGGCTGGCTTGGCCACCGCGGGCTCGGGTGGAGTCGCTGGATCTTCCACGTCCAAGCCTATATCGCGCAAGAAGGCAAAACAAGGGCCGGGGTCGCCAATGCCAACGAACCCTGTCTTTTCGGCCTTGTATTGCTCAGCGGCCGCTCGGCGCTGGGTCTGATTCACGTAAAACCAGCGTCCAGGATGGATGCCAGGATTGGCGGATTCAGTGAATTTCTTGAGCCATTGGGCACCGCGCTCTGGATCTGGATCTGTAACCCGCACTCGAATCACGGGAACGTAGTCGGGATCGCAATAAAGTACAACTCGGATGCTGCATGTTTTCCGACGCCCTGTCAATGGGAGCTTCTGTGTTAGCCCATCTCTCGTTAGGCCAACATAAATACGTCGATGTTCATAGTATTCCATCGTATCAAGGTTCTGAGTCGCGCGAGCAAGGGGCTGTCCTTTCCCGGGAACCCTTTCGCGCGGCTTGGCCGCCGAAAAGTTAGGTTGTCGATTCAAACGGCACTCAATATGAGCGAGACCTAACTTCTGATATTGATCTTCATCTGGGCGAGAGTCTCGCTGTGGGCCCCGACCGTCAATGACCACAGGCTCGTCATCCACGCACAAACCCCCCGGACCGTCGTCATCGTCGGAATCGGCCTCGGAGTCTGGCGGTGGTGCGTCCTCGCCTCCTCGGGGAGGCGGCGGCGTAATCGCGGCGGGGTCCTCTGCGCAAAACGGATGGACCGACCGCGCTCCTGCCCCCTGCCCTGGGCCGCCCGGGGCGGCCGCGGCTTCGCCGGCGGGAGGGATCGCAACGGAGCGCACTGCAGTCATCGCCTTCTCATGCGCTTCCCCCATGGGAAACTGTGGCGATTGGTCATCAGCAATGCCATCTAGGATGTTGGTGTAGACATGATCGGACTTCTGAATGGTGGGTCGCTTGCTTTCAGGCGTGCGCCCTGATTCCAAGGCAAGTCCGTCTAGCTGTCTAAGAGGCACAACATAGCTCTCTGGGCCAACCGCGCCCCCCGCTTTGTGTACATACCCTAGGTATAATCCAGAAATCAACGCACCACCAGTCTTGGCGGTCCGAAATCTCGACTCTGGCGGGGGCACATAACGCACAAGCGACCCGAAGGGAAGAAGCGGCGCCTCAAACGGACGCCCAAAGCGACGCCCCCAACTAGACTTCCCTTCTTCAGGGGCCCTGGCGTTCTAGCAGAGACAAAAATATCTGACTGCATGTCCAGTATGGCGGTGGAAGACCGGCCTGCATGAGAAGAGCCCGGGCCCCCATCTGTACCACACCGTTTGCACGCTCAGCAACAGCGTTTTGCTTCTTGTTTCCTGGGGCGGTAGGATCATGGGCAATCTTGAGCTCGTGACATGCCCTTGCAAGCTCGCGCGCACCATCTGCATAACAATATTATAACTTTTCTCCCGGGGCTTTAAGGTTTACTAAAAAGTTACAATTGTGAACCGCAGACTTGTCGTGAACACCCTGAGCGGCGAGGAAATCAGTAGCTGTCGCGAAAAGTCACGCACGCGGTCTCATCGTGGAGCCTCCGCGAGAGTTCATCCATCGCAAACCAATGATCCATCTTCGTCAGATGTCCAAACGAGGTGGGGTTAGCGCATGGGCGGGGAACCTTCAGCCCTTTGTTGCGCGCTTTGCGCTGCTGTCTTCTGAGACCTTTGGCCCAATTGCATACTGAACAATCTGGGTGCTTGAGTTAGGAGATGCGCGAGGCAGGCTGCGACCTTCTCGAGTCGCTCGGCAAGGGGGCCCGACACCCTTACCTCTGCACCATCTGGGTCTGGATCTGGCGGTGCGTCGATGTCGACTAGGTCGACACCGTCAGCGTCTCCAACTTCACCCTCCTCGGACCCGGGGGCCGCGTCGCACGCATCGGAGCCCAACCCATGATCCATGTCGTAGGGAAGGTATCCTGAGACCCCGTACCAACAAAGGCTCTTATATGCGGCTGCGCAGGCCACGGCTTGGCCGGGCTGATCGTCGGCCCCACCGACGGCTTGGCCGCGGCAGGGCAAAGACAGGAGACGATTGGAGGCAGCGATGCCGGTAGGTGTCCGAGTCCAACCGCACTCACGAGCCTTGCAAGGCGAATAGTAAAGATAAGTGATGGTATCCGCAGAGTCTAGCGAGGACGGGAAAACGGGCGCGGACTCAGCCCGCCGTCCGTCAACATAGCTGTGGTTTCCAATCAACTCATGTGCATGCAAGTCTATGGTTACGCGAGTCTGAACAGCATGGGGCGGAGGTCCTCCCGCCGATTCCACATCATCCAGAAATCCCTTGGCGCCCGGCGTCACGCAACACCACCGCTCGGGAGTTTCACCCTCCCCAGCGGCAACCGCGCATCCACTGACCCAGCGCCTATTTGCCTGAAAGGGTCAAGTGCGGAATCTTGCCCTCGACGATCAGGTCCACTCTCTGACCGTTGGGCAACAGCAGGTAGGGCCTTCGGCCTGCTGGCCAGAAGAAGCTAAAGCCGCAATCCATGCACCGCTCACCAACTGAGATCACACACGGAGTCTCCGGCAAGACCAATGCGTTAAAACTATGGTATACCACCCTTAAATTTGGGGCATGCGATGCGAACTGAACCGAGGGCTTTTGACTCCCCCCCAGCAGTGTTCAAAACGATCGATTGCGGAAGCTTTCGAATCAATCTCATTGCACCTGCACTCTTAATGCATCTTTCCGCTATGAGGCTGTACCCACACCCCGTATCAAAGAGAAAGCTCAGCGCTCCAAAATATGCAGCAGCGGCTGTGCCGCGTGGGCCCTCTTCCCCCGTCCTCAGTCCTTAACCAAAGGTGCCAGACGTCATCTTCCAGGTCTGGTGCCTTGATTAGGGCCTCTGCCGCGGATGCTCTCCACTGGGTGGACAACTGCTGGCGCACTTCATCTGGGAACCTCCACCTGTCTTCGTCACTTGAGGGCATCTCTTTTAGGTCGCGGCGACGCGCCTTCCTACAAGCGATGGCGGGTTCCGCAGTCGAGGGGCGAAATCGGACGCGGAATTTGCACCGACCCTTTGTCTGAGATCGAATGCAACTCTTGCTGGGGGGGGGGGTCGCTCCAATACGTCTTGCTAGCGCCCCGAGAAAGAGGGTGCAGGAAATTTGCAAGAATAATTACGAGACTCTCAACTTGCCCCCTGCGTTCGTGGAGGGGATCCCCACTGGAAGAGCGTTTATCGACTCCTCTGCTTGCATTTATAAAGGGTTTTGGAAAATGAGGGCCGGCCTGCTCTGCCCAGGAAAGCCCCGAAATAACGGGGCAGGGCGCGCTACCGCGCCCAGGCCGACTGGGTCAGCGGACACATTCCTGCCCCCCCGCATTCGGTTTGACCGACGCGGGCGTCGCCGCATCCGTCTAGCGAGGAAGGCAAGAAATATCATCCTTAACAAAATTATTCCAATCAGCCCGTCTGCACTGGCGGCGCGGCCGCCAGTGCCGAGCCAGTGTCGCGGATGGTTGGGCGTGGTCTGAGCGAACCAACAGTCCTTCCCACGCGTGCACTTTCCCGTTTCTTTGGAAGAGCGACAGATCTTATCCTTACTTTTGCCTTTGCCTTTGTCTCCATCACTCCCGCGTCTCTCCGAACTAGAGCTGGCGGCCCTAGAGCAGCCACCCCCCACGGATGAAGAGACATTGGCAGCAGCGGCATTGGCTTGTTTTACAATGCGCTCATATCCCAAAATCTTCCCCGCGTTAAGCTTGGCCTGTTCATGCTTGTCACGCTTGAGCTTGTCTGCGTCGGTCAAGGCTCTGTGTTGCCTGTAGCAGCCGTCCTGGGGTCCAAGGCAGTTCTTAGGATCACGTGAGTAAGGGTCACACGGCAACTTGCCCTGTTTTTCGCGCGAACAATCGGATTGGCCCCTTGTCCGCTGCTGTGCGCCTTTTCCACGGCCGCCTGCTGGGGTCTGAGATCGGCCCCGTGCCTTTCGGCCCCCGCCTTGAGGTTTCCCGGGCCCCCCTCTGGAACGCGCGTTCTGAGCTGGAGCAGCGTTCGCGTTTGCCCCCGCAGCCGGCTGGGCCGGAGCGGCAGCTTTGGGCTTCATCTGATTAAACGGGCAACCCTGACCCGCATACGGGCAAGTCTCTCCCTCACGGACAATTTTTCACGTTGTCTCGCCCTTCTTCGCTCCACTCTTCATAACATCCGTGGACTTCCCGAGTCGCGCTGCTACCTCTGCCGTAGCGTCTTTGCCGTTGAGGCCTCGGCCTCTATCGTTGCCGTTGCCTCCACCGCCGCCCAAGCGCGTCTGTCGAGCACGTTGGTTCAAAGTACCCTCATGCAGATTGATGTTCCACTCTTCCTTCTCACGCAACATCATCCATTCAATACGGGTTGAGAGCCATTCGTAGGTTTTCACGCCTGTCCCTGGCTTGTCCGCAGACAGATCATAAAGTTGACAGATCAGGTCCAACTTCTTCGGCTTCCTGCACTGCTCAATAAAATGTGCATGGATTGAAGCTCGCATTTCATCGGACGGAGGTCGTACGCCGTGGAGCTGCTGATACACATCTGTCCATTCATTATAGAAATGGTACAAATCAGCATATGTGCGATTGGGATCAATAACAACCTTGAAAATGTCACGCGCAATGCGATGTTGACCCAATTCCGATCTGACTGAACATCAATAGCAAACTGAACACCAATAGCAAATTGCCTGTATCATTTCGCGCCCTGTTAAAAATATCTTCTCATTCTGGGCGCCGAATTCCATGCGATTGATCTGTTGGAAAAAGTGAATGTGATGAATGTAAAGATTGCTCTCCCTACGCATTCTGTTAACTTTCGCAATCAAGTTAGTGGCGATCATGATGTCGAGGCGTCCGAAGCGACCCGGGTCTCTAAGCTGTTCTTTAGCCACAGCGGGGTCCATGGCTTCCATGAACCAAAGCTGTGCTTCCTGAATCTCAGGAGACGATCCAGCCACAGCATGGCCGGCATGCATCTGCCACTCCCGCATGTTTGTAACATCGGGAATGTCCATCAGATCGACCTTCTGGTTGCCCCCCACCTGTCTCCACTGATCCAGGGGGGTGCTCTCGTCAAGACCCCCCGGTTCATTGGCCCCGCCTGGGCCCTGAGGCCCGCCACGGCCGCCTCCGCCGCCTGAGGATCCAGAACCCCCTGGACTCCCTGGAGGCGGCTTCTCTGACTGGTCTCGGAGGCATGGGCGAGTGCTGACAAGATCTCGGTACTTGGTGCGGTACTATGATCATCCCCATCATGGCTCTGCCCTGCCCCGCCAGGCGGCGCGGCCGCTGGCGCATAATCCATGCCTCCACCCGGCGGCTGGGCCGTTGGTGGCCTCGCTGGCCCCGCCTTGGTGAAATAATGATAGTTAACGAGGGTCATGTCATCAACGATGCCTGTCAACTCGGCATTGATGGGTACATTGTTCCCGGAGATGCCGGGCTTGGCCGGACCTTCGGCGGCAGGGCCAGGGACAGTAAAATGGGGTTGCGTGACTGGCCTCACGGGCGTATCCTGTGAAAGCTGGGGCATATCGAACTGATGGAACCCGGGCAGCTTGACCAACGCTTTCTCGATAAATTGGGAGGATTCCATGCCCATAATCCTCGTCATCTGTTCAGCCCTTTCGTTCAAGGCCGCCTCGCGGTCAGCAGCCTATAATCGAGACCGCATAGTTTGCTTTCTCTTTCAAGGATTCAGTGATAGCAGCCTCGAGACCCATCACTTCTTTCTCTGATGCAGCTGCACGTGCAAGCGCTTCATCTTTCTCGCGTAGGTTGGCAGCTGACTTTTCTGAGCTCAACCGGAGCTGTTCCTCAGCTTGCTCCTTCGTCCTCTGCATGTTACACTTGTCAGCGTAAATATCATCAAGGGGCTTCCGCTGTTGGGCCCGAAAGTTGGGGCCAGCGCTATGTCGCTTCCATTGCTCACCCCACTCCGCCTGTTCCACGGGCAGGCTCTTTCGCGGGGTGCCAGCGACACAACGCTTCGCGCTCATATCGAAGAGGTTTTACAACTTGTCAATCCGCAAGTGGCGCATGATCCGACCTTCGGACTCGAACAGACTGAACAATTTTCGTCAGTGCCCCCTCTCGCGGGCCGCGGCTGCCGGGCAGCTTTCACCCGCAACATTGGCGGCGCCCCGCCATCTAGGGGCGCCGAGCTAGGCCGGGCCTGCGACGACGTGGCACCAGGCGGCTGGGCCGCTGGAGGCCGGTGGGCACGCTTCGTCACCTGATTGTATCTGCCGAAGCGACGCCCTGGCATGTTCATGCATCTTGAGCTCTTTTCGACACTGGTTATTCTGAACAACTACCGTCGCAGCTGCAATCTGTGCATTGACCGCTTCTAGCCTGGCAGCACAAAGTTGATCTTGGAGCTCCTTTCTTTCGTGCTCTGTCGCGGCTATCGCGGCCCTCTCCCCTTCTACTCTCGCCGCCGCAACAGCGGCGCAGGCGGACTTGACGTCTGCAGATTTGCCGCGCGCCGCCAGGGCAGCCTGTCGTTCAGAAGATAATGTCTCAACAATCCTGTTTTCGGCTTCTCCCGCGCGCCGCTGGGCAGCAGCGGTCTGATAGGACATTTGTTCCATCAGCTCTTGTCCCCGCCGAGTGGCAGCTTGGGCCAGGGCGGTCCTGCCAGCCTCGAACTTCTTCTGAACATCGGCAAAAACTGCGCTCATCTCTTCTCGATCCAGCCGGGCCCTCCATGATTCTGGCCTGATCCTGCATGGTTTGGATGAATTGGCATCTGCAGTTCTGTTCTTCCATCTGGAACCAATCCGAACACAACCGCTCATCGCCGCAATTGGGACACGCGTCAGAACAGTACCCACACACTGGGCGCTTACAAGGCCCCCCCTGTTTGCGGGCTTTCTCCGGGCACCTGTTCCCCGCCTGGGGCGGGCAATTAGGGCCTGGATTCCAACGCGCCTCACGCGTGGAAATGGCACTGTTGCTCCTCGAAGTCGATCGGGCACCAGATCGTGGGATCTCGGGCCTTCCCCTGCTCGAAGCAGACGATCGAGGGCGAACGCGCGTGCCCCCCGGCGGCTTGGCCACCTCTCGAAGCGCCCCATCCCGCTCATCCTGTCCAATCAAAACTGGGAGTGAGGCTGGGGGATCAGACATATCATCACCCTCAACAACCGCGGGCACTGACGGCTGCCAACCGCCCGGGGCGACGGCAGTCCGGTAGAACCCGGAAGCGGAGAAGCATTCAAATAAGACTATTCATTCCTGTGCTTCTTATGTTGCGGAGCTGGCGTTCGACCCGTGGTCTACCAGTCATGCTTAACACGAAGTTGAAAACTCATTTCAACCTCTGCCGCCTGGGGCGGTACCTCAGCGATTGTGAGAATAGGGGACGGTATCGATGCCCCCCATGGCTCGTGCACCGCTGGGACCTCGCGGTCTAAGTCGCTGGTCGTGGCGTCAAGATCTGGTTCCGCAAGTGCCTGCCCAAGAGTTTCCAAGTGATCGTAGTCAACGGTCTCCTGTCCTGGGGATGACCTTCCGTCTGGGGCGGGACGGTCGGCAGCGTTCATCAGCGGCAAAACTCGGCTTGGTGACGTTTGGAAATCAGCATACTCCATGCCAGCTTCCATAGAGTTGACCTCGTCTTCGTCATCAAGCTGTTCGTCGCTGTCTTGACCGGGCTGCCCGTTCAAGGCTATCGGGGCGGGGTGAGCCCCGCGCGGACGACCCCAACCGTCTGGGACGGCGGGGAGCGCACCGCTGGACTCCCTTATGTCTCGCGACCTACTGGCTGGGCCAGCGGCCGGCTCAATAGAACGCATGGCAATCGGGCTGGAATGTATTGCTTCTGAGGACTTGGCAATCCAAGATGAAAAAGCTCTTCGCCTGGCGATAACGGCTGGGCCGTTCCGCCTTATCGGGTCTGGGGTCTGTTCACGATCTCTGATCGGAATACGAGTGGGAGAATCATTTGCAGATAAATCTATGATTTCTCCCGCAACCCCTCCACGAGAAACCCGAATAGGATTAGAAACAGGAAGAGAGCGGCCCTCCCCTGGGCGTCTCGGTTTCTGAACGTTCCCGTCGTTTTTGTGTTGTCTTGAGACCGATCGTTTTGAAAGGCTTCGCTGAACATCGTTGCCCACAGCCGCGGTGGTTTGCCCAAGACCATCCTTTGATCTCCCTCCTTCAACCTCGTTGCCCCACCCTTTTTTCCGTTATCCCTCTATCTCTCAGTCTCTGTCTCTCTCTCTCTCTCTCTCTCTCTCTCTCTCTCTCTCTCTCTCTCTCTCTCTCTCTCTCTCTCTCTCTCTCTCTCTCTCTCTCTCTCTCTCTCTCTCTCTCGTCCTCCTCCTTCTCCCGTTCCTCCTCCTCCTGGGGGCTTAGAAAACTTGGCCAGGCGTTGTTGTTTTTCTGTTTTTTTTTCTGGTCTGGGAGCTCAGAAAACCTGGCCAGGCGTTGATTTTTTTTTGTTTTTCTAATTTGGGAGCTCAGAAAACCTGGCCAGGCGTTGGTTTTTCTGGTTTTTGTGGTCTGGGAGCTCAGAAAACCTGGCCAGGCGTTGGTTTTTCTGGTTTTTCTGGTCTGGGGGCTCAGAAAACGTGGCCAGGCGTTGGTTATTTTTTAGGGGGGGGTTTCTGGTCAGGGAGCCCACAAAACCTGGCCTGGAGGTTGGGGGCTTGCGAACTACTGCCGTCGGACCAGAAAAACCAGAAAAACCAACGCCTGGCCAGGTTTTCTGAGCCCTCAGACAAAAAACAAAAAAAAAAAATAAAAAAAAAAAAAAAAAAAAAAACGCATGGCCAGGTTTTGTGGGCTCCCAGACCAGAACCCCCCCCCAAAAAAAAAAAAAAAAACGCCTGGCCAGGTTATGCGAGTTCCCAGACCAGAAAAAAAAAACGCCTGGCCAGGTTAGCGGGAGCTTGCAGGCGAGGGCGGGACGAGGACAATCCTGGCGAGGAAGGGGCGAGGAAGCGGCGAGGAGAGACAGACAACTCGAAGGTTCATCTCAGAACCCGCCAAAAGGTAGATCTTCGGGGGGTGCGACCATGTAGGTCACACCGTGCCCTGTTCCAGTCATCCCTCCTCCTCCTCCCTGCTTCCTCGTTATCTTCCTTCCCCTCCGTTGCCCCCCTTCCTCATTTGTCCCACTTGCGTCGTGTGCCCGTGGTGAATGTGAAGCACAGATGAAGCGCAGCTATTGCACGGAGTAGTTTAAGTTACCACCGCCCCCAAACTACAGTTGACGGGAGAGAAGGCGGAGCGTAACGCTCCAGATAACATAGGGGCGAAATGCCCCAGCCAGGCGCGGGGCGAAATGCTCCAGGGGGCGGAATGCTCCACATCACGTAAGGACGAAATGTTCCAGCCAGATACGGGGCGAAATGCTCCAAGGGGCGTAATGCTCCAGATCACGTAGGGGCGAAATGCTCCAGATCACGTGGGGGCGAGATGCTCCAGCCATGGGGATGTGGTTAGGGGGGGCCCCTCTAACCCACGGGGGGGGCGGGCAACGGGCAATCTCGGTCACCACGGGGGCCGCTGCCAACCCGAGAAGCGGGCGGCTTGGTCGAGAAATTCGGGGGCCGCGTCGCCCACGAACACCCGCGCAGACCCCGCTCCGAGGGCGTCCTCGCGAGTACCTCTGGCATCTCAAGCAAGCCGGGGCGATCGGCGCTCGCGGACTGGCCATCGGAGTTCTCACCGATCCAGCCCACCAAGTGGCGTGGAGGAGGAAGGAGGAGGAAGGAGGAGGTCGAGGAAGAGGAGGGGGAGGAAGGACAACGACGGGCGACGGACGACGACGATGACGACGACGGCGAGGGACCACCCCCATCTCCTCATATACTCCTCCCCCCTGCGGCGCTGGCACGGCCCTGGCAGCCTGGCACGACGGGCGGGCCGCCGCGGGCCTTCGCGGGTTCACCTCCTCCTCTTTCTCCTCCTCCTCCTCCTCCTCCTCCTCCTCCTCCTCCTTCTCCTCACCACCATCCTGACCAACCTCCTCCTCCTCCTCCACAATTACTCATCCTCCCCCCCCTCCTCCTCCTCCCCTCCTCCTCCGCCTGAGGCCCACTATAACGCCAAAGGCGTTGGACATTTTACGACGAAAATGAGAATCCAACATTCGTCGTAAAATGTCCAGCGCTCCTCTTCCTCCTCCTCCTCCTCCTCCTCTTCCTCCTCCTCCTCCACCTCCTAGTCCTCCTCGTCCTCTTCCTCATCCTCCTCCTCCTTCCTCTCCCTCTCCCTCTCCCTCTCCCTCCTCCCCTCCCCTCCTCCTCCTTTTCCTCCTCCTCCTCCTCCTCCTCATTTTTATTCGTAGTTTTTTCTTCCTTTTCCTCCTCCTCCTCCTCCTCTCCTCCTCCTCCTCCTCCTCCTCCTCCTCCTCCTCCTCCTCCTCCTCCTCCTCCTCCTCCTCCTCCTCCTCCTCCTCCTCCTCCTCCTCCTCCTCCTCCTCCTCCTCCCCCTCCTCCTCCTCCTCCCCCCCCATCTTCCTCCTCCTCCTCCTCCTCCTCCTCCTCCTCCCCGGCGCCCGTTCGGCTCGAGGCCCCCCGTCGCCGCCGCCGCCGCGCGGGTCGACGCACTGGGGAGGGGCGCTGGATGGAGAGGCGGCCCATCCACCCCCTCTCGAGACTGCCCACACGAGGGGAAGGGACGGAGGAGGAGGAGGAGGAGGAGGAAGAGGAGGAGGCGAGGGCGAGGAAGATGAGGAAGAGGAGCAGGAGTAGGAGGAGGAGGGAAGAGGAGCAGGAGCAGGAGGAGGAGGGAGGAGGAGGAGGAGGAGGAGGAGGAGGACCCGATTGTTTTGCAACTAGATCCCGCTCACGCTGATATGTAGTATAACACACCACGCGCACGTATCCAACACCCCGCCACGCTCTCTCTATTGGGAGGAGGGGGAGGAGAAGAGGAAGAGGATGAGGAGGAGGAGGAAGAGCTTTGTCCCCTCCCCCCAGTTTTTATCACTTCTCATCTCGTCTGACTCGTCTGGCCGTCGGTCCAGCCACGGTCTCGCGGGCAGCGGCGGCGGCGCTGCGGCGGGCCTGTGCGCCCGCCGAGCTCCGCCGCGAGGGAAGCGGCGAGGCAACCAGGCCGCGGCTTCGTCGAGGGAGCGAGCGACGAGCCTGGAGCCTGGAGCCTGGAGGTCCCCGGGTCCCCAGCCCCCATCACCACCTCTCCACTCCACCTCTCCCTGACCCTGACCCCCAAAAGCGAAATCGGAAAAGGGTTCGACGCAGCGCCGACGCAGCAGTTGGATGCACCGTCCCTGCCCCCCCTCCCCTGTTTTTTTGTTATGGCCCCAGGAACTAACGATTGCACCATAGACTCCGACACAACTTCTACTTCTAATACGCTGCGCCGACGCTGCTTCTACGAACGATTTGCTAGAGCTTCCCAGCTACCGTACTCAGGACCCTACTCTACCTACCTGAGGCAATGGCGGGCGATTGCGACCATGTCCTTGTCAGCAGCGTCATCTTTCGGGTTCTTGTCCAATGGGCACGCCTCACGACTCAGGTCGACGGGCTCCTGGAACTTCTGAGCAACCCCCTTTACGTCCCCGACTGTCAGCACGAGAGAGTGAGCAGTAAAATTGATGAGGCGGGGGGTAGCATTCCCGAAGACGTGCGCAGGGACGCGGAACTCCGTGGGGTGTACCTCGTACTTCATGGCTGGGGGATCGGGTTTCGGTTCCTCGCCCTCCTTCGGTTTCTTGGGAGCTTTTTTTTCTGCAGCTTCACAGCCCACGCAGGGACGCAGCAAGCCGACTGTGCGTTAGACATAGATGGGATAGGGAGTATCTTCATGACGAACGTGACGCCGTCGATATCACAGCTCCCGCCCGCCAGCCACCCGCGCCCCCCCGGCGGAGCATCCGATTTCGCAACCTCAATCACGACCTCGCTTGGGAGGGAAAGGCGGGGGGGCGACGGGGAAGAGGTGGCGAGCGGTAGAAGAGGAGAAGGACTAGGAGGAAAGGGGGGAGGCGTAAAAGAGAGGGGGCCGTCGTTGACAAGCCCCTGCTGGTCGCATGGCTTCTGCTGGCCGCAGCGCCCCTTGACGGATGGAGGAGGAACGCTCCAGATTTCGCAATACAGGGAGGGGGGTCTCATTTCTGGGGTGGGGTCTTTTCCATGCTATCTTGGAGGGCCTGGGGGGTCTGGGAACGATGTTTGGGAGGGTTCTCCCACGGGGGAGGGGGGAGGAGGAGGAAGGAGGAGGAGGAGGAGGAAGGAGGAGAGGAGGGAGGAGGAGGGAGGAGGAGGAGGAGGAGGAGGAGCGAGGAGGAGGAGGAGGAGGAGGAGGAGGAGGAGGAGGGAGGAGGAGGAGGAGGAGGAGGGGGAGGAGGAGGAGGAGGAGGAACGAGAGGAACGAGGGGGAGGTCCGGGGAGGTGGACCTGGCCCACAAAGTTCAGCCTGACCTCAGTGGGCTCCTTGGGCTCCTTGGGCTCCTCGGGCGTTCCTAAGTCGATCTGGATCTTGAGGGAGGTGTAGGGGGGCTCCAGCGGCTCGTCCAACGTGCCCTTGACGGGCACCATGATGTAGTTGACGCCTCTGTCCTTGAAGACAGCGTTCTCGGCGTCTCCGCCGCAGTGCGGGCCCCACGAGCGCAACGTGGCCTCGGTCAGGAAGCGCCCGAGAGTCAGCGCCTTCTGGAAGGTCATGGCCATGGACGTTTGTGGGAATGCCTGGATGTAGTTCTTACCGTTGGTCACCATCAATCGCCGCCTTGGACGGGCGATCCCTCCGCCGTCGCCACCGCCCTCAGTCAGCTGGGCGAGATCTGCGATAGCGATAGGCCTGTCTCCATCGTCACCGTCACCAAACATCATAGCATGCAGGGCCGCCTGGAACGAGGATACCTGCTTGTCCCACTTATCGCAAACGCCCTTCTCGATCCCCTTCTCCTTGACGACGTCGATCTTGGCGAGCTGGGCCACGATATCATCCCTCTCCATCGCCTCCACCGCGGACGCGGACATCTCCTTGGCCCTGGCGAGTTCCGACTGCAACGTCTCTGTGGTTTTCTTATTGTGTTTGGTCGTCTGCACCTGGAGGCGGGCTTCCCACTCATGTTCGGACTTCCTCGCTGGCATTTTACTCATTATCATGGGCGCCGCTGTCTCCATGATCTTGGCCCAGGTCTCGGCGAATTCCTCGCCGATCTGCATCCCCGCGTCGGTGCGCAGAATGTGGTCTCGGCAGGCCGATGCAAACCTGGACCCCGCATGCCAATACGTCGTGAAATCATTCAGGCGGTCGCCCGGTAGCCCGTCGAGGATCTCGCCCACGCGCATCTGCAGCTCGATCCAAATGGCACCTCTGAGACGCAAGAACTTCTCAAGGGCCTCGAAGCTGTCCCACACACCATCAAAAATTGCGGCTGCCTTCGTCGACACGCCACCGATGATCGCCTCGGGCTTCCCCTCGACCTGGTTGACGTTGGAGAGCCCGAAGATGGGCGGCCCGTCCTTGGACGGCTTGTGAGCCAAGGAGACCTGGTAAATGATCGCGTGGGCAATCGAGGCCGTGTAGAAGACATCAACGTTCGCAGCCTTGTCCAAGACGTTTGCCTGGAGGTGGCGAATGATCTTGCGAAGCGCATCCGGGCGGTCGGACTGGGCGGCGAGGTCAGCGAACCAGTCCGTGAATCTCGAGTCGGCGAACAACTTCTTCAAGTAGTTGTTGGCCTGGGTGAATGCCACGCAGGATGACCTGACCTCACTGGCGTCGTCGCAGCACAAGGGAGGGTTCGAGTCCACGAAAGCGGCCAAGACGTCCTTCATCTTAGGTGTACTTTTCAAAACCTTTTCCAGCTGCTCCAACTCCCTCGCGGCCTCGGCCTGGACAGCACGATCGGCCAGCAGTTCCAACTCCCGCTGGCCAGCTGTTCCCTCTGACTCCTCGCGGGCTCGGGCCAACTCCGTCTCCTTCTCCTTGTCCTCCTTCGTAGCCTGACCCTTGTCCTGGAATAGCTCCACCGTGTCCCAATCGATGCCGCGCATCTCGCACACGCACTTCGCGAGGCGCTCGCGCAGCACAGTCCACTTGCCTATGAACTCCTCGTCCTCCCCCGATTCATGCAAGTAGCCCGTCTTCAGGTAGCCGTCAGCGCCGAAGGCAATGCCCAGCGCGCACAGGTCGTTGATCCTCGTATACTCGAGCTTCTCCTCTGGCACGCTCGCCGCTGTGACGGTGAGCGTGTTCCTCACGTCATCGATGTACGTCTTATGGCAGAAAGTGGGCACGACCTTTGACGCCTTGAACTTCGGCTTCGGCTTAGCCTTATCCTTCTTCTGCTTCTTCTTGCGTTTCTTGCCCTTCGTCCCCTCGCCGTCCTCCTCCTCCTCCTCCTCCGACTCCTCATCGTCAGGCTCCTCGGCGAAGGTGACAATGCGCTCCTCCCTGGCCTCCCGGGCGAGCTGGAAGACTTTGCTCTCCTCCATCGTTTGCCAGAGCTTGACCACCTTCTTCGCGTCCTTGGTCTCCACGAAGACGTGGGGGAGGCCGTCGTCCGAAGGGGCGCACAGTTTCAGGCACCCGATGAAGACTCCGAGGTTCTGGCAGTTATTTTTCTCGAGCTCCTCAATGACTCTTTGAATGCAGTGAATCACCTGCACATTGGATATCTTGGCGTTGGTGAACTGGGCGTGCAACATGCAATACTTCTTGAAGGTATTCCAGAGACGCAGGTCCACCATCTTGTTGTAGACGATCCGAGCACGGACGAAATCGTTGTATCTCGCCCATACGTCTGGGAAGTGAAGCTGCACGAACTCCCACTCCTCGTCGTCCTTGCCAGCTTGCGACCGATGTCTCTGCTCAGCCTCAGCAGCGGCAGCAGCAGCTTCTCCACCCTGCACCCCCTGCGTCTTCTGCGCGGCAAGTCTCGCACGCCTCTTGTCCATGCAGTCCTTCTGCCACGCCTTCTGCGCCTCGCCGGCCCTCGTCATGCTCTCGATGAAAGACGTTTTGGCGCCGTACCCAACCATGGAATTCAATTCGTCTCGGTAATATTCCAGGATGCACTTCTTGCAGTTCGGCAACAGTAGAGTCACCCCTTGCACCCCGGCTCGTTCTGTCGCCAGCACCTGCTCGTTCTCTGGGTTGTGCTTCTTAGCGTCGTAGAACGCCTCGAATAACGTCGCTGCCCCCAGTTGCTGAAGCCTCCAGCGCGTGCGGCCCGTGCTCGTCGCCACCGCGAACACGCCTCCCGCCCGAGCTCCCTTGACGATTCCCCTGTCCAAGATGATCTCCTCGTACTCGCGCCTCACCGACATCATGGTGGTGCGATTGATGCGGTGCCGCACGAAGACCTCCTGCCCCTCGGAGTTGAAGTAGTCGATCGGCTGAGTCCCAAACTCCTCGTGAATGTGGTCCTGGCAGGAGGGGGGAGGCGGAGGGTTGGCGGGGAGGAGGGGCGGAGGGTTGAAAGGCACGAAACAAACGCGTGTGTTTCGATGGTTCGGTTTTCGTGGCGAACGAGCAACACGCACCCATACCCATAGGGAGTCGTTGAGAGGAGGACGGGCCATGGGCGCGGGCGCGGGTTGTCGGACCCTGGGGGGCGCCCCCGTTCGAGCGGGGGCCCCCGTCCGACAACATGCACCCATAGCCCTCTCCGGCCCCTCTATGGGCATGGGCGTGTGTTGTTGGTTCGTAATTTCGAGGGCGGCGGCGGCAGCGGCGGCAGAGGCGGCGGCAGCGGCAGCGTTCCTTGTCGACTGCCTCTCGGAGGACTCGGCCGCGCAAGCCCGGGCACATGCTCTGGACAGTCAGGCAGTCATCCTCAGAGGAGGAGGCGGGGGTGGAGGAGGCGGTTTCCTGGACATGGGAATCATGATTCCAATATTGGGCCCTTTGTGGGCCCTCTCGGGGCCCTCTTGTCTCGGGGCCCTCTCGGGGCCCTCTTGGGGCCTCCTGGGGCCCTCCTGGACCTCTTGGGCCCCCCCCGAGAGGAAGGAGACATGGGAATCATGATTCCCATATGTTTCGCTTTTTCCGCGGGCCATCTCGGGCCCTCTCGGGGGCCTCCTGGGACTTCTTGGGGCCCCCCCGAGAGGAAAGAAACTATGGGGACCATTAGTCCCATCTAGCTCGCTTTTTTCCGCGGGCCATCTTGGGCCCCTCCCCCCCCCGGTTTGTGGCACCCCCTGGGGTTGGTGGAGCCCCCCTGGGGGCTGCGGACACCCCCTGGGTTTGCGGGTTTGTGGACCCCCCCCCCTCTGGGTTTGTGGAGCCCCCCTGCAGCCGTGGATCATCACCCCCAAATACACATGGCTGACAGGCCTTCGACCAACGCTGCGCCCTCTTGGGGCCGTTTTGGAGCCCACCCAGACCTCAGACCTCGGACCCCCAGCGGAGGAGTGTCCTTATCCGCATCGCCGTACTCGGTTTGGCAGGACGGCGTCTTGGCCTTCAGCTTGCGCCTCTTGTCACCGTCGCTGTCATTGTCCCCCGTGATCAGAGTAACAGGCATCGGGCAGAGTGGCTGACGGTGGCAGTTAATTGTAGATAGTCGATGAATCGGAATCGGTCTCCCGAGGCTGTCGAGATGGCGCCGTCGGCGCCGCGCTTGAGCCGCGTTAGCTCGGCTGGGCCCCCCAGAGACCTCGCAGCAGAGCGAATGGGTCGGGAGTCATCCCGCGCGAGCCTGCCAGGGGGGGGCGAGGAAGACGTTGCGGGGGCAGGACTGGGGAGCCGGGACAACGAAAAGGGGGGGGGAGGGATAGGGTATCGAGGAGGGATGGTGGATCGGACATTATCGTTGAGACTTCCTCGCAGGCGCGTTCCGAAACGCGGGCATAATGGCATACATGATGGCATACATGGTTTCGCATCAAGAGGGGGGAATCGGACACTCCCCCCCGCTCATCTGGCCTGAACATGATATTGGGCTTGGGGGAAGAGGAGGGGGAGGTGGCGGGGGAAGAGGAAACGCGCCCCTGCCCACTGAACGTTTTCATTGCTGTTTGAATTGGCTCGCTACCACCCCGCATAGATCCAACCCCCTGCTATGAATGGCGAGCCGCGCCCACTATCGGGCGAGTCGAGTCACCCCCATGCAACTCACTTGCAAGAACAAACTCACAGAGCGCGGCTCGACGAAGACCCGCCTTTGCCGTCGCTGTGATGAAAGGCATCATAGGCCTTTCTCCTCTTACCCCTCGCACGGTACATGGCGATGGAAAAATCCGTGATGACGACGGGTGGCCCCGGGGAGTCTGGGATGCGAGCAGCCCGCTTGGCGCCTGCGCCCGCGAGGACAGGCTGGCGCAGCAACCCAGCAAAAAGCACAGACCCAACGGCGCTCACGTGCATCGCGTTCCCCACTTGGTGGATCATCGAAGCCCGCGACCGTTTCGGGTTCACCTCGCTGGCGTCCAGCGCCAGGCTGAAGGGGCGCGTGTTCCCGTAGATTCCCACCGCCGTGTCCGAGATTGCGAGGCCCATGGCGGTGAAGGACTCCAAGCTCGTAAGCCACCTGCCTAACTGCGTGTTCCATGCCAACCCAGCACCTCGAACGAGCGTGTGAAGCGGGCCGTCCAGCGGAGACTTTTGAACTTTCACTTTCTCTGCGCCGAGGTCAATCACAAAGTGCGGCGCGCGAGCGTTCGCCATTGCCTTCTGAAGTCTGCTGCGCTCCGAAAGAATCAACGCCTCGATGTGACTCCCCTCGGGGTCATGCGGGAAAGCGGCCTTCGACTCGGCGAGCATGCGATCGGCAGCTGCATCCCGAGAAGCCGCCCACACTCTCTCTGCCTCGATCTCTTCTGGTGTGGCCCGCCAGAACTCCATGGAAGAATATGCCGCTCTGCGGTGGAAATGCTTCTCGACGATGCACGAGATGCCAGTGCGCTCGGACGCCCCGACATCGCCCTCCTGGAAGAAGTCTGGCGACTTGTACAAGTAAGTGCACCTGCAAACGCAGACGGCGTACCGACGCCGACGAGCATTCGGAAAGCCGCATTGCGTCGGGCAGATGTACACGTATTCGACCTCGTAGGCATCCTGCAACAATCTCCGCAATGTATCATCGTCTTGCGCATCAGATCCTTCATGAACCACCATGGGCTCCTGCAGGAGTAGCCGCTGGCGCGCCCAGACGAGTAAAACCTGCATGGCCTTGCCTGCGAGCGAGTCGCGATTCCCCATCGGCGAGTCGTGGATGCACGGCGTCCCGCCCACGTGGATTTGGGACCTCGAGAACGTGCATAGTTTGCAGCACCCGCGAGAAGAGTGCATAACGCACGGCGCCTTGGTCAGAAGCTCGCTTCTCATGGCAACAGAAGCCTTTCCCCAGAAACCTGTGGCCTTACACATTGAGGCTCGCACATGCGGAGGAACGAGATGAAGGATGTTTGAAAAGACGTGGCCTGGGCGACCTTCGCGGTGGCCCATGAGCTCCCTCTGGCACTGATGACTGCAGTCCATCTCCCACGCGGACCTCGTACTGACGTCAACCCAGGAGCCGCCCATCAAACCACGGGCAAACTGATTGAAGGCGAACAGACTTGAACGCATAGCGTGCCCTGGTGCGTTGATGCCTGAGCACGCCCCACTCATGACAACAACGCGGCCCTGGAGCTGCCTGCATGCGTCGAGCATCCGATGCTCGCCCACGTCATCGCAAACAGATCTGCAAGCCACGTGGAAAAGACCCCACGCCTCCTCGAGGGAGTGCGCGGCGGCAGGCATGCTGCGGGCGAGTGGTTCGGACGAAGCGCTGAGGCGCTGCGCGGTTGGAGCCAAAACAGCCACAGAGAATGACCCGGGCGGAACATTACTAGCATTTGCATTGTGCACCTGGCTCTACTGGGGCCTCTTCTGAACCCCTCAAAGCCATGCGGGAGGCTATCCGAACTTATCCGAAACCATTCAGGGTCTCTACGGGCCACGATGGGGCAACATTGGGGCTCCCGTGGAACGCGTAGCGGCGCGATGTCGCCCCCAATATTGCACCCGCGCAGAGCCCCGCAGCCCCGCGCGAGGGCCCCCGAAGGGCGCATCCAGCTCGATGGAGGTGTCAATCGGAAGATATATCAGCAGCGTTTGAAGCGTGGATTGCGAATTCCCTTGCGATGTCATTCCATGTAGCCAAACATGCTCATCTTGACCACGCCGCTAGGGATTGGGGCCATCGTGGTGACCAGGTCACCACGGAGGCCACTCTGGGGAGCCCCCGTGGTGACCCGGTCACCACGGGGGCTTCCCAGAGAGGCCCCCGTGGTGACATGGTCACCACGGGAGCTTCCCACAGGGGCCCCCGTGGTGACATGGTCACCACGGGGGCTCCCCAGAGAGCCCCCCGTGGTGACCTGGTCACCACGGGGGCTCCCCAGAGATGCCCCGTGGTGACCTGGTCACCACGGGAGGGGGGCTCCCGTGGTGACCCGGTCACCACGGGGGGCCCCAGGGGGGCCCCCGTGGTGACATGGTCACCACGGGGCTCTTCAAATGACCCCCCGTGGTGACCTGGTCACCGCGGGGGGCTCCCCATAGGGGCTCCCGTGGTGACCTGGTCACCACGGGCCCCCCCATAAGGGCTCCCGTGGTGACCTGGTCACCACGGGGGGGGGCCTTGGGAGCCCCGTGGTGACCTGGTCACCACGGGGGCTCCCCAACGTCCCCGTGGTGACCTGGTCACCACCGCATGCGTTTTTCCCGCCCGACCGTGGAACGCTACCTAGATCATATTCGACCGAGTTGGTGATCGATCTGAACAACTCCAGTTCCCGAGGATGACTCGAGCGAGAGCCTCACTTTCAACGCTAAGACGTCTTCAAACAACTGTTTGAACATTCCCGTGTTTCGAGGATATGATGTCTCAGGCGAAACAGCCACCTCGTCAGCGACCAAAAAATGAGAAAACGGACGCTTAAGGACACGTGAGAACTATACGTGTGTAGATATCCAATGGCGCGGCATAACTCTTTGTAGGGAGCTCTAGAGGATAAAGTAAGCTGGCCCCCTTCCCCCTCAGAGCCCTAGAACAGCCATTTCTGAATATTCGGCCGATTCCGCGACCGATCTGAACATCTCCATTTTCAGGATGTCTCGAGCTTGCGTGCGCGCGCAAGGCTTTGCACACAACGTGGAACGAGTGCATATGGAGCTCTGGTTGGTTTGATCAAGTGTTGCGCGTGGCCTGCATGCGTGTGTGCGCGTGTGTGCTTGTGCGTGCATGTGCAGATGCGTGTGCGGCTGTGTGCGCATGCGCGCCATCTTGGGGCCCTCTTGGAACATTCTCGGAGCCTCTGGTGCCATCGTGGAGCTCGATGAGGGCCCAAGAGGGCCCCAAGGAGGACCTTCAGAGGGCCCAAGAAGGCACCGAGAGGGCCCCAAACAAGTGGCACGGCCGTGCCACACTTGCGGAGCCCTCTTGGGCCCCTCTTGGGCCCCTCTTGGAGCCCTCTTGGAGCTCTCTCAGGGCCACCGTGGAGGTCCAGGAGGGCCCCGAGAGGGCCCCAAGAGCGCGCCGACATTTTTTTCCTGAATGGCAGGGCGGCTGGCGACAGCCACCCCATCAGTAGAGCACCTCGGGCCACCTCGGGGATCTCGCGGCCGACCTGCACGCAGTCCTCCCCCTCCCTTAGACGCGACGGCGAGGTGACAGTTAAGGGGCGATCTCCTGTGGCCGCGGTCGTCCATCTCGCTGCGCGGCCGTCTCGGGAACCTCTCGGGCCCCTCCCAGGTCCCCAAGAAGAGCCCAAATGGGCCCCAAGAGAGCCACCGTGAAGGTCCAAGAGGGCCCCAAGTGGGCCCCAGGAGGGCCCCGAACATGTGGCACTGGCACGACGACAACGGCGAATCTCGCAATATCTTCTCTTCTCCACTGCATGCGCTGGCCGCTGGCCGCGCAAACCCCGCGCGGGTCCAGGCGATGCGATGGCGCTGGCACCGACGAGTCGCTGCCCGGAGCTGCGCGCGGCCCCTAGCGCGCAGACAAGGCGGGCAGACGAGAAAGAGCGGGAGGAGGAGTGAGGAGGAGTAGGAGAAGCAGGAGGAGGAGGAGGAGGACTGGAAACTCTATTGCAAGTAGATCCCGCCCACGCTGATATGTAGTATAACACACCACGCGCACGCGTCCAGCACCCCGCCTCGCTCTCTCTTGGGAGGGGGGGAGGAGAAGAGGAGGATGAGTGGAGAACGGTTCGGTGGATGGGTGGAGGGAGACTGGGCACAGGGCTCGCCAGGAAGCGGATCGGCGGCGCAACGCCGAGCCGAGCACCGATCGCGCACGCTCAACCACTACATATTGGCAGCATCGATCAACGCAATGCACCATGGGCACAGGTCCCCCATCTCCCCGAAGATGTCGTGCCACACGTCAAGATTCCAAACCTGGTCCTCAGAATGGTCCCCCAACAAACGTGAGCCAGACATGGGGGGAAGACGATCCCGACCAGGACGTGGGCGAGTCCACGGGAAGAGCCACCCCCGGGCCCCATCAGGATCCCAGAACACCCCTGCGCGATGTCGACGCCAAGCCCGTGGGAACCGGGGCCTCATGCGTCAAACGGGGGCGCGGGCAGGATTGGAGGGGGGCCCTGGACTCCTCGATGCTTCGCCAATGTGCTCCGGAAGCCATCGCGATCCCGAATGTCCACGTTTGCCAGACACTCCGAGTGGTAGTGGCAGTTGCACGCCCAACACGCTCGAGACCTGGCCTTCGAAGTCGAATGCGAAACCAATCTGAATCGATGGCAAGCACATTCGACATCTAGCAAGTTTAAGGCTACATGCGCATCGTCGCCCCCTGCAGTGGCGAGGGCACGTTTGGTTTCCACCGCGTCTCGAATCCTTATGACCTCCCTCTTTACTAGATTCCGACCCGCGCCAGATGCCCGACACATGTGCGTACCTATGTCATTTATGAGGACGGTGGTGCGCTCGTGTCGCACCCAGGCGAACAACCTGGCGTTCTCGGCGGCCTGGGCGGCCGCGGGCTTCTTCGGCTGGAACACCAGCAGGCCCTCGCGGCTCGCGGCAGCGGGGGTGGAAGGGGCGTCGGCAGCGGAGGAGACGACGAGAACGACGGGTAAGAGGCGAGGAGGAGGCGGGGGGCTGGAGCGAGGGCGACGACGGAGCGAAACCCATCTGCCCTCATCCTCCTCCTCATCATCATTCTCTCCCTCCTCCCCATCCTCCTCCTGAAACGGAATAACCTAAGCCTAGCCCACCCCCTCGCCATCCTCATTCCGACCTCTACATGTTACAGGCTACATATATGTGCGTACGCATGCGTTTCGGCCCCTCCTTCGGAGCTCTCTTGGGGGCCTCTTGGGGCCCATTTAAGCTCTTCGGAGCTCTCTTGGGAGCCTCTTGGGGCCCATTTAAGCTATTCGGAGCTCTCTTGGGAGCCTCTTGGGGCCCATTTAAGCTCTTCGGAGCTCTCTTGGGAGCCTCTTGGGGCCCATTTGGGCTCTTATTGGGGCCCTCTTGGCGGCCTCTTGGGACCCCCTTGGGCCCTGGGAGCTCTCTTGAGCCTCGTGAGCCTCTGGCGGCCTCTTGGGGCCCTTGGGATTCTTTTGGAGCTCTCTTGAGCCTCTTGGGGCTCGGTTGGCCTTTTCTTGAAGCCCTGCGGTCGGAACCATTCCGAAAACAGAGAACAAAACCTCGAAGACTCGATGGCCCTGGGCCCCGAGCCTGGGAATCCACGCTCGCGACCCTGCCCTCGAAGCGGTCCACGTCGTCCCAAAATATGAAGTGGATGGCAGTCTCGATGACTGGGCCGTCGTCGGGGCCGCCAGCGTGGATCTCCACCATGGACGTGCACTTGTTCTGGCGCTTGTTATGGCAGGGGTCGGCGAAGACAACGGCCTCTATCATGCCAGAGACGCCATCGACCCACGACTGCACGTTGCCCCCGGGCCCCGACGGCATAGCCACAGCTGCAGGCGGCTCGCTCACGGGATCGGGGAGCACGCCCGCCTCCATCTGGAGGGCGTGCTGGAGAAAGGCCTCGGACGTGCACTTGGCGGGCTCGCAAGCGAGCCCAGGGTCGACAGTCTCCAGGTCCACCTTCGCGGCCTCCAGCCCAGTCTCTCTGTCCTTCTCGAATTTGGAGGCTATGTCGCGGACCCTCTCCTCCTCTGCCGCCTCCTCTGCTCTCATGGCTCGGAGGAACTCTGCCCCCCCAGCTCCCTTCAAATCGTCAATCTCCTCCGCCTCGCCATCATCCTCGAAGGCGCCCGCGAGCGCATCCACGAAATCGTCGGCCGTCCCCCACACGTCGGAGTCGTCGCCCTCGCCTTCCCCCCCCTCGGGGTCGGGCTCGCCGGGGTCATCGTCGTGGCCCCCTGGAGCAGGCTTCGGCCTCTTAGCAGCACGGCCGCCGCTGCCCGGCTTGGGCTTGGGCACAGGCACGAAGCGCAGGTGCAACCAGGAGTCCGGGTCGCTGCAGTCAGACACGACTGCCGTGGACAACGTCGGCAGCGACCATCGCAGCGCCCGCTTCTCCACGACGACGTCGTCAATGCAGCCTTGATTTACCATGTCCAAATATCGCGAGAACATGTCCACGTTGTTCAGGAACTTGAACGGCCCATCCAGCTTGAATAGCAAAACCACGTCGTCGCCGTCGTCGGCGTCGGCGGGCACGATGCGGCCCTGCGCGAACCAAAAGGCATTCCTGAACTGAAAACATGGCAAGAAGGCGGCCTCGTAAGATGCGCGGCCTTCATCTTCGCCGCGACGGACCGCCCTGAAGACGACGCACTCCTTCGCCGTCAGCGTGAACGCCCCGACCTTGGCTTTGAAAAGCATGGCGGCGGAAAGGGCCCTCGCAATGCTAAGCCTCTCAGCGTGCGTCTTCCCACCCCCGCCCTTTTGCCGCTTCTTCGGCATCCTCGGCTCAGCAGCGGGCGCGGGCATCGGAGGGGCTGGATCAGCCGCTGGCCCTGGCTCGCCGTCGCAGAGCGGCGCAGGGGGAGATTCCGCCTGGCCATCATCCCCAAGCGCCGCAAACGACGCGCCCCGCCTGCCAGGCCCCTCGCCAAGCACTGCAAACCGATGAGGTATATCAGCGACTGCAGCTTTGGCCTCCACATGGCTGGGAATGCACGCGTCCTGTATGAACCCCGCGACATCTCTGGGAGTGGAGGGTAGGATAGCGAGGCTCATCCGATTGACCAGTCTTGCTGATAACAAGGGAATGTCGATGGCCGGGGCGTGTTTCATGAGGGCCTTGAGCATCCCGTTCATCCCCTCCACCTCCTGGGTGTCGGCGGCAATTGTGCAGGCAACCCTCAGCAGCATCATGAATGCGCTGTCGCCGATGGTCCCAGTGGAAACAGACCTGTCAATATCATCAGGGAAGCATTTATAGATCTTGCATGGCAGACTACCCTCATCGGTCGCATTTTGTATCTCGGCAGCAACTCTCCGCCGATGATTGCAGCCGACACCAGGGGGGGCAAATGCAAGCCATGTGATCTGAAGGGGCCAATCTAGAACTCGCAGGCCAAATCGAAAATGCCAATCGGTTGCGACCTGCAAAGTGCAAGAGACAGCGTCGGCCCGGGCGCCCTCCAACTCCGCGTCGCCTGAGCAGTGCTCCCAGAGAGGCCCCCATTTCGCATGATAAGTGTCGTTCAAGTCGCCAGTCAGAAGTTCGAGGAACTCATCGGATATCTCAGTGCAAACGCTGTAGACCAAGTCTTGGACAGTAGAGCGTTTCTGACATCTGATGCACTCGTCCGCGTCGAGCTTCGCCCTCTCCCCCCCTCTCTTCTCCAGCCAGAAAAAGAAATGCATGAGAGGCGCCCGGGACAAGTGGCTCAAGTACATGTCCCTCCAGAACTTCCTGCTGCACACCGCGGTCAGCGAGTCCTGGATCCACCTTTGTTGGGCCAGGCGCGGCAGGGGTGGCCCTCCCCCTCCCCGCCTCTCCAGGCCCCTCGGGGGAAGGGGCTGGGATTGTGACGCCACGACTGAGAAGGCAGAGGGGGGCAATCGTTGGGAGCAGGGGGGAGAAGGGGGCTGGAGCGCAGAGCGGAGGAAAGGAGATGAAAGGGGGAAGGGGAGAGAGGCGAGGGGAGGCGAGTGGAGCTGGGCAGCAGAGACGACCAACACACATGAAGCGATTCGCAACTCATCCGTTTCGTTCGGCCACCTCCCCAAACGCTCCGAGAAGGACTCCCCGCCCAAATCCTCGACGAGCAGCGTCTCCGCAGACTTCTCCTCCCCCCTGCCCTCGCCCTCCTCGGGGATGAAGACGTGCCTGTACGCCTTTGCTGTTTGCCCCGAGCTGCACCGAATGAAATGGTTCTCGCATTTGTGCATGCTCCCCCATCTCCCAGTGAGGGGTCTCGGAGGAAGCGAAGTGGCAACGTGCTGGGCTCGAGCGCTGGTTGTCAGATGAACCCATGCCTTGAACAGTTTCACCGCGTTCCCCGGCGACCTCCATGTGTTACTCACTTTGCGCAGGGAACTGAAATACGAGCCGAATCTCTTAAGTTGTCTCTGCACAATCAGGTGCACCTGGTGCAGCATGCAGAAGCTAGCGGTGAGCCAAGACCAACTATCCGACGCAAGCTTGTCGCGCAGGAGAGACAGCGCCCCCCTCTGGTCAGGGCCCGCGTCCGTGCCAAAACTGTAGACGACGATATGACGGGTCGGGGGGGCGGCAGGCTCACCGCCGCGGTCGCGGCGGAGGGCAGCACGAGCGCGTCGCCCCGGGCGCTCGCGAGCTGGCTGAGCCTCGCCCGCGGCGTCCTCGCCCAGGGGCGGAGAGGAGAGGGAGACTGCCGGGCGAGGTCGAAGAGTTGGAGGACAAGGAACGAGGAAGAGGAAACGACAAAGCAAGAGGAAGAGGAAGAGGAATAAGGATGAGAAGGATGAGGACACAAAGAGAAAGAGGAGGAGGAGGGGAGAGGGAGGAGCGGGAGAGAGTCTTAGAGTCTTAGACGCTTAGACGCCGACTACACGAATTGTGTTCGCGCGGCCCAAGCCAGCTAACTCGCTCAATCTTTTTCACTGGGCCGCCCGCTGGGCCCCGCGGCCGACGGCTCTAAGGCCTCGGGCCTAAGACTCTAAGACTCTTGGGCTCCAAATATGTTCGGACTCTTAGGCCGCCTTAGGCCCTAGGAGTCCGAACATATTTGGAGTCGCCAGCGCTGGGGAATCTGGGGATAGCGGGCACTCCTCCCCCTCCTCCTCCCCCCTCCTCCCCCCCACAGCGGCTGCCGCCGCGCGCTGGGATGTGCAGCCGCAAGCGTGCGCGCGGCTGCCCCAGAAAATACGCCACGCGGAGGTTGCTCTCGCGAGGAACGAAGAAGGAGGAGGAGGAGGAGGAGGAGGAGGGGGAGGAGGAGGAGGAGAGGAGGAGGAGAGAAGGAGAAGGAGGAGGCGGAGGAGGAGGAGGGAGGAGGAGGAGAAGATGGAGCCAGACGAGTCACGACACGGCCCCAGGGCCCCGTCGGGCGGGCGGGGGCTCGGCGCCCACCCCAGGTCGGGCCCCGGGACCTCCGCGCTCGGACCGAATCGGGATAGTTGGATCGTTCCGCGATGCTTACGAGCCGAGGGGGTACGACGCTTGCTTCGCCACTCCCCCCACTCCGACTGAGGGCTCCTGTGCCGTCCACGTCGCCACTCCGAGGCTGCGGAACTGTTGGTCATAGAGCTTCAGGCACGTCACCCCGTCGAAGTGCGCGGGGATGAATGCCACGTCCGGGTAAGATTTCCTAATCACAACACCGCCAGGATGAGACATAATTGAAACAATGTCAGACGAGAACAACTTTCGACTTCGAAGAGCGGCAAGCATGTATCTCGTAGCTAAGCTCTCCGTTCGCCTGGGGGGCACTGGGCGACATGATTCGGGGGCTGCGAAAGGGCTAGCCAGGGGGCAGGGGGGGGGGGGGATGGCCCTAGGAGGAGGAGGAGGAGGGAGGATGCGAGGAGGCGAGGAAGTAAGGGAGGAGGGAGGAGGGCGAGCGAGGCGGGGGGGAAGAGACGGGCCAAGGAGGTGGACCAGGGGCCCATGGGGGCTCTAGCGCATGCTACATTGTGCCAACGCCGTTTAGCCTGCTGGGCGGCCCATCGAGCCAGTTCGGCGTAGGCATCAGCATACCAACGTCGAGTTTGAACGAGGAAAGAGGCCTGCAGGAGTTTCTCGCATTCGGTCTCCGCCCACCTCTGCATCGGCTGATCGAGGATCTTCAAAGTGGCCATCGTTCCGCAATGCCCAATCGAACATTTGATACCAAGCCTGTACATAGACGGAGTCGCCATGCAAAACCGAATCCTGTTTTCATCAACCTTGACATATTTCGTAAGCATGCGCTGATCCTTTAGATGTGCCTCGAGCTCGATCACCTTCTGTTTCAGGGCAAATATCTCGATGTCTCGCCTCTCTCTCTTTCGTGTCTCCTGTTTGGCAACGTCTCTCCACTTCGAAACTAGGGATTCGAGTCGCTCTTCTCGGTTGGCGGGCACACGCGGCACGATCTGATCGTCCTGACACAGCGGCACCAGAGGGCCAGCAGCAGGGGCACCGGGCGGGCCATGACCTGGAGCTCCAGCTGGAACAACCTGGCCCGATGGCGGTCGTGGGCGCAGGCTGTCCGCGCAGGCTCGGTCCACCCGCATCCAACATTGATCGAGGGGATCGCCCGCGCCTGCGTCCAAATCGCACAGGATCCGCACGAAATTCACGATGTCGCACACACCTGCAGCAAACTTAAGCACACTTGATTTGACCGCCCGCCGCATCGACGTAGGGTTCAGCACATGGGCGGAACCGACGGCGAACAGAACGTTCGCAGCTGCTGCGCAAGTAACCTCCTGCCGAAGTAGCCCGCACAAACACCCGCTGGCGCTGGGGGCACGCAGCAGCTTGCATCGCGGTGCAAAGGCATCTTGCACGGCAGCCTCCATATGCAAATAATTCTGAATTCCTCTGAACCTGAAATGGCTATGAGATGGTGGATGGCGGTACTCGGTGGTACAATACAATCGGGGCGTTGACCTAAGGAACCCTAAATAAGGAACGAGGCCCCTTTCCTCCATGAGTTAACCTTCGATTTCCTGTCGAAAACATAAGAAAAGCCTGAGGCAAGCTGTGAAACACTCATGGAAAAACGGCGCCCCTCCCCAACGAAAAGGGTTCCTTCTTCAAAGCCCCGACTGTATTGTACGATCGCAAGGCGTTATCGGCGACGGGCCAGCAATGGGTCCAGGGCCACAGGAACGGACCCGACCGCAAGAATACAGGGGGTAACCTAAGCAAAGTACGATTACTTCTTGGGGCCAGCCCAATATATAAAAGGATAGCCTGGGGATGACGAGATCGGGGGCACCATGCAAACAGTGCAAGCACGCAAGCACGGCGGCCTCCAAACCGCGCTTGCGCGACGCGTGCAATTCCGAACGCCTGCCACACTTCCGCGGGGCCCATAGAGAAACACGCTTTTTTTTTTTCTTTTTTTTTTTTTTTTTTTTTTTTTTTTTTTTTTTTTTTTTTTTTTTTTTTTTTTTTTTTTTTTTTTTTTTTTTTTTTTTTTTTTTTTTACAAACGTTTGCCCGCTGGCCGAGACCGAGATCGGAGAGCAGTGTCAGATCTGCAGCTCGGAAAACGGTATGTGCATACGTTGCTGCAGCTCGAAGAACTATATGCATGCGTGTTCGGCAGCTCGGGGCGCTACCCACGTAAATTATTACAATGCGAAATCCTCAATCGCTTACTGGTCCGGCCAACCGAACACACACAACATCTCATGTATCCCCCGACTGGAACAATACAACCACACGGGTTCCGTCGCGGCAAAACCATGTGTTTACTGGCTCCCGCGGGTCGTACCCTACCAAAAATTAAAACTGGCACTGGTTTCTATCCACCGAAACGCACAAACATACAACTTTCTTCCGAACGAAACGCTGCAACATCACGGGTTTCACCTACCAAAACCGCATATCATTACCGATTCTGCCAAACGAAAACGCACATATCGAGGCAAACCGCAAACCCAAACAGGTTCATCCTCTTCAACGCCACATATTGTTTTGTGAGTAGCCCTCACAGACGCCCCCCGTGGTGACCGAGATTGCCCGCTGCGCCCCCCCCCCCCGTGGGTTAGAGGGGCCCCTCCTCACCACATCCCCACTCCAGCCAGATACGGGGCGAAATGCTCCAGGGGGGCGTAAAGCTCACACCAGTCGGAAGCGAAACAATCCCAGGCAAACAACAGACGAAATGCTCCAGAGGAGCGCAGCACGACTGTTTGATCCTTATCCTGGTCCTCCTCCGCTTCCGCGGTTCGTCCCTCTGCCCTGCTCCGCCCCCTCTTCTTGCCTTCCTATCTCCTTCGCTCCCGCCTTCTCGCCCCTCCTTCCTCATCCACACCAACTCCGTTTTTTGTGTTGCAACCTATTCTGGCCCGAGCCTGCCTCGACGCAGAACTCGCGGCGCAGCTTCCACGCACCCACGCGGCAGCAATGCCGATCATGCTCCGCCTCGCCTCCTGGCACGCCGCCAAGGCGCAGCACCCCTTCCTCGACAAGCCCAACGCCGACATGACGGCGGCGGCGGCTCAGTGGGGGGTGGTGTGCGACGGGGTAAGCGGCGTCGCGCCCCGCTTCAACCCGGAGGACCTCTCCTGGGACCTCCGGAACTGCCTCCGCTTCCTGCTCCGCGCGCGGTTCCACTGGGCCTGCGACAAGCAAGAGTTCGACTCCCAGGTGGTCCGCGAGATCGGCGGGGACGTGCGGAGCATGGCCACGGACGCCCCTGCGCCGTGGGCAGCGAGGCTCCTGTAAACAAAAACAACAGCACACACGCACACACCAAAAACTAAACAACGAAAGCAACAACACACGCACACACCAAACAGCAGAGGTACAGGATCAAGGGGTCGCAGAAGACGATGAGCGGGGGGACAATCAAGTTCGACGGCAAGAGGTTGGTGCCACCTGGCCCGCCAGCTCTGTCCATCCCAGAGGGGAAGAAGTTCTTGACTAAGCACTTCAAGTCTGGCACTCTTTCCAGCGACTCCGCTGCTGCGTACGATTCCCTTGTCAACAAGAGGAAGATCTTCGGCAATCGAGCGAAGCAGATCGCCGTCGTTCATGGGAAGGAAGAGTGGACGAAGATGTTCAATATCGACGGGAAGAAGGTATGGGGAGGGACGCAATACATGGACGGCTTCTTCGGCAACAACAAGCAATGGGCGAAACCTCGACACGTTCGTCGATCTGATGTGATGCAGTACGTTCGTGAGTACCAGTACTGGTTCGTGACCAAGAAGGAGGACCGCCTGGTGGCGTTCGGGAAGGCTTGCAAGGATTACGCCTGAGTCTGAGGCGTTTGGGGGTAGCTTCCAGAGCAGCGTTGCAGCGACGCTCTGGGAGTAGTTCGCTAGAACCACTGCGTGCTTTCTGATTAGTCTGGGTAAAGAGCGATCGCCCGCTCACGGCGGGGGCAAAACATTAGCGAAACATTGAGCCAAAAAGGATGAGACTAACCAAATAAACAAACAAACAAATATATATATATATATATATATATATATATATACCGTTGAAAAGAAATGGGCGACACAATAAAGAAAACACACTTAACACGTGATGTAATGCAAAGATACGCGGCTGAATTAGAAAAGCCGTCGGGAACGTCCAGAAACCGAGACGGCCCCTCCCCCCTGGGCCGCTGTCCTGTTGTTCTTGCCCGTCTCGATGCACATCGTGAAATCTCGCGGGCCATTCGGCTGTCTCATGATAGCTCATTCCCCCGGCGACTTGGTCGCGGGCTTCGGCTGATAACCAGTCTTTCCTCAGAGAATCGGGGTAAAATGCCAAAGGAATTAAGGTCTCATGTTTACTACGTTCGGTGGTAGAGGGTATGGGTTGAGACATCGATGAAACAATATGTTATCCGTTAAGCAACTGTACTCAAGTATAGGAAGGGAGGAGGCCGGCCGGCCGACGCCCGGACGCGGGCGCGCAGCGGCACGCTCCTTTTCTCACTCGAGCAGCAAAAGTAGCTGCGGTATACAGTGATACTAATGGCAAGGTATGACAAGGCAGGCAGCAGGAAAGGCAACTATATGATGAGGCGGAGAGGAGCATATGTACTCCTCCTCCTCCTCGGGCTCCTCTGCATGGGCCGCTGCACCCCTGGAGGGTCAGATGGAGCGAACAGAAACATGACCTGGGATCATCTTGGCCCTTCGACGTCGTTTGCGCAGGGCGCAGCGGACGGCGCGACAGGCCTGTCTGTTCTTCCGACGCGTGGCTGAATCCAAACGACGGGTGCGTGGTAACTGGACGCTTTACAACGAAACAGCTTCATCGTGAGGCGCGGAGTCAACGGGCGACACATAAAAACACAACGCGGTGGCGGGTATGCGGGCACACGCAAGCTGGGCTTGGACATGCATGAAGGCTTCGACTGGAGTCCGAGCACACGCGTCGCGCGCGCCACTGAGATGTCGTCACGCGAAGACAGACGCCACGAGCAAGCTGACCAAAGCACCACATTCATCAAATCAACCACGTGCACTGAGTACTGCAAGCAGATTGGTGAACTCGATTCTGGAAACATCGGGTTCGTGTCCAATCGCAGCCACAAATGTGAAGGCACTGGAAAACTGGTCGCCAACCACATATACCAGACCACCTGCGGTGGAGAGAACCAGTGTGGATAGGAGGCGTATGCGGCCACTGCGAAAAACAATGGATCTGAACTCACGAACGTGACGCGTACAAGACACATCAGCGCGAGCGCGTCTCCCCAGCGGAGTTGCGGCCGATAGAAGTGCTGACGCGCTTAGAATAGTAGTCCAGGTGCCAGGAAGGCAAGGAACCAATAGGATGAGAGAGAGTAGTCACACCTGACATACGAATCGACCTTCGCTGAGGAGTGCAAAGACTAATCGAAGGGCCATGCACCATGCACAAGGCACGGGCACAATCTTAGCACACGGCTCGACACAACCTCGCTTGCTCTGTCAAACGAAAAGCATACGATCTACTACATTTCAGCCTGTCGTGGCTGTGCAGATAAACGATCGCACGACCAAAGAGATGAATGATACGGGGGTAGCGGGAAGAGAACAGGGGGAGGGGGCATAGTTAAGGAAGAGGAGACGGAGGCAGATGATGAGTTACGTAAGAGAACATCTCTCCACCTCTGACCCAGACACTACGGAAACACGCGGGGAAGGTCCTTTTGATGCTCTCCGTCATCAAAGCCAAAACCTCCTCGGCATGAACACGCATTGAAGAAAAACCGCCGAGTACGCACTGGGGGTGGGGCTGTGCACGTGTTCTAGGCTGATACAAAGGCGCACTAACAGAAATTCCTCCTCCTCCTGCTCCTCCTCCTCCTCCTGCTACTCCACCTCCTCCTCCTCCTCCTCCTCGTCCCCCCTCCTCCTCCTCCTCCTCCTCCTCCCCCTCCTTTTCCTAGTCCTCCTCCTCCTCCTTCTCCTCCCTCTCCTCCTCCTCCTCCCCTCCTCCTCCTCCTCTTCCTCCTCGTCCCTCCTCCTCCTCCTCCTCCTCCCCTCCTCCTTCCTCCTCCTCCTCTTCCTCCTCCTCCCCTCTGCTCCTCCTCCTCCTCCTTCTCCTCCTGCTCCTCCTCCTCCTCCTCCTCCTTCCTCCTCCTCCTCCTCCTCCTCCTCCTCCTCCTCCTCCTCTCCCTCCTTTCTTCCTCCTCCTCCTCCTCCTACTCCTCCTCATCTTCCTCCTCCTCCTCCTCCTCCCCTCCTCCTCCTCCTCCTCTCCCTCCTCCTCCCCCTCTTTCTCCTCCTCTTCTTCCTCCCCCTCCTCCTCCTCGTCCTCCTCCCCCTCATCATCCATTCTCCTCCCTGCTCCTCCCTCATGCGTCCGGTGGTCCACGGACTCGCTGACAAGTCACTGTCAGGCCGGTGACGACAAGCCCCCTGATATGCCTGCCACTGGCAAACATCTGGCATGGCGTGTCAGCGGTTTGCGGGTCGCTTCGCCAGAACGCTAGCAGGAGTCCCCCCACCGCCCCCAATGGAGGACTTCCAACAGACATGCCAAACATATTTTTCGCGGGCCCCGGGGTAAGCGTGGAGATTCCTCTACATTCCCATCCCAAACTCGTCCTCACCCTCCTCCTGATGACTCCCCCTCCTCCCCCCTCACGCACCGCAAACTTCCACTCCTCGTCGAACACGACCGTACTGGACCGATTTCGGTCGCCCTTCGCCGCCGCGCCAGATTCGGCTGAGCGAGGGTCGCGGGGGGGGTCTCTGGCCCGAGGCGCCGCCTGCGTCCGGGGCGGGGCACCAAGTACCGGCGACCATGGCGGGTTCGCCTCCTCCCTCAGCCCCCCCCCCGCCTTCCTCTATCGTCCCTCCTGCGCCCTCCCCAGACCTACCACCTGGCCCCGTGGAGCCCACTGCTGCTCCCTTTTTCTTCTTTCCTGGAGGGGCGAGAACGGAGGCGCCGTGGTGCCGTCTCGAAAGCCGGGCGAAGGCTGCTAAAACTGTGGCTGCTAAAACGGCCTTCCCGGAAAACCGAGGAAACACACACACACACACAAAAGCAAACAGCAAAACAACAAATCCTCCCCGGAACGGGGCGCGGCACGCGAAACAGTCCACGGGCTTCCTCCCGGAAAAACGAAGACAACTTCCCAGAGGTCTTGCCCGGCTTCCGCCCGCCCGCGCCAGAGCGGTTTGGGCGCCCGAGTTATCCGGGGTAACTCGGGTCCGGGGTAACTCGGGTTCGGAAT
The DNA here is from genome assembly GCA_963575745.1 of Prorocentrum cordatum. Lineage (NCBI taxonomy): Eukaryota > Dinophyceae > Prorocentrales > Prorocentraceae > Prorocentrum > Prorocentrum cordatum. Next base: position 214,966 of record CAUYUJ010015854.1, read on the forward strand.
CCCGAAAAACCAACCCGAGTTAGCCCTGACCCGAGTTACCCCTGATGATTCGGGGCTCTGCTTGGATGGCCGCGGCGGTTGCTAAGTACTTAACATACTTACTACGCTAAGTTAAGTACTTAGTAAGTAGTTAGCGGACTTAGCTAAGTACTTACTCAGTCATTACTAAGTGGCCCACTTAGTAATGACTTAGTAAGTACTTAGCTATCCACTTATAACCAGTTAGCTAAGTGCTTAGCGCACTTAGCTAACCACTTATAACCGCTTATAGCTAGTTTGCTAAGTAGGTTATAAGTGACTTAGCGGTTACATTGCACTTGTTATCCAAGGGCCATGCACAGGGAAAAAAGGTAAATCCACGTCTTGAAAGAGCTGAGTTTGTTCGTTGAGCGCTGCAGCGCTACAAATTTTGCATTTTGATTTGGAGTCGGTGTCCTGGATTTTGCTTTAAATATGAGAAGCGCTGCAGCGCTGCCTTCGGATTTATATGAACATGAAGCGCTGCGTGCGCTGAATATGAAGCGCTGCAGCGCTGAATGTTGAGTTAAATGCATGTTTTCTAGTTGCACGTTGTTCGGATCTTCATTTTCGCCCAGCTCCGTTTGCAAGGAATTTGAATGCACATGTCAATTATGTTTTGTTGTATTCGTTGTTTTTCAATGGTCGCATTGAGCGCTGCAGCGCTCCAAATTTGATAGCACGTATGTTACTTTGCGCTGCAGCGCAAAAAAATGGTTGTCGTCGTGATGTCGCATCGCGCTGCAGCGCGTGCGCGCTCGTGCTTCATGGGCCTCGGGCTGCAGCCCAGATCAACATTTTTGCTCGCAAGTTGCATGTCCATGCAAGTCGATGTTCACGCGCACGCCGCGCGACAGCTTGTCTCAAGCTGCGGCCGCGCGCCGCATCCGCCGTCGCGCCCGCGGGCTCGCACGTTGCATTCGGCGCTATATATAGCGCTGGCATGGCGCTGCAGGCGCGTCAGGAGGAGCAGATCTTGCAGTACATCGAGGAAAGCAATTCCTCGGGGAGGTTGGCATCGGGGTGGGATCAACTGAAGGAGTTCCTGCTGGCGGAGGGGCTAGCGTATTACCAGCAGGTCCCACCGAACCAGATGGGCATCGACATTCGGAACCGCAGCGGTTCGTTAGTGAACCCTGCGCGGGCTCACAATTTAGGCGCGAAGATTTGCGCCCAGGGCTTCGTCTTGGCCAAGACGGCTGCAGCCACTGCCTTCGAGGCCCCGCAGGGGGCGCAGTTGGAAGAGACCGCGATGGCGAACGACCGCCTTTCGCGGCTCAGCGGGGGTCGGTGCCCCCCGCTGGACTCATTGCGGTATACGTCAGTGGGCGGCTCCCACACGAACGTCTTCCTCCGCTGCGTGCTGGCCAAGGCGCCGACCACAGTAAAGGCGCTGGCAGACTCTCGGGACAACATCGACCCCGAAAAGCTGCGCGCGTTGCATCCGCAACTTGCGACGGCAGTCAAAAAGGGCCTGACGTGGTTGATCATCAAGCACGCGGTGGCCAAAGTGAAGGGCCTCAAGAACTTCGTGCAGAGGGCTTTGAACGCCGACGTCAGGGAGGCGGTTCACGAGACCGAGATCATTCGGTCAGGCTGCAGCCTATCCCCACTATAGTATATAGCGGTATGTAGTAAGGACCAGGATGATGCACGAGGAGGGCGATGAGTGGGAGCGCGTTGGGGAGGAGGTGAGAACGAGGAGCAGGAGCATTATATCTTACCGTGCTGCAGCACTTGATCGGCTCGGCGCTTGCTGCAGGCAGGTGGGCGGATGCTCTTGGCACACAGCCTCGCTGAGGGTTCCAGCAAGCCCGATTGGCGCGACATCGCCGAGCAAGCGGGCCACGCGAACCCACCTTGCAAGGCGTGGATCGCTGACTTGTGCAAGTTTGTTGAGCTCGGGCCACAAAACGGAGAACTTCTCCGTGAAATAGATGAAGCCCTCAAGACCTTCACGAATGTGGACGTCTCGGGGCAAACTTTGATGTGCGGCTCTGAATTCTGGCGCAAGTTGAATTCGATTAAATGGGGGAAGCACCAGGAGTCGTACCCGTATGTCGTAGCGGCGCTCGTGAAGGCCAACTATTCAGGCGAGCACGTGGTGGATAGCATGTGCAGGACCATCCATAAGCTTGTCGGCGCCCCCTTGTAGTGACATGCGCTGCAGCGCATCTATGCATTGCGCTGCATTGTTAGAACTGCGTACCCACCCCTCCCCCCTCCCCGCACACACACACACACACACACACACACACACACACACGCACCGTTACATTGCTGTATTCCCAAACGCAATCGCTGAGGCGATGGGCGGATCAAGGCAAACGAGATCGTCCACGTCGCGCCCCGCAAGGCGGACGTGGCTGCGGCCGACAACCTCATGGCCGACGCAAGGTCGCTCGTGAAGAGGTTGGATATCGGAGCGGAGCAGGGCTTCTTGCACATCACAAGTTGGATGTCCGCTGTGCCACGTACCTGGTGAAGAAGCGAGCGCCAGGAGACCGCACTTTCGGATGCGTAGCAGATATAGCACAGGTATCTTCTCACGCCACCTTTCGTGTGCTCCTTGTTTCCCTCCCTCCCTGCTTTTCGCCATTCAATGTCGCTGCAGCGACCCTCCAGAGAGGTCTCCCTCCATGAGCTCGGGGAGCCAGCCCAGCTGCAGGTGAAGAGCTTGGGGATCGAGTTCGGCAAGGCGGTGCAGACCGACAAGCAAGGCGATAGCGCACCCGAGTTCCCAGCGAGCGCCGATGCAGACGCGCCGCGCGCGGCAGCGTCGTCGGCCGCTGAGTTGAAGAGCAACGTCTTCCGCATGCGGCGTGCAGGGTTCGACGTGGGGAAGCACATCGTCCAGAAGAAGGAGGTGGATGACGTCTTCGAGGTGCTCTCCATCTCGGAGAATGGGATCACCGCTCAGAAGAAGTTGCACGGCGACCTGGTGGGCGAAGAGATCCCCATTGCGCGGCTGCAGCCACCCCGCCGCCCGTGGGGAGCAGGGAGGGGGGAGGAGGAGGTAGTAACTGCGATATTGTATTTCCTGTACTTAAGTTGCAATGGGTTGGTCGATGCGCTGCAGCGCGCGGAGCAGTTAGCCGAGCGGGCGGATTGAAGTAAACATATTGCTCGAGAATTACAAGTTGACGTCCAGGGTGCAGGAGCAGTTGCCGTTCACGAAGGAGCACTTGCCGCCAGCCCACGAGGGTTGGGCGATGGACGCGTTCAAGGGGGCATGCAACATGGCGCTGCGGCTCCAAGCGCTGAAGTACCAGGCGAACATTTTGCACTTGGAGATCCTGCAGGACCCACCTGCCGTGCGCTGCAAGCGAGCGTTCAAAGTGGGTGAGCTCGTCAGACTTGTGCTTCCGCAATCGTCCGCGCCCCCCTCCGACGACGCCGCGCTGCAGCGCTGCGCTGAGCACGAGGTAGCGAGGATTTCGGGGCACGTCAGGCCGTAGCGACGAGGTCAGTGATGTTACCGACTGCGCGCCATGTAGCTCCACGCGGTGGGAGTGGTCGCATTTCAGCCTCGTCCACGCGGGTCAGCACGGGCTGCGTTGCGGAGAGCATCTCGTTGGGGAAGGTTGGCCTCTACGAGTTCTTCGTGGGCCCGCAGTTCGCAGGGCCCCCCGCTGAGGGGTCGCGGGGCCCCGACGCCTTTGTCAGCCCCTTCTGGGTGGTGGCAAAGTCCGACTCAGAGCCCAACATGGAGCTCCGAAAGGAGACCGTGACGTTCGGGACAGGCGTCAACAAGGTGCAGGTGGGGGTGCCCCAGATGCATAACACTTGCGCCCTGTCCGCGGGCGACTTCCTGGTGGTGAAGCCGCGGCCGCGGCTGCAGCCGCGGCCAGCCAAGAAGCTCAGGCCGGCCTGACCTGGCGATATAGAGGGACCACGCGGGAGGATGAGGCAGGAGGGAGGGGTGATGCGGAGGAGGAGGAGGAGGAGGCAGGGTAAGGTTTGGCATAGGGAGGAGGATGAGGGGGCTTAAGGAGCGGCGAGCGCACATGACGGCACCGAGCGTGGCCCTCCGATTGGTGTAAACAGTGTGCGGGTTGGTGCGAAGTGCGATACTTGCCGCGGCGCTGCAGCGCGCGGAACGATTCGTTGCGCCAGCATCGTCGCTGCAGCGACTGTACAATATTGGTGCTGACATCAGCCTTTCCCACAGACATGCCGCTGCAGCGGCTTCGTCATCACTGTTGTGCTCGATGTGATCGTTGCTCTTCGCTTCATCTTTCACATGCGCTGCAGCGCACCTCATCATGAGCACCTCGTCCGCGCACATGTTGCCTCATCACTCCATCGCAGCAATTTTGGCGCTGAAGTGCGACCGCGCTCGGGCTGCAGCCTCGGCGCGCCGCGCGCGCGATGACGACGATCAAGCGCGACTGCGTCGTGTTGCACGACAACCGCACGGGGCGCGAGCTGGTCACGGCCGTCGAGGTCATCGGAGACCGCGAGTGCATCACCGTGACCACCGCAGGTTGGAGCAAGTGGGTGTGCGGCAAGGCTCAGGGCTTGCGAGGCACGATGTTCCTAACGTGGCTGAAAAATCAGCGCGCCGCGTCGTCGGGGCCAACGGCGCCGACGACGCTCTTCGCTGCAGCGGAGCCAGGCCGCCGCCCGACCACGCGGTCCGGCCGCGCCAGTCGCCAGGTTCCAGTGGACAGGTGCTTCAAGACAGCGCAGCTGCCGCCGTTTGGCGATACGGAGGCAACAGAGCTGCAGATTGTCATTCCCCCACCTCATAGGGGGGGAGGGACAAGCTGCAGGTGGTGCTGCACGAGAAGGGCGTAGAGTACATCAAGGCCAAATTGCTTCAGGAGGCGGCGGAGGCGGCAGAGGCGAGCACGGTGCTGAAGCGCCCGCGGCGCCACGAGACCGACGTTCCTTGCGGCACCCGCATCTATTGGGTGCAGCGGCTCCAAGCTTGGCGGGCCGTCCGCACAGACTGCGGTTGCAGCAGGACGGCCTTGTTCCGCACAAACCGCGGCTGCAGCAAGGATGACGCTGAAGCGGCCGCGGCGAAGTGGTGCACCGCCGAACTCAAGGATTGCGAAGCGGATGAGCTCCAGGAGATGGAAGCGGAGGCGGAGGGCGATGCGGAGGAGGAGGAGGCCGACTCGGACTGAGCTGCGGCGCGCTCGGTCGACCGCATCGCTGGGGCGTGCGATCACGGTCGGCAGTGCGATTGAGAATGGCAGCGAGGAGGACGAGCACGAGGACGAGGGCGAGGAGGAGAAGGAGGAGGAGGATTGGGATAATAATTGCGGTTTGTTGGTGGATCCCCCCAACGTTCGCTACTGTTGGTGTCATTGCGAATCGTTGGTATGATCAAGCGTGCTGCAGCACGACGACGCTACGATCAAGTGTGCCTCTCACGCGCTGCCGCCGTCGATGTGTGACCTCACGGCGCTGCAGCGCTGACTTACGTTTCGTGTGTCTGGAGTCCATCGTGCTGCAGCGCTGATTTACGTTCGGGTGTCTGGCGTGCCGATATCAGATTTTTGCGTCGCGCTGCAGCGCTGACTTACATGTTGTGCGTCTGGCGTGTTGATGTAGCGCTTCGATCGCGCTTGCAGCCCGCATGTTCGCTTTATGTTATTGCATGTGGTTCGCAGCCACCTGTGATCAGAACATCAATGGCTGCCAACATGAGTGCAGCGACGCCGCCATGGCGGCTTCCCTCGGAGCCAGTGCCGCCGCCGAAGGCGAAGTCCGCTGCATCGGATGCGACATATGCGGCCACTCCCCCTCCTCCGCCGCCGCCGCCGCCACCACCGCCTCCGACGTCGACGAGGACCGCGGCTGCAGCCGCCAGTGATGTGCCAGCCCCGCGCGCGGCTGCAGCCGCGCGCAAGCGCGATGCTGAGACCAAGGTTGGCATGTGGAAGCTTGTGTGCGACATGATTCGGGAAGCGCTTCAGCGCGGGGACCGCGAGGCAGCGGTTGCGCTGGCAGTCCAATGCCACGTCGCGAAGAAGCCGCGGAAGTGACGGGCGCGCGGCGCGCGCGCGGTCAGTGCTGCAGCACCGCTGTTTCAGTCGGATACAGCATCGCGACGGCGGCGACGGCGACAGAGACAACGACGACGGCGTTAAAGACGACGTAATTCAGAGCAGTGCACGCAGGAGAAGAAGGTGGAGGGAGGATGATGATGAGGAGGAGGAGGGTGATCAGGAGGACGACGACATTGAGGACGACGTTCTGGAACGCCCTCATTTTCACAGGTTCCCACCGCTCGCTGCCAGCACCTCGGAGCAGGGGAAGGGGGAGCAGGATGATGATGATGATGATGAGGAGGAGGAGGAGAAGGAGGCCGAGGACGAGGAGCATGACGAGGAGGAGGAGGAGGAAGACAACCAGTTGGCACCCATGCCCCGCCCCCCCGATCCTTCTGCCTATTCCTGCCTCCGCATACGCCCTCTCCTCCTCCTCCTCCTCCTCCTCCTCCTCCTCCTCCTCCTCATCCTCCCTCTCATTATCCTACTCCTCCTTCTCCTCATCCTTCTCCTCCTCCTCCCTATCCTTCTTCTCCTCCTCATCCGTGTCCTCCTCCTCCTCCTCCTCCTTCTCCTGCCCCCCCTCCTCCCCCCCCTCCTCCTCTCCCTCCAATCCTCCTCCCCCCCCTCATCCTCCTCCTCCTCCTCCTATCCTGAGGGGGCAGCCCTGGGGAGGTCAATCCAGTCGTTGGCCTTCGGAGGTTCAGTTGGGGGTGATGTTACTTTGCGGGGTGATGTTACTTTGGGGGGTCAGTCGACTGGTTAGCAGGGGTCCATCGTCGTCAGCGTCGTCGCCATCGTATTCGTCGTTGGCACCGCCGCTGTTTTTGTTCCGCGCAGCTGCAGCTGCAGCTTCGCGCGCTGCAGCGTCGCGCGCCCGCGCGCCCGAGTGCAGCTTCAGCTGCAGTGATGGGACTGGTTTCCACCACCACTACCATATGTTGGAGAAGGAGGAGGATTTTCCTCCGAGGGCCCATGGGCAGAACATCAACACCACGGCCTCAGGCCGATCCTGCTGCACGAGATGCCTCCTCTCTCTGCCGAATCCTCTCCGCCAGGGCCGACATTCCAGGTGTCGAAATCAGGCCCGAGCGAGAGGAGGAGGAGGAGGACGGTCCAGGGTCAGCTGCTTTGAGCAGGACATACCTGGCCGACGCACGACATGTGGTGCCATCGCTTGCAGAAACCGTGCCCCGATTTCTGTAATGGGGCGGGAGACCTCGACGGATGCGGGACAGGGCACCTCGCCCGCTGGGGCCAGGAGGTCCGCACATCCCGCCAAGGAGGTAACACCGCTTGCTGGTGAAGGCACCACAGCGGAAACAGAAAACAGTAGGCGCACACTCGTCATCCTGCAGGAAGGTAGTGCACAGGAGGTGGCCCCGCTCGCTCTCGGCGCCTTGCAATCTGCGGAGAGCAGTGGGCAGGCCCTTGCAGCCGTCCATGGGTCTGCTATCTCCAATCGCCGTCTTGAAACATTTCGAGCACCTGGCGAGCGAGGGAGTTTCGTCGTCCCCTGGGTCCAGAACACGCCAGTCATGCCACGCAATGGCACGGAGGGCCCGAGCTTTCACCCGAGGAGCCGTGGGGTCCCGAATAAACTGAAGCTTGGGAAAAAGCGACAAAACAGCACCGAACATGGCAACCAGCTTTCGCAGGAGAGCCACATCCTTATCTAATTGCACGAGCTCCTCGTCGGACAACGAGGGGTGAAGAGACAAAGCATGCTTCGCCAGTCGGTCCGCGCCCTGGTTCCCAAGAGCGATTTTGCGTTCCTGGGCGGGAAGCGCGGCTATCACTTCGTCCGACCTGCGCGCAGGAGTGTGAGCAAAAGAAGCAATGCTTCGCTGGCCTGGCTCCTGGAGAGCGCGCCGTCTGAGGCCAGCGAAAACCTGGCCAGGGTCCAACTGTACGGACTGACGCGCATTGGCTAGGTTGACAACTCCAAGACAGTCCGAGTGGGCCTCACTAAGGCCTGTGGCCACGCAGGAGAGCGTGGCAGCCCCGAGGTGTTCTCCCTACTGGGCCGTCTGAGGAAGGCCAGGCCACACCGTTCCCAGAAGTCGAGCGCGAACCTCATACGGGGTCTCGCTCGACGGATCGAAGAAGACAGCAGCATAAGTGGCACGATTCAGCTCGCGAAAGGCAAGCTGAGTAGCCGAACCATCGACAACAATGCAGGTGTTGACGGTTCGTTCACAAAACTCTTCGACCGATAGTGGCTCACCTGACGGCCCTTGGAGAAGGGGGTCGAGGTCGAGGCAAGGGTGAGGCGCCTCAGGCTGAGCCACCATAAGCCGCGACCAAAACAGTAGTTTTTCAGGCGAGCTGTTACAAGCCGCTAGCATCTCTTCGTCTGAGAGATGCTCGCGGCGTGCTGCTTCGACGGTCGGGTCCGAACACAGAAACTGCCTGTGGACTATGGAATCAGGCCCCCCACAAAGGGGACACAAGCCATCCGAAACATACCCCGAGGATTTGAGCCGATCCGCAGTCCAGCAGGCCCCAGAGAAACACGCAGAAAGCCAGTACTCCTGCCGACCGTCGAGCTTCTTTGAGCGTAGCATTCGTCTCAAGGGATCGGGTGAGACGCGGGAGGAGGTGAACATCGGAGTGGCCTGGGCCATCCTACGCTCGCGCATCCGCTGGACGCCCTCCTCAAGCAGCTTATTGAGGAGAGCGGGCGAGGTGTACAGGAGATCAATGACATATCCCCGCTCATCGTGCCAAACTGAGAAGTCCACCGCCTTCCAGCCGATCCTGTGCAAACATAAGAGCATCCTGTGAATGGGGCCCTTCGATTTCCGCCATCCCGTGGGTTCCAGATCGAGCTCCTGGGACTGAACAACATCCCTCCATATCTGCATGTGCTGCCGAAACGAGAATGGAGAAGTAGATGGGGTGGTTATCGACCTCCAGAGGCTGGTCGCCCACTGATGGGCAGGGGCCACCGACTGTTTCCAGGCAGGGTCCCCGTGCAGGACCAACTTGGCCGTCAGAGAGGCCCCCCGATGAGCTGGGTTTTTGCCTGCTAGCAAGACTCGCTGTAGAGACTGAAGCTCAGTGTTCGACATGCCTAGAACCATGGCGCCATAGCCAGCAGCAGGACGCACTCCAGCGGTATAAATCTTCTGCATTCTGGATCTATCCCGAGGAAGTTTACGACGATAGTGAGAGACTCCCTCCAACTTATGGTACTGGTGGTGGAAACCAAGCCCATCATGCAGCTTGGCGAGCTGCAGCTTCGCTCGCTGCAGATGGCGTCGCAGCTCGACTACGACGAGGGCGCCGAGGAGTTCGACGTGCTGCAGGACGTCCTGCAGGACGCCGACGGCGGCGCCGGCCGCATGCAGCCGACGCCGCCTGCGGTGCCGCCGCCAGGCGCGCTGCTCGCTGCCGCCAAGGCGCGGCCGCGGCCGACGTCGCGCGCCGCCCCGCATGGCAGCGACGGCCCACCTTGCAAGGGCAAGGGCAAGGGCAAGGACAAGGACAAGGACAACGTCGGCGGCCCACCTTGCAGCAAGGGCAAGGGCAAGGACAAGGACAAGGACGGCGGCGGCCCACCTTGCAAGGGCAAGGGCAAGGACAAGAGCAAGGGCGGCAAGGGCAAGCTTGTCCGCGACGGGGACCAGCAGCAGCGGCGTGGCGGCTGGTTCAACAGGGCGCAGCAGCTCTGCGAGCTGCTGCTGGCGGGCGAGTACGCCGACGCGGCCGCCCTCGCGGAGGAGTACTACGCTGGCCCAGCACAGGTCTGGGCCGGCGCTGGCGCCGAGGAGGCCGCCGAGGAGGCGCAGGCGCCGAGGGGCGCCTCATGAGGAGGCCGCGGAGGAGGCCGCGGAGGAGGCCGCGGAGGCGGAGGCGGAGGCGGCCGCCGAGCGCCGAGGGCGCGCCGAGCGCCGAGGGCGGAGGCGGCCGCGCCGAGCGCCGAGGGCGGAGGCGGCCGCCGAGCGCCGAGGGCGCGCCGCCGAGCGCCGAGGGCGGAGGCGGCCGCCGAGCCCCGCCGAGCGCCGCCGCCGAGGGCGGAGGGCGCGCCGCCGAGCGCCGCCGAGGGCGCTGCAGCGCCCGCATGCATGCGCCCGCATGCGGGCGTCACATGAGAGCTGCGGCGCGGCCGCGGAGCATTGCATTTTTGGTGGGCGACGGAATGGGACGGTAACTCAGTAGAGGTAGACAGGGGGAGAGGGGGGACTATAGTAGAGGTAGACAGGGGGGAGACGTGATATACATAGGGAATGCGAGGGGGACGATGGAGACGCAGCGTGGGGGTGGAGTGAAGACACATTGGAGAGAGACGGTAGACAGGATGCCCGCTGCAGCGGGTATCCACTCTCCCGTGAGCGAGGGGGACAACGAACGCATAGTGATAGGATACATGCTGTAGCAACCCAACATGTAAGATCAATGGGAGCAATGGGGGGGTGGATTGGATCAGTTCGCGAGCATAGCTGACGCCGACGCATGCATGTGTTTAGGCCAGGTTATATTTCGTGCGCCAGATCGCGTGGTGCGCCCGCGCTGTCGCCCAGAAAGGCGCTCCGATATCCTCATCACATCTATCTGCCATCGTCGACGTTCACATCCTGATCCGCTGACATTTTTCGTATGGACTGATGTGCCAGGGGTCGGCCTTGGATTGGCCAGGAAAGTTTGGGGGCACTTGGGGGGGTCCTGGGGCACTTCAGATGGCAAACCGTCTCGCATCGCATCGCCCTTCGCCACTCTCCCTGCTCCCCTTCAGCACAGTTCGTTGCGCCGCCGAGTAGCTCCCCCCATGGCCTCCTGGCAGCCTCACCAGCTCCCATCAGCCTTGTCCTCAGCAGTCTCGAGCCATCGCGACGCTGCTGCAGCAGAGCCGTGGGCGTAAACCTTTCCAGTTGACAGCGGTTTCGGCATCGTCAACCTCGTCGCGACGCTGCTGCAGCAGCGCCGCGTGATGTACTTCGCGCCTCTCTTAGTTTCACTCCCACCTCGAAATCAGCAGTGTGGACAGTGTTCTGGGACTGCGTGGGTGGGCGTTGGGGTGGGCTGGAGTGCTGGATGTTGGCATCAGGATGGCTGATCTGAGGTCGAACGGGAGCTTCGGGTGAAGCGATCTGAGAGCGTCGGTGCCCCTCTGCAGAGGTGATGCTGTCTGACAGCGGCGTGTCTGTTCAATAGCCCCCTCTATTGAACAGCCACGCCCGTGTCTGTTCAATAGCCCCCTCTATTGAACATGCCATGTTCAATAGCCCCCTCTATTGAACAGCCACGCCCGTGTCTGTTCAATAGCCCCCTCTATTGAACAGACACGCCTCTGTCGATGTCCCAGCTGCCTTCGAGGCTCCCAGATCGCTTCGGTATTTGCTCCTGATCACACTTCGCGCATCTCCTGAATCCGTCCCGCGCCCTCCTCGGACACCTTCCGTGTCCCTCCTGTGTCTGCCCGCCCGCCCGCTCCCGAGCTCCCGTGTATACCTATCCGTCTCCCGTGTCTCTCCCGCGTCTCTCCCGTGCCCCTTCCGTGTCTCCACCTGCCTTCCGTGCGCTCCCGCCCGTGTCCCTCCGCACCGCTCCCGCGTCCGTCCGCCCGCTCGCCCCCGAACTCCCGTGTCCCTCCCGTGTCTCTTCCGTGCCCCCCCCCCCCGTGTTTCTCCCATGTCCCTCCCACCCCTCCGTGTCTTTCGCACCGTCCCTTCCGCGTTCCTCAAATGATCATGCATCCCCCCCCCGTGTCCTGCCCGCCCGCCCGCCCGCGCTCGTGTCCTTCCCTCCCGTGTCTCCTCGCATCTCCCCCCGCCCCCCCCCTCCCCCCCGTGTCCCTCATTATCTCCCTCCTCTCCTTTCCATCACTCTATATCTCTCTCCCTATTGCCCACTACCATGCGTTCCATCATGGTGCGCATGCATAGCGCTGCAGCGCTTCATGTTACTTTGTGACGATGATTTCTGCTGAGCGCTGCAGCGCTCACGTGTGTTCCTTAATTGCATGCGATCGTTGCGCTGCAGCGCATCTGTACTGTTGTGGCCTCTCTTCCACCTCAGCAGCCGAGTGCTTCAGCTCTCGCAGTGTGGGAGGCCCTCCCTCGCGCTTCCCCTCGGAGCGTCCGCGCACCCCCTCGCCCTCGCGGAGGGCATCATGTCTGCCGCGGCTGCGGCCACACCCATCAACCACATCCTGGATAACCTGGACAGCTGCGACGCCTTCTTCGCATCGCAGATCGGCGTCATCGCCGCCGACGCGATGGCGCAGAGCCAGTCCGCCTTGTCCATGAGCGTGCAGCTGCAGCTTCACAACTTGGGGACGATCGGGGCTGCCCAAGCAGCTACCCTGCAGAATCGAATCACCGCGTCGGGCTTCGCGGACAGCCACAAGGCGCGCCTCAGCGCCGCGCTGGCCGCGCGCGTGGGCACGGCGACGCCCGCGCTCCAGATGCGCGTGCAGACGCTCGCGTCAGGGCGGCGCTATCCATCGTGCTTTGCACATCGGACCGCCGAAGTGTTATTCACATGTATGGTTTAATTGTTTGTTCTGTACTTTATGTATGTTACCATGTTCATTTTTCAAATGTACTTATGTTAGCATGCTGCAGCATGCCTGCGTCGATTCGTAGGCTGGTGGACTTTACCATGCAGGACTGGGGTTTATTTCGCGACCCCAGCCAGAGCATCGTCGCGAAGGTGCGCGCGTTGATCAAACGTTGCGGTGCCATCGGCTTGACGGTTCCGAGCGAGAACACGCTGAAAGAGTTGGCGGCGTTGATGGCATGCGCCCATCTTCCAGACGCAAACCCTGGGCAGCTCTACGGGATCGTGACGGAGATGAAGGTTTGGGATTCGGCGGGAACGCCTAACGCAGACGCATCATATCGCACTGACTGCAGCCAATGCGATGCGGCGCGTCAGCGTTAGGGTTTCCCGACGAGTCGCCCTTTACAGGGTCAGTTCTTGGCGAGCCGCAGGGGCGCGACGGGGCAAGCGGCGACAGTGACTTGGAATTTCCCAGCAGATCCTCGGCAGCTCCCTCAGCACATCTTCGACGCGGCGTACACCGATGCGGACCCGCCGATCGGTGTGACGCGCGACCTCGCCAACGTGGTATCGCATCTACGAGGCTGCTGCCACCCCGTCATGCGCTGCAGCGCTGATTGTTCTGGATGTCTTGGGTGCTTCGGTGAGCTCGGTCCTTTAGGTCCACCTCGCATAGAGCATGATAGGTTTCATGCTACGCGTGCGCCGCTGAAGCGGCCTGCGGGTCTCAACGCCATCAAGGCTCGCGCGCCTCTCAGGCTGACCAACAAGGGCTTGCGGGCTGCCGCCCCACCGCATCAGCCGAGCACTGCCATTGTGCCATGGACACCATCGGGGTCACCCTCCGTGCCGCCTGCAGCGCCATGCAACCCATGGACGCGATGGCCGCGATGCAGCAAATGCTGGCAGCGCTTGCGCCACCGCCATCGCCGCCCAACGAGCTGCAGCTGCAGCTCTTCCCGCGCCGCCCTGCGGCGCCCACGGCGAGCCCCCCCGCGAGTCCCCCCGCGATTGGCGATTCGCCAGCTGGGCCAGCATTGCCAGCGGCGGCGCCAGATGCTGCTGCAGCAGCGCCAACGCCGCCAAACGAAGATGCTGCTGCAGCAGCAGACGGAGACGAGGATGCTGTGCTGCAGGCGATCGAGACCTTGGCCGCGGGCAGCGCGAAAGGCGAGCTGCCTCGCAAGGGCAAGGGCAAGGGCAAGGGCAAGAAGGGCAAGGGCAAGAGCGCGATCAAGGGCAAGAGCAAGACAGGCGCTGGCAAGGCAAGACGGCGGCCAAGGGCACGGCCAAACCGAAGGCCAAGGGCAAAGGGAAGGCCAAAGCCAATGCCAAGGCCAAGCCCAAGGGCAAGGCGGCAGCCAAACGGGGCCAAATGGCACTCGGGTGCAGCAAATGCCGCTACCTGCCGAATGGCTGCGGCACGTGCCGCGACCCGAACTTCACTGGCCGTCGCGGCAAGCCGTGAGCGCGCAACGGGCACTGTCGGCATATGGAGGTGAGGATGAGGATTATGAGGGCGAGGAGGAGGATGGGTAGGATGATGAGGAGGATGAGCATGTGGAGGAGAAGGAATGAGGAGGATGGTGAGGATTAGTGCGAGGTTGGATGGAACGCTGGCCGATGATATGAACGGTAGTGGCGATGGTCTTGCCTGGCGGTCGCGCGGCTCGCACGGACGACGAGGAGGATGAAAGTCAAATATGTTGACGGGTTCTCTTGGATGCGGGCGCTGCAGCGCTGGCGCCTTTGTGGTCAACGTTTGCATCGCCATCATGATCACGATGCAGCGCTGCAGCGCTCGCTTTCCTGGATGGTGGCGTAGATATTGCGTGCTGTTGTGTTCCGATGCAGCGCTGCAGCGCCTGTCAGACTTGTGGTGCCGTTGTAGCGTTGGCGCGTTTGTGAGTGTGCAGTTGCAGCCGCGGTGTCCATGTATTGCGTGACGTGCTCGTCTTGAGTGCCAGTCGTTCCTCGTCGATACGCGCTGCAGCGCCATCATTCGTGATGTCGAGCGTTGTCTCCCGCATGGTTGTTGCCGAGTCACGCGCTGCAGCGCTGTGATTCGCTCATGTTGCGCGTTGCCGATGGCATGCCCTCCTCCCCCTCCTCCCCCTCCCCCTCCTCACTTGGCTCGCGCGTCGCAGTCGCCATCGTTCGCTGCAGCGGGTGCTGGCAACGGACCTCCTCCGCCTCCCCACTGGGCTCGCAATGGCGGCGCGCCGCTGCGACGAGCCGTTCGAAGCGCAAGCGCGCGCCGACCGTCGCGACGAGTTGCGCGAGGCCCGCGCGAGAGCGACGGCGACTGCTACAGCAGAGGTGAAGGAGGCGCGGAAGAACGCCAGGAAAGCGGAGAAGCAGGCGCAGACCCGCACCGCGGAGCTGCAGGTGGATGAGGAGGCGGATGAGAAGGAGGACGGTGGGGTTCATGAGCGCGGCAGGCTACTCCCCCGCTGCAGCGGGGGAGAAGGGCGACAGGGGGGATGATCAGGGGGAGGCGGAAGGCGATGATGTGGGAGGATGAGGAGTATGAGTAGCAGGGCCGGGGTCAGATGGACATCGCCGCTTCGGGCGTGGCCAGCCAGAAACTCAACGAGGCGTTGACCTCGCTGCGGAACGCCAAGAAGATGAAGGTGACCTGAGCGAGGTCGGCCTCGGCGACCGCCTGCTGAAGCATGCTGGTTCGATTGATTGGTAACGGCCGGAGGGAACGTGGTTGAGCGTGTTGTTTGAGTTGCGCTGCAGCGCTTCTCCGTGGACCACGGTTGAAAGTTTGCGCGCGGATCATGATGTGTTAATGTGTTGCGCTGCAGCGCAGTTTCGCTTGCAGTTTCTCGTTGGATGGTGATGTGGCGGATGATGAGGGCGAGTGATATTGATGCTGTTGACGATGAAGGTGATGGTGACGGGGAGGATGAAGGGACGGGAGACGGATGATGAGGAGGATGGGTAGGTTGAGGAGGAGGATGGGGAGGATGAGGGGGCGCATGAGGCGGAGGAGGAGGGGGGGGAGGAGGAGGGGGAGGAAGAGGATGAGGAGGAGGTATAGGAGGGGGAGGAAGAGGAGGAGGGCGAGGGGCATGGCGAGCAGGATGGAGGAGGAGGAGGACGTTCGCGCTGCAGCGCGTCAGATTGTCATCATTGAACGTTAGCGGCGCTGTAGCGCCATGTGCTCCCAGACTGTTGCTTGGCAGTTAGCGCTGCAGCGCGCATTTGGTTGCTCTCCACGCGGTGCAGCCTCATTTCCATCCGTAGTCGCCGTGGCCCCTAGCGGAGGGGCCCCTCCGCGCGCGCGCAGCGACGGAGGCAAGCTTGCCTCGGGAACGCGCGCGATGGCGGCAGAGGACGACCGCCCAGCGAAGCTGCGGCGGCTGTCCCGCCTTCGCGCGGAACTGCCATTCACGCATTGTAATGCGATGGCGCAATTCCTGGCGTCCGTTAAGCGAGACGAAATCCCCGAATTGGGATCCCGACGCCAGGATATCAGAGACGCTCGGGAGCTCATGGTCGGTGAGAACACGCCGTACGGCAAGCTCCACCAGAACATGATAGTCGGGCAGCACACGGTGGAGATCTGCAGTCCAGCAGCAATGCTGCGGTATTGCAGCGCCCTCCCCGCGACGCAGCCTCTGTGGCAGCGGGCGCTGGAACTGCCACGCCCGTGGCACATCATCATTTACGGCGATGAAATAGGCGCTGGCAGCGCGCTGGCGCACGTGCAGAACCGCAAGTCCTGGGGCATCTACTGGACGATCGCGGAATTCGGCCCGCAGGCGCTTTCGTCGGAGGACTTTCGCGATAGCGTTGCTGCAGCAACGATATATGCGGGGGGGGGGAGGGGGGTAGAGAGAGAGAGAGAGAGAGAGAGAGAGAGAGAGAGAGAGAGAGAGAGAGAGAGAGGCGCTGCAGCGCCAGTTGTGCTGCGATTTGTTCGCAGGATGCGTGGTTCCAGCTCGCGACGATGCGGGCCAAAACCGCGAACGACATCCAGCCGCACGGACTGACGATGCTACTGGACGCAAGCCTCGCGCAGTTCTGGCCTGATCAGGGGCGCAACTTCAGCGCAGGCATCAGCTTGCGGCTGCGCCCCGACGGCGCGACGGAGCTCATCCAGATGGACCTCGGAATTTACATAGAGCCGCTGCAGCGGTCGCCGCATAGCACCCAAGATTAGTTAGCATACATGTGCACATGTATATATCCATTACGCCTTCTTGCGTCGCTGCAGCGGCTCTGTCGGATCGCGGACGAGGATGCAATGCACCGCTTGATCGGAATGAAAGGTTCGTCAGGAATCAAACCATGTTCTATGTGCCGCAACGTGTTCTTGAAGGGCGAAGTTCGGGATATGGTTGCTTCTGACGCGACGGGTGTCGCTGTTCACCACTCGGAACCAGATGCGTCGCGGCTGCAGCCGATGACGGCGCCGCTGCTCGATGCCATCTGCAACAGATTGATCGAAGGGGTCAACACCATGAATAAGGGCGAGCTCCAGGAGTTGGAGCGCCGACTTGGCTGGAACTGGGACCCCCATTTGCCTGAGCGGGTTCGGAAACTCAAGCCGCTCGAGACAGTCATATTTGATTGGATGCATTGTATTTTCGTCAACGGTACATATAACATTCTGGCGTTCCAAATGTTTCGAAGGTTGAAGGGTTACTGGGCGCGCGCAGACGCATATTTCCAGGACTGGTCGTTTCCAGGGCGCCACTCCATCTCCCCCGACACGTGCGCGATCTTCGGCGAGAAGCGCGTGAGGTCCCACGTTGACAGCAAGCATTTCAAGTGCACCGCCAGCGAGGGGCTCACAACCATGCAAGTATCATTGCATGCTTCGCGCCCCCGCCAGACCAATAATACATGCGCTGCAGCGCACGTGAATCTAGCGACGCTGCAGCGCCTGCAGTCCGATCGGCTTGCGCAGTGTTCGAGGCGCACACGATCGTTGTGGAAGAAATCCTACGAGTATCCTGGCGTCAGGCAGACGCGGATAAGCTGCAGGCTGCGGTTAACAGGTTTTTGCTGTCATACAGCAGCGTCTTTGGCAAGGAAACGATGGCGCAGAAGTTCCATTACCTGCACCACTTCGCCAACTACGTGAGGCGTTGGGGCCATGTGGCGCTGCCGTCGTGCTGGGTTTTGGAGCGCAAGCACAAGACAGCAAGCGCTTTGCGAACGCTCTTCAGGTGGGGGCTGCAGCCTCCAGCGGCTGGGACGCCAATGTCCTGAAGAGCGTCACCGAGCGGCACCTGTGGCAGCTCATGGATGGCGACACCTTTAAGGTTAACTGCCTGGTTAACGCCACCAGGCCGTCCAAGGCCATCTCGCGCGAACTGCTGCAGCAGTTCGGGCCTGCGGACTTTGCTACGTCCGCTGCAGCGCGGTGCCGCTACCACGACGTCAAATACGGCGACGTCGTGCTTTTGGAGGACGGAGGAGGGGAACGCATTGCGGCCGAGGTGTTGAAACACCTCTCCTTCACCAAGAACGGCCACTACTATGGCTTGAGCTTGGTCCTGCCCTACTTCTTCAAGGAGAAGCTGCACCCGCGCGCCTCCGCGCACGTGCTTGGCGGCGATGCCGACGCCTTTTGGGCGCACGCGGCGAGCATCGTGTGCTCGCTCGCGTGGGCGCCGCGCGTGGGCGGCGGCATCCGAGTGGCGCGCCCGATATGGTCGCAGCCGCGGTGGTGCGCTTTAGCTTAAAACGTGGATTCCTTACTGGCGCTGCAGCGCACTTTTTTACATTGCTAAATGCTTCGGTGCTGCAGCACCTGAACGTTGCATGGTCGACGACTCCTCTTCTCCGCCTTGAAAACGCGGGTTCCTTCTGCATTGCGCTGTAGCGCACCTTTTCATTGACACTTCGGCGCTGCAGCACCTGAACAATGCATGGTCGCCGATTCCTCTTCTCCGCCTCGTTCCTCCTCCTCCTCTTGCGCTGCAGCGCTAATGTCGTTGATCAGTGGTGCGGTCGTTCAAACTCCTCCTTCCCCGCATCCTCCCCCTTCTCCCCCTCCTCCTCCTGCTCCTAGTGCTGCTCCTCCTCCTCATCTTG
>CAUYUJ010015854.1:233652-286152 GCA_963575745.1 Prorocentrum cordatum
CAAGGTCGCTCGTGAAGAGGTTGGATATCGGAGCGGAGCAGGGCTTCTTGCACATCACAAGTTGGATGTCCGCTGTGCCACGTACCTGGTGAAGAAGCGAGCGCCAGGAGACCGCACTTTCGGATGCGTAGCAGATATAGCACAGGTATCTTCTCACGCCACCTTTCGTGTGCTCCTTGTTTCCCTCCCTCCCTGCTTTTCGCCATTCAATGTCGCTGCAGCGACCCTCCAGAGAGGTCTCCCTCCATGAGCTCGGGGAGCCAGCCCAGCTGCAGGTGAAGAGCTTGGGGATCGAGTTCGGCAAGGCGGTGCAGACCGACAAGCAAGGCGATAGCGCACCCGAGTTCCCAGCGAGCGCCGATGCAGACGCGCCGCGCGCGGCAGCGTCGTCGGCCGCTGAGTTGAAGAGCAACGTCTTCCGCATGCGGCGTGCAGGGTTCGACGTGGGGAAGCACATCGTCCAGAAGAAGGAGGTGGATGACGTCTTCGAGGTGCTCTCCATCTCGGAGAATGGGATCACCGCTCAGAAGAAGTTGCACGGCGACCTGGTGGGCGAAGAGATCCCCATTGCGCGGCTGCAGCCACCCCGCCGCCCGTGGGGAGCAGGGAGGGGGGAGGAGGAGGTAGTAACTGCGATATTGTATTTCCTGTACTTAAGTTGCAATGGGTTGGTCGATGCGCTGCAGCGCGCGGAGCAGTTAGCCGAGCGGGCGGATTGAAGTAAACATATTGCTCGAGAATTACAAGTTGACGTCCAGGGTGCAGGAGCAGTTGCCGTTCACGAAGGAGCACTTGCCGCCAGCCCACGAGGGTTGGGCGATGGGCGCGTTCAAGGGGGCATGCAACATGGCGCTGCGGCTCCAAGCGCTGAAGTACCAGGCGAACATATTGCACTTGGAGATCCTGCAGGACCCACCTGCCGTGCGCTGCAAGCGAGCGTTCAAAGTGGGTGAGCTCGTCAGACTTGTGCTTCCGCAATCGTCCGCGCCCCCCTCCGACGACGCCGCGCTGCAGCGCTGCGCTGAGCACGAGGTAGCGAGGATTTCGGGGCACGTCAGGCCGTAGCGGCGAGGTCAGTGATGTTACCGACTGCGCGCCATGTAGCTCCACGCGGTGGGAGTGGTCGCATTTCAGCCTCGTCCACGCGGGTCAGCACGGGCTGCGTTGCGGAGAGCATCTCGTTGGGGAAGGTTGGCCTCTACGAGTTCTTCGTGGGCCCGCAGTTCGCAGGGCCCCCCGCTGAGGGGTCGCGGGGCCCGACGCCTTTGTCAGCCCCTTCTGGGTGGTGGCAAAGTCCGACTCAGAGCCCAACATGGAGCTCCGAAAGGAGACCGTGACGTTCGGGACAGGCGTCAACAAGGTGCAGGTGGGGGTGCCCCAGATGCATAACACTTGCGCCCTGTCCGCGGGCGACTTCCTGGTGGTGAAGCCGTGGCCGCGGCAGCAGCCGCGGCCAGCCAAGAAGCTCAGGACGGCCTGAGCTGGCGATATAGAGGGACCACGCGGGAGGATGAGGCAGGAGGGAGGGGTGATGCGGAGGAGGAGGAGGCAGGGTAAGGTTTGGCATAGGGAGGAGGATGAGGGGGCTTAAGGAGCGGCGAGCGCACATGACGGCACTGAGCGTGGCCCTCCGATTGGTGTAAACAGTGTGCGGGTTGGTGCGAAGTGCGATACTTGCCGCGGCGCTGCAGCGCGCGGAACGATTCGTTGCGCCAGCATCGTCGCTGCAGCGACTGTACAATATTGGTGTTGACATCAGCCTTTCCCACAGACATGCCGCTGCAGCGGCTTTGTCATCACTGTTGTGCTCGATGTGATCGTTGCTCTTCGCTTCATCTTTCACATGCGCTGCAGCGCACCTCATCACGAGCACCTCGTCCGCGCACATGTTGCCTCATCACTCCATCGCAGCAATTTTGGCGCTGAAGTGCGACCGCGCTCGGGCTGCAGCCTCGGCGCGCCGTGCGCGCGATGACGACGATCAAGCGCGACCGCGTCGTGTTGCACGACAACCGTACGGGGCGCGAGCTGGTCACGGCCGTCGATGTCATCGGAGACCGCGAGTGTATCACCGTGACCATCGTAGGTTGGAGCAAGTGGGTGTGCGGCAAGGCTCAGGGCGTGCGAGGCACGATGTTCCTAACGTGGCTGAAAAATCAGCGCGCCGCGTCGTCGGGGCCAACGGCGCCGACTACGCTCTTCGCTGCAGCGGAGCCAGGCCGCCGCCCGACCACGCGGTCCGGCCGCGCCAGTCGCCAGGTTCCAGTGGACAAGTGCTTCAAGGCAGTGCAGCTGCCGCCGCTTGGCGATACGGAGGCAACAGAGCTGCAGATTGTCATTCCCCCACCTCATAGGGGCGGGAGGGACAAGCTGCAGGTGGTGCTGCACGAGAAGGGCGTAGAGTACATCAAGGCCAAATTGCTCCAGGAGGCGGCGGAGGCGGCAGAGGCGAGCACGGTGCTGAAGCGCCCGCGGCGCCACGAGACCGACGTTCCTTGCGGCACCCGCATCTATTGGGTGCAGCGGCTCCAAGCTTGGCGGGCCGCCCGCACAGACTGCGGTTGCAGCAGGACGGCCTTGTTCCGCACAAACCGCGGCTGCAGCAAGGATGACGCTGAAGCGGCCGCGGCGAAGTGGCGCACCGCCGAACTCAAGGATTGCGAAGCGGATGAGCTCCAGGAGATGGAAGCGGAGGCGGAGGGCGATGCGGAGGAGGAGGAGGCCGACTCGGACTGAGCTGCGGCGCGCTCGGTCGACCGCATCGCTGGGGCGTGCGATCACGGTCGGCAGTGCGATTGGGAATGGCAGCGAGGAGGACGAGCACGAGGACGAGGGCGAGGAGGAGAAGGAAGAGGAGGATTGGGATAATACTTGCGGATTGTTGGTGGATCCCCCCAATGTTCGCTACTGTTGGTGTCATTGCGAATCGTTGGTATGATCAAGCGTGCTGCAGCACGACGACGCTACGATCAAGTGTGCCTCTCACGCGTTGCCGCCGTCGATGTGTGACCTCACGGCGCTGCAGCGCTGACTTACGTTTCGTGTGTTTGGAGTCCATCGTGCTGCAGCGCTGATTTACGTTCGGGTGTCTGGCGTGCCGATATCAGATTTTTGCGTCGCGCTGCAGCGCTGACTTACATTTTGTGTGTCTGGCGTGTTGATGTGGCGCTTCGATCGCGCTTGCAGCCCGCATGTTCGCTTTATGTTATTGCATGTGGTTCGCAGCCACCTGTGATCAGAACATCAATGGCTGCCAACATGAGTGCAGCGACGCCGCCATGGCGGCTTCCCTCGGAGCCAGTGCCGCCGCCGAAGGCGACGTCCGCTGCATCGGATGCGACATATGCGGCTACTCCCCCTCCTCCGCCGCCGCCGCCGCCACCGCCGCCTCCGACGTCGACGAGGACCGCGGCTGCAGCCGCCAGTGATGTGCCCGCCCCGCGCGCGGCTGCAGCCGCGCGCAAGCGCGATGCTGAGACCAAGGTTGGCATGTGGAAGCTTGTGTGCGACATGATTCGGGAAGCGCTTCAGCGCGGGGACCGCGAGGCAGCGGTTGCGCTGGCAGTCCAATGCCACGTCGCGAAGAAGCCGCGGAAGTGACGGGCGCGCGGCGCGCGCGCGGTCAGTGCTGCAGCACCGCTGTTTCAGTCGGATACAGCATCGCGACGGCGGCGACGGCGACAGAGACAACGACGACGGCGTTAAAGACGACGTAATTCAGAGCAGTGCATGCAGGAGAAGGTGGAGGGAGGATGATGATGAGGAGGAGGAGGGTGATCAGGAGGACGACGACATTGAGGACGACGTTCTGGAACGCCCTCATTTTCACAGGTTCCCACCGCTCGCAGCCAGCACCTCGGAGCAGGGGAAGGGGGAGCAGGATGATGATGATGATGATGAGGAGGAGGAGGAGGAGGAGAAGGAGGCCGAGGACGAGGAGCATGACGAGGAGGAGGAGGAGGAAGACAACCAGTTGGCACCCATGCCCCGCCCCCCCGATCCTTCTGCCTATTCCTGCCTCCGCATACGCCCTCTCCTCCTCCTCCTCCTCCTCCTCCTCCTCCTCCTCCTCCTCATCCTCCCTCTCATTATCCTACTCCTCCTTCTCCTCATCCTTCTCCTCCTCCTCCCTATCCTTCTTCTCCTCCTCATCCGTGTCCTCCTCCTCCTCCTCCTCCTTCTCCTGCCCCCCCTCCTCCCCCCCCTCCTCCTCTCCCTCCAATCCTCCTCCCCCCCCTCATCCTCCTCCTCCTCCTCCTATCCTGAGGGGGCAGCCCTGGGGAGGTCAATCCAGTCGTTGGCCTTCGGGGGTTCAGGTGGGGGTGATGTTACTTTGCGGGGCGATGTTGCTTTGGGGGGTCAGTCGACTGGTTAGCAGGGGTCCATCGTCGTCAAAAAAAAAAAATTAAAACATAAAAAAAACAAAAACAAAAAAAAATCACAAAAAAATCAAAAAAAAAAGGCGTCGTCGCCATCGTATTCGTCGTTGGCACCGCCGCTGTTTTTGTTCCGCGCAGCTGCAGCTGCAGCTTCGCGCGCTGCAGCGTCGCGCGCCCGCGCGCCCGAGTGCAGCTTCAGCTGCAGTGATGGGACTGGTTTCCACCACCACTACCATATGTTGGAGAAGGAGGAGGATTTTCCTCCGAGGGCCCATGGGCAGAACATCAACACCACGGCCTCAGGCCGATCCTGCTGCACGAGATGCCTCCTCTCTCTGCCGAATCCTCTCCGCCAGGGCCGACATTCCAGGTGTCGAAATCAGGCCCGAGCGAGAGGAGGAGGAGGAGGACGGTCCAGGGTCAGCTGCTTTGAGCAGGACATACCTGGCCGACGCACGACATGTGGTGCCATCGCTTGCAGAAACCGTGCCCCGATTTCTGTAATGGGGCGGGAGACCTCGACGGATGCGGGACAGGGCACCTCGCCCGCTGGGGCCAGGAGGTCCGCACATCCCGCCAAGGAGGTAACACCGCTTGCTGGTGAAGGCACCACAGCGGAAACAGAAAACAGTAGGCGCACACTCGTCATCCTGCAGGAAGGTAGTGCACAGGAGGTGGCCCCGCTCGCTCTCGGCGCCTTGCAATCTGCGGAGAGCAGTGGGCAGGCCCTTGCAGCCGTCCATGGGTCTGCTATCTCCAATCGCCGTCTTGAAACATTTCGAGCACCTGGCGAGCGAGGGAGTTTCGTCGTCCCCTGGGTCCAGAACACGCCAGTCATGCCACGCAATGGCACGGAGGGCCCGAGCTTTCACCCGAGGAGCCGTGGGGTCCCGAATAAACTGAAGCTTGGGAAAAAGCGACAAAACAGCACCGAACATGGCAACCAGCTTTCGCAGGAGAGCCACATCCTTATCTAATTGCACGAGCTCCTCGTCGGACAACGAGGGGTGAAGAGACAAAGCATGCTTCGCCAGTCGGTCCGCGCCCTGGTTCCCAAGAGCGATTTTGCGTTCCTGGGCGGGAAGCGCGGCTATCACTTCGTCCGACCTGCGCGCAGGAGTGTGAGCAAAAGAAGCAATGCTTCGCTGGCCTGGCTCCTGGAGAGCGCGCCGTCTGAGGCCAGCGAAAACCTGGCCAGGGTCCAACTGTACGGACTGACGCGCATTGGCTAGGTTGACAACTCCAAGACAGTCCGAGTGGGCCTCACTAAGGCCTGTGGCCACGCAGGAGAGCGTGGCAGCCCCGAGGTGTTCTCCCTACTGGGCCGTCTGAGGAAGGCCAGGCCACACCGTTCCCAGAAGTCGAGCGCGAACCTCATACGGGGTCTCGCTCGACGGATCGAAGAAGACAGCAGCATAAGTGGCACGATTCAGCTCGCGAAAGGCAAGCTGAGTAGCCGAACCATCGACAACAATGCAGGTGTTGACGGTTCGTTCACAAAACTCTTCGACCGATAGTGGCTCACCTGACGGCCCTTGGAGAAGGGGGTCGAGGTCGAGGCAAGGGTGAGGCGCCTCAGGCTGAGCCACCATAAGCCGCGACCAAAACAGTAGTTTTTCAGGCGAGCTGTTACAAGCCGCTAGCATCTCTTCGTCTGAGAGATGCTCGCGGCGTGCTGCTTCGACGGTCGGGTCCGAACACAGAAACTGCCTGTGGACTATGGAATCAGGCCCCCCACAAAGGGGACACAAGCCATCCGAAACATACCCCGAGGATTTGAGCCGATCCGCAGTCCAGCAGGCCCCAGAGAAACACGCAGAAAGCCAGTACTCCTGCCGACCGTCGAGCTTCTTTGAGCGTAGCATTCGTCTCAAGGGATCGGGTGAGACGCGGGAGGAGGTGAACATCGGAGTGGCCTGGGCCATCCTACGCTCGCGCATCCGCTGGACGCCCTCCTCAAGCAGCTTATTGAGGAGAGCGGGCGAGGTGTACAGGAGATCAATGACATATCCCCGCTCATCGTGCCAAACTGAGAAGTCCACCGCCTTCCAGCCGATCCTGTGCAAACATAAGAGCATCCTGTGAATGGGGCCCTTCGATTTCCGCCATCCCGTGGGTTCCAGATCGAGCTCCTGGGACTGAACAACATCCCTCCATATCTGCATGTGCTGCCGAAACGAGAATGGAGAAGTAGATGGGGTGGTTATCGACCTCCAGAGGCTGGTCGCCCACTGATGGGCAGGGGCCACCGACTGTTTCCAGGCAGGGTCCCCGTGCAGGACCAACTTGGCCGTCAGAGAGGCCCCCCGATGAGCTGGGTTTTTGCCTGCTAGCAAGACTCGCTGTAGAGACTGAAGCTCAGTGTTCGACATGCCTAGAACCATGGCGCCATAGCCAGCAGCAGGACGCACTCCAGCGGTATAAATCTTCTGCATTCTGGATCTATCCCGAGGAAGTTTACGACGATAGTGAGAGACTCCCTCCAACTTATGGTACTGGTGGTGGAAACCAAGCCCATCATGCAGCTTGGCGAGCTGCAGCTTCGCTCGCTGCAGATGGCGTCGCAGCTCGACTACGACGAGGGCGCCGAGGAGTTCGACGTGCTGCAGGACGTCCTGCAGGACGCCGACGGCGGCGCCGGCCGCATGCAGCCGACGCCGCCTGCGGTGCCGCCGCCAGGCGCGCTGCTCGCTGCCGCCAAGGCGCGGCCGCGGCCGACGTCGCGCGCCGCCCCGCATGGCAGCGACGGCCCACCTTGCAAGGGCAAGGGCAAGGGCAAGGACAAGGACAAGGACAACGTCGGCGGCCCACCTTGCGGCAAGGGCAAGGGCAAGGACAAGGACAAGGACGGCGGCGGCCCACCTTGCAAGGGCAAGGGCAAGGACAAGAGCAAGGGCGGCAAGGGCAAGCTTGTCCGCGACGGGGACCAGCAGCAGCGGCGTGGCGGCTGGTTCAACAGGGCGCAGCAGCTCTGCGAGCTGCTGCTGGCGGGCGAGTACGCCGACGCGGCCGCCCTCGCGGAGGAGTACTACGCTGGCCCAGCACAGGTCTGGGTCGGCGCTGGCGCCGAGGAGGCCGCCGAGGAGGCGCAGGCGCCGAGGGGCGCCTCATGAGGAGGCCGCGGAGGAGGCCGCGGAGGAGGCCGCGGAGGAGGCCGCGGAGGCGGCCGCCGAGCGCCGAGGGCGCGCCGAGCGCCGAGGGCGGAGGCGGCCGCGCCGAGCGCCGAGGGCGGAGGCGGCCGCCGAGCGCCGAGGGCGCGCCGCCGAGCGCCGAGGGCGGAGGCGGCCGCCGAGCGGCCCCTGGCGCTGCAGCGCCTGCGGGCGCCACATGAGAGCTGCGGCACGGCCGCGGAGCATTCCACTACTGGTGGGCGACGGAATGGGACGGTAATTCAGTAGAGGTAGACAGGGGGAGAGGGGGGACTATAGCAGAGGTAGACAGGGGGGAGACGTGATATACATAGGGAATGCGAGGGGGACGATGGAGACGCAGCGTGGGGGTGGAGTGAAGACACATTGGAGAGAGACGGTAGACAGGATGCCCGCTGCAGCGGGTATCCACTCTCCCGTGAGCGAGGGGGATAACGAACGCATAGTGATAGGATACATGCTGTAGCAACCCAACATGTAGGATCAATGGGAGCAATGGGGGGGTGGATTGGATCAGTTCGCGAGCATAGCTGACGCCGACGCATGCATGTGTTTAGGCCAGGTTATATTTCGTGCGCCAGATCGCGTGGTGCGCCCGCGCTGTCGCCCAGAAAAATGGTAAAAAAAGATTAAAAAAAAAAAAAAGAAAAAAACAAAAAAAAAAAAAAAGAAAAAAAAGGATAAAAAAAAAATAAAAAAAAAAAATAACAGACAAAAAAAAAAAAAAAAAAAAAAAAAAAACAAGAAAAAAAAAAAAAATCAAAGGAAAAAAAAAAAAAAAAAAAACAAAAACAAAAAAAACAAGACAAAAAAAAATGCTAAAAAAAAAAAGGCAAACAAACCAAAAACGAAAAAAAAACAAAAAAAATAAAAAAAAAAAAAAAAAAAAAAAAACAAAAAATAACAAAAGGTCGAAAAACAAAAGAACCTGAACCGTCCGATATCCTCATCACATCTATCTGCCATCGTCGACGTTCACATCCTGATCCGCTGACATTTTTCGTATGGACTGATGTGCCAGGGGTCGGCCATGGATTGGCCAGGAAAGTTTGGGGGCACTTGGGGGGGTCCTGGGGCACTTCAGATGGCAAACCGTCTCGCATCGCATCGCCCTTCGCCACTCTCCCTGCTCCCCTTCAGCACAGTTCGTTGCGCCGCCGAGTAGCTCCCCCCATGGCCTCCTGGCAGCCTCACCAGCTCCCATCAGCCTGGTCCTCAGCAGTCTCGAGCCATCGCGACGCTGCTGCAGCAGAGCCGTGAGCGTAAATCTTTGCAGTTGACAGCGGTGTCGGCATCGTCAACCTCGTCGCGACGCTGCTGCAGCAGCGCCGCGTGATGTACTTCGCGCCTCACTTAGTTTCACTCCCACCTCGAAATCAGCAGTGTGGACAGTGTTCTGGGACTGCGTGGGTGGGCGTTGGGGTGGGCTGGAGTGCTGGATGTTGGCATCAGGATGGCTGATCTGAGGTCGAACGGGAGCTTCGGGTGAAGCGATCTGAGAGCGTCGGTGCCCCTCTGCAGAGGTGATGCTGTCTGACAGCGGCGTGTCTGTGCAATAGCCCCCTCTATTGAACAGCCACGCCCGTGTCTGTTCAATAGCCCCCTCTATTGAACATGCCATGTTCAATACCCCCCTCTATTGAACAGCCACGCCCGTG
Source organism: Prorocentrum cordatum (assembly GCA_963575745.1). Taxonomy (NCBI): domain Eukaryota; class Dinophyceae; order Prorocentrales; family Prorocentraceae; genus Prorocentrum; species Prorocentrum cordatum. Next base: position 242,839 of record CAUYUJ010015854.1, read on the forward strand.
TCTGTTCAATCGCCCCCTCTATTGAACAGACACGCCTCTGTCGATGTCCCAGCTGCCTTCGAGGCTCCCAGATCGCTTCGGTATTTGCTCCTGATCGCACTTCGCGCATCTCCTGAATCCGTCCCGCGCCCTCCTCGGACACCTTCCGTGTCCCTCCTGTGTCTGCCCGCCCGCCCGCTCCCGAGCTCCCGTGTATACCTATCCGTCTCCCGTGTCTCTCCCGCGTCTCTCCCGTGCCCCTTCCGTGTCTCCACCTGCCTTCCGTGCGCTCCCGCCCGTGTCCCTCCGCACCGCTCCCGCGTCCGTCCGCCCGCTCGCCCCCGAACTCCCGTGTCCCTCCCGTGTCTCTTCCGTGCCCCCCCCCCGTGTTTCTCCCATGTCCCTCCCACCCCTCCGTGTCTTTCGCGCCGTCCCTTCCGTGTTCCTCAAATGAGCATGCATCTCCCCCCGTGTCCTGCCCGCCCGCCCGCCCGCGCTCGTGTCCTTCCCTCCCGTGTCTCCTCGCATCTCTCCCCCCCCCCCCCCCCCCGTGTCCCTCATTATCTCCCTCCTCTCCTTTCCATCACTCTATATCTCTCTCCCTATTGCCCACTACCATGCGTTCCATCATGGTGCGCATGCATAGCGCTGCAGCGCTTCATGTTACTTTGTGACGATGATTTCTGCTGAGCGCTGCAGCGCTCACGTGTGTTCCTTAATTGCATGCGATCGTTGCGCTGCAGCGCATCTGTACTGTTGTGGCCTCTCTTCCACCTCAGCAGCCGAGTGCTTCAGCTCTCGCAGTGTGGGAGGCCCTCCCTCGCGCTTCCCCTCGGAGCGTCCGCGCACCCCCTCGCCCTCGCGGAGGGCATCATGTCTGCCGCGGCTGCGGCCACACCCATCAACCACATCCTGGATAACCTGGACAGCTGCGACGCCTTCTTCGCATCGCAGATCGGCGTCATCGCCGCCGACGCGATGGCGCAGAGCCAGTCCGCCTTGTCCATGAGCGTGCAGCTGCAGCTTCACAACTTGGGGACGATCGGGGCTGCCCAAGCAGCTACCCTGCAGAATCGAATCACCGCGCCGGGCTTCGCGGACAGCCACAAGGCGCGCCTCAGCGCCGCGCTGGCCGCGCGCGTGGGCACGGCGACGCCCGCGCTCCAGATGCGCGTGCAGACGCTCGCGTCAGGGCGGCGCTATCCATCGTGCTTTGCACATCGGACCGCCGACGTGTTATTCACATGTATGGTTTAATTGTTTGTTCTGTACTTTATGTATGTTACCATGTTCATTTTTCAAATGTACTTATGTTAGCATGCTGCAGCATGCCTGCGTCGATTCGTAGGCTGGTGGACTTTACCATGCAGGACTGGGGTTTATTTCGCGACCCCAGCCAGAGCATCGTCGCGAAGGTGCGCGCGTTGATCAAACGTTGCGGTGCCATCGGCTTGACGGTTCCGAGCGAGAACACGCTGAAAGAGTTGGCGGCGTTGATGGCATGCGCCCATCTTCCAGACGCAAACCCTGGGCAGCTCTACGGGATCGTGACGGAGATGAAGGTTTGGGATTCGGCGGGAACGCCTAACGCAGACGCATCGCATCGCGCTGACTGCAGCCAATGCGATGCGGCGCGTCAGCGTTAGGGTTTCCCGACGAGTCGCCCTTTACAGGGTCAGCTCTTGGCGAGCCGCAGGGGCGCGACGGGGCAAGCGGCGACAGTGACTTGGAATTTCCCAGCAGATCCTCGGCAGCTCCCTCAGCACATCTTCGACGCGGCGCGCACCGATGCGGACCCGCCGATCGGTGTGACGCGCGACCTCGCCAACGTGGTATCGCATCTACGAGGCTGCTGCCACCCCGTCATGCGCTGCAGCGCTGATTGTTCTGGATGTCTTGGGTGCTTCGGTGAGCTCGGTCCTTTCGGTCCACCTCGCATGGAGCATGATAGGTTTCATGCTGCGCGTGCGCCGCTGAAGCGGCCTGCGGGTCTCAACGCCATCAAGGCTCGCGCGCCTCTCAGGCTGACCAACAAGGGCTTGCGGGCTGCCGCCCCACCGCATCAGCCGAGCACTGCCATTGTGCCATGGACACCATCGGGGTCACCCTCCGTGCCGCCTGCAGCGCCACTGCAACCCATGGACGCGACGGCCGCGATGCAGCAAATGCTGGCTGGCAGCGCTTGCGCCACCGCCATCGCCGCCCAACGAGCTGCAGCTGCAGCTCTTCCCGCGCCGCCCTGCGGCGCCCACGGCGAGCCCCCCCGCGAGTCCCCCCGCGATTGGCGATTCGCCAGCTGGGCCAGCATTGCCAGCGGCGGCGCCAGATGCTGCTGCAGCAGCGCCAACGCCGCCAAACGAAGATGCTGCTGCAGCAGCAGACGGAGACGAGGATGCTGTGCTGCAGGCGATCGAGACCTTGGCCGCGGGCAGCGCGAAGGGCGAGCGGCCTCGCAAGGGCAAGGGCAAGGGCAAGGGCAAGAAGGGCAAGGGCAAGAGCGCGATCAAGGGCAAGAGCAAGACAGGCGCTGGCAAGGGCAAGACGGCGGCCAAGGGCACGGCCAAACCGAAGGCCAAGGGCAAAGGGAAGGCCAAAGCCAAGGCCAAGGCCAAGCCCAAGGGCAAGGCGGCAGCCAAACGGGGCCAAATGGCACTCGGGTGCAGCAAATGCCGCTACCTGCCGAATGGCTGCGGCACGTGCCGCGACCCGAACTTCACTGGCCGTCGCGGCAAGCCGTGAGCGCGCAACGGGCACTGTCGGCATATGGAGGTGAGGATGAGGATTATGAGGGCGAGGAGGAGGATGGGTAGGATGATGAGGAGGATGAGCATGTGGAGGAGAAGGAATGAGGAGGATGGTGAGGATTAGTGCGAGGTTGGATGGAACGCTGGCCGATGATATGAACGGTAGTGGCGATGGTCTTGCCTGGCGGTCGCGCGGCTCGCACGGACGACGAGGAGGATGAAAGTCAAATATGTTGACGGGTCCTCTTGGATGCGGGCGCTGCAGCGCTGGCGCCTTTGTGTTCAACGTTTGCATCGCCATCATGATCACGATGCAGCGCTGCAGCGCTCGCTTTCCTGGATGGTGGCGTAGATATTGCGTGCTGTTGTGTTCCGATGCAGCGCTGCAGCGCCTGTCAGACTTGTGGTGCCGTTGTAGCGTTGGCGCGTTTGTGAGTGTGCAGTTGCAGCCGCGGTGTCCATGTATTGCGTGACGTGCTCGTCTTGAGTGCCAGTCGTTCCTCGTCGATACGCGCTGCAGCGCCATCATTCGTGATGTCGAGCGTTGTCTCCCGCATGGTTGTTGCCAAGTCACGCGCTGCAGCGCTGTGATTCGCTCATGTTGCGCGTTGCCGATGGCATGCCCTCCCCCCCTCCTCCCCCTCCCCCTCCTCACTTGGCTCGCGCGTCGCAGTCGCCATCGTTCGCTGCAGCGGGTGCTGGCAACGGACCTCCTCCGCCTCCTCACTGGGCTCGCAATGGCGGCGCGCCGCTGCGACGAGCCGTTCGAAGCGCAAGCGCGCGCCGACCGTCGCGACGAGTTGCGCGAGGCCCGCGCGAGAGCGACGGCGACTGCTACAGCAGAGGTGAAGGAGGCGCGGAAGAACGCCAGGAAAGCGGAGAAGCAGGCGCAGACCCGCACCGCGGAGCTGCAGGTGGATGAGGAGGCGGATGAGAAGGAGGACGGTGGGGTTCATGAGCGCGGCAGGCTACTCCCCCGCTGCAGCGGGGGAGAAGGGCGACAGGGGGGATGATCAGGGGGAGGCGGAAGGCGATGATGTGGGAGGATGAGGAGTATGAGTAGCAGGGCCGGGGTCAGATGGACATCGCCGCTTCGGGCGTGGCCAGCCAGAAACTCAACGAGGCGTTGACCTCGCTGCGGAACGCCAAGAAGATGAAGGTGACCTGAGCGAGGTCGGCCTCGGCGACCGCCTGCTGAAGCATGCTGGTTCGATTGATTGGTAACGGCCGGAGGGAACGTGGTTGAGCGTGTTGTTTGAGTTGCGCTGCAGCGCTTCTCCGTGGACCACGGTTGAAAGTTTGCGCGCGGATCATGATGTGTTAATGTGTTGCGCTGCAGCGCAGTTTCGCTTGCAGTTTCTCGTTGGATGGTGATGTGGCGGATGATGAGGGCGAGTGATATTGATGCTGTTGACGATGAAGGTGATGGTGACGGGGAGGATGAAGGGACGGGAGACGGATGATGAGGAGGATGGGTAGGTTGAGGAGGAGGATGGGGAGGATGAGGGGGCGCATGAGGCGGAGGAGGAGGGGGGGGAGGAGGAGGGGGAGGAAGAGGATGAGGAGGAGGTATAGGAGGGGGAGGAAGAGGAGGAGGGCGAGGGGCATGGCGAGCAGGATGGAGGAGGAGGAGGACGTTCGCGCTGCAGCGCGTCAGATTGTCATCATTGAACGTTAGCGGCGCTGTAGCGCCATGTGCTCCCAGACTGTTGCTTGGCAGTTAGCGCTGCAGCGCGCATTTGGTTGCTCTCCACGCGGTGCAGCCTCATTTCCATCCGTAGTCGCCGTGGCCCCTAGCGGAGGGGCCCCTCCGCGCGCGCGCAGCGACGGAGGCAAGCTTGCCTCGGGAACGCGCGCGATGGCGGCAGAGGACGACCGCCCAGCGAAGCTGCGGCGGCTGTCCCGCCTTCGCGCGGAACTGCCATTCACGCATTGTAATGCGATGGCGCAATTCCTGGCGTCCGTTAAGCGAGACGAAATCCCCGAATTGGGATCCCGACGCCAGGATATCAGAGACGCTCGGGAGCTCATGGTCGGTGAGAACACGCCGTACGGCAAGCTCCACCAGAACATGATAGTCGGGCAGCACACGGTGGAGATCTGCAGTCCAGCAGCAATGCTGCGGTATTGCAGCGCCCTCCCCGCGACGCAGCCTCTGTGGCAGCGGGCGCTGGAACTGCCACGCCCGTGGCACATCATCATTTACGGCGATGAAATAGGCGCTGGCAGCGCGCTGGCGCACGTGCAGAACCGCAAGTCCTGGGGCATCTACTGGACGATCGCGGAATTCGGCCCGCAGGCGCTTTCGTCGGAGGACTTTCGCGATAGCGTTGCTGCAGCAACGATATATGCGGGGGGGGGGAGGGGGGTAGAGAGAGAGATAGAGAGAGAGAGAGAGAGAGAGAGAGAGAGGCGCTGCAGCGCCAGTTGTGCTGCGATTTGTTCGCAGGATGCGTGGTTCCAGCTCGCGACGATGCGGGCCAAAACCGCGAACGACATCCAGCCGCACGGACTGACGATGCTACTGGACGCAAGCCTCGCGCAGTTCTGGCCTGATCAGGGGCGCAACTTCAGCGCAGGCATCAGCTTGCGGCTGCGCCCCGACGGCGCGACGGAGCTCATCCAGATGGACCTCGGAATTTACATACAGCCGCTGCAGCGGTCGCCGCATAGCACCCAATATTAGTTAGCATACATGTGCACATGTATATATCCATTACGCCTTCTTGCGTCGCTGCAGCGGCTCTGTCGGATCGCGGACGAGGATGCAATGCACCGCTTGATCGGAATGAAAGGTTCGTCAGGAATCAAACCATGTTCTATGTGCCGCAACGTGTTCTTGAAGGGCGAAGTTCGGGATATGGTTGCTTCTGACGCGACGGGTGTCGCTGTTCACCACTCGGAACCAGATGCGTCGCGGCTGCAGCCGATGACGGCGCCGCTGCTCGATGCCATCTGCAACAGATTGATCGAAGGGGTCAACACCATGAATAAGGGCGAGCTCCAGGAGTTGGAGCGCCGACTTGGCTGGAACTGGGACCCCCATTTGCCTGAGCGGGTTCGGAAACTCAAGCCGCTCGAGACAGTCATGTTTGATTGGATGCATTGTATTTTCGTCAACGGTACATATAACATTCTGGTGTTCCAAATGTTTCGAAGGTTGAAGGGTTACTGGGCGCGCGCAGACGCATATTTCCAGGACTGGTCGTTTCCAGGGTGCCACTCCATCTCCCCCGACACGTGCGCGATCTTCGGCGAGAAGCGCGTGAGGTCCCACGTTGACAGCAAGCATTTCAAGTGCACCGCCAGCGAGGGGCTCACAACCATGCAAGTATCATTGCATGCTTCGCGCCCCCGCCAGACCAATAATACATGCGCTGCAGCGCACGTGAATTTCTGTAGGATATGTACTGCACCCCTCTTGTTCGGACATGCGTTCGCGCGGGCGGATTGACGTGTTTCTTCAGGGAGGTGGCTAGCGACGCTGCAGCGCCTGCAGTCCGATCTGCTTGCGCAGTGTTCGAGGCGCACACGATCGTTGTGGAAGAAATCCTACGAGTATCCAGGCGTCAGGCAGACGCGGATAAGCTGCAGGCTGCGGTTAACATGGTTTTTGCTGTCATACAGCAGCGTCTTTGGCAAGGAAACGATGGCGCAGAAGTTCCATTACCTGCACCACTTCGCCAACTACGTGAGGCGTTGGGGCCATGTGGCGCTGCCGTCGTGCTGGGTTTTGGAGCGCAAGCACAAGACCAGCAAGCGCTTTGCGAACGCTCTTCAGGTGGGGGCTGCAGCCTCCAGCGGCTGGGACGCCAATGTCCTGAAGAGCGTCACCGAGCGGCACCTGTGGCAGCTCATGGATGGCGACACCTTTAAGGTTAACTGCCTGGTTAACGCCACCAGGCCGTCCAAGGCCATCTCGCGCGAACTGCTGCAGCAGTTCGGGCCTGCGGACTTTGCTACGTCCGCTGCAGCGCGGTGCCGCTACCACGACGTCAAATACGGCGACGTCGTGCTTTTGGAGGACGGAGGAGGGGAACGCATTGCGGCCGAGGTGTTGAAACACCTCTCCTTCACCAAGAACGGCCACTACTATGGCTTGAGCTTGGTCCTGCCCTACTTCTTCAAGGAGAAGCTGCACCCGCGCGCCTCCGCGCACGTGCTCGGCGGCGATGCCGACGCCTTTTGGGCGCGCACGGCGAGCATCGCGTGCTCGCTCGCGTGGGCGCCGCGCGAGGGCGGCGGCATCCGAGCGGCGCGCCCGATATGGTCGCAGCCGCGGTGGTGCGCTTTAGCCTAAAACGTGGATTCCTTACTGGCGCTGCAGCGCACTTTTTTACATTGCTAAATGCTTCGGTGCTGCAGCACCTGAACGTTGCATGGTCGACGACTCCTCTTCTCCGCCTTGAAAACGCGGGTTCCTTCTGCATTGCGCTGTAGCGCACCTTTTCATTGACACTTCGGCGCTGCAGCACCTGAACAATGCATGGTCGCCGATTCCTCTTCTCCGCCTCGTTCCTCCTCCTCCTCTTGCGCTGCAGCGCTAATGTCGTTGATCAGTGGTGCGGTCGTTCAAACTCCTCCTTCCCCTCATCCTCCCCCTTCTCCCCCTCCTCCTCCTGCTCCTACTGCTGCTCCTCCTCCTCATCTTGCCCCCCCCCCTTCTCCTCTCCCCTCTCCCTTGACGTTGGGAGGGGGGGGGGGGGGGAAGGGGGAGGGGGGGGGAGGAGAGGATGAGGAGGAGGAGGGGAGGAGGAGGAGCATGAGGAGGAGGAAAACGACGACAGCTCAGAGCGAGAGGGAGGATGGGGAGGAGGAGGGGGGGGGGGGGGGGGAGGAGGGGAGGAGGAGGAGGACGAGGACAGGAGGAGGCGAGGAGGAGGAGGGAGGAGGAGGAGGAGGAGAGAGAGGGCTCGGAGGAAGGAGGAGGGAGGATGGGGAGGAAGCGGGGGGAGGAGGACCGGAAGCAGGGGGAGGACGAGGACTAGGAGAGGAGGAGGAGGACGAGGGAGGCTACTGATGTGACGAGAGGGGAGGATGAGAGGAGGAGGCGGAGGAGGAGGCGGGAGGAGGAGAGAGGAGGAGGAGGAGGCAGGGGGGAGGAGGAGGAGAGGGCGGAGGAGGAGGAGGAGGAGGATAGAAGGAGGGAGGAGGAGACGCCGCCCGCGCGCGTGCGGCTTACAGGCCGCGCGGGGAGCGCGCCCTCCCTTTTCCCTTTGCTTCGCGGCTCGGGATCGCCATCGAAAAACATATCAAGACATGTTTTTCGATGGCGACCCCGAGCCATGGGGCAGTCTCCTCTCGGAGGACCCCTCGGGGATGTCGGGGATCCTCCTCGACATCCCCGAGGGGTGGGACGGGCTCGGCAGCCATCGGCCCGTCGCACGTCGTCGTCCCCCAACCCTCTGGGTTGTGGACGACGGCTACGTGCGGTGGGCCGCTCTGGCTGCCGAGCGGCGCGCGGGGCCCCCCCCGCCGCCCGCGCCAGCGGCAATGCCGCTGGAGATGGCGGCGCAGAGCGCGGCGCAGGCGAACTTCGCCTGCGCCGCGCTCAGCCGCGCCAGGCTGCCGCTCGACGCGGCGGCCCTGCAGGGCCGCCGCGTCGAGCGGCCGTCTTGGGCTGAGGCGCGCCCGTCGCCGCCTCCGCCGCCGCCTCCCCCTTTCCTCCACCTCCTCATCCTCCTCCCCGTCCTCCTCCTACTCCTCCTCCTCCTCGACATCTCCTCCTCCTTCTCCTCCCCCTCCTCCTCCTTCTCCTCCTCCTCCTCTCTCCCCCTCCTCTTCCTCCTCCTCCTCCTCCTCCTCTTCCTCCTCCTCCTTCTCCTTCTCAGAGTCCGCTAACCACTTAGTGAGTCCGCTAACCACTTAGTAAGTAAGCTAGCCAGCGGACTTACTATGTGGTTACTAAGTGGTTAGTAAGTGGTTACTGGGTGGTTACTAAGTGGCAGCTAGGTGGTTACTAAGTGGTTAGTAAGTGGTAGCTAGAGCGGGGACTTAGCGAGCTAACCTCTACTAGAGACTTAGCAAGGTTAGCCTCCAGCTATAAGTGGTTAGTATCTCCTACTAACCAGGTGTAGCTGGTTATACAACTTACATCCGACTTACAACACTTATAACCTACTTACAACTCACTTGTACGTACATACTAAATCCTCTAACCCCTTAGTATCCGCGCTAACCACCTAGCAGCCGCCGCGGCCATCCAAGTGGGCGCCCGAATTATCCGGGGCAACTCGGGCCCGGGGTAACTCGGGCCCGGATTCCCGCAAAAACAACCCGAGTTAGCCCTGACCCGAGTTGCCCCTGATGATTCGGGGCTCTGAGCGGTGGCCGTGCCCCACCCCCCCGAACTCCAGGCGCGGCGCCTCCTCGGGCGGCGGCCTCGCCACGCCCCCTCCCGGCGCGGCGCGCGGAACAACCAGGCGCAAGTCTGCCCCGAGCCAGCCCCGCCCAAAATTGGTAGTCCCCAAACGCGAAGGTGACAACACCTGGCGGTGAGTCTCGGGCGATTTGGCGTAACCACCCGGTTTGGGGACTCGTGCGGTGTTCCGAGGATGTCCCGGACACTGGTGGGTCCAGGAGTCACAAAACCCGGCGGTGACCCCGCGTCCCCAAGCCCAACGGTGACCTTTTTGGGGATTCCAGGTCGCCACCTGGCATCTCACCACCCGGTTTCGGGGTTCCCAACAAAACCGCGGGGCGGGATCCCCGGGGCCGACTTTAACGGGCGAGGAACGGTATACAATAATTGTTTTCGCTGTCGGGGGCGCCTGTCCCTGGGCGGCTGGACAGTTTATGCCCTTACGGTGGCACCGTGGGGGTCTAAACTTTCCAGCCGCCCAGGGACAGGCGCCCCCGACAACGAAAAAAACAATCATTTGATACCGTTCTTCGCTCGCTGACGACTGGCGCCCGTTGGGCTTCATGGCCGCGGCGCGACGTCTTCGCTCGTCGAGAACACGAGGCGGGATCCCCAGGGAGCACCAGCGCCTTTTGGGCGTGGCGGCCGCGGCATGCAGGGTGCACTCTGGCTACCCAATCCTGTCGGGAGAGGAGCAACAGCCCCTACCATACGAAGTGGGGGGCGTCCCGGTGAGAGCTGCCAGCGGCCACCAAACGGCGTTCATCGGACTGCGGTCCGATCTTGCGAAGACCGTTCCGACCACTCTTCCCCGTGGTAATGTTCCTCCTCCTCCTCTTCCAATTCGTCCTCCGCCCTCTCTCTGCTCTGATGTTGTTCACTTTGGCCACGACCGCAGCGAATATCTTTATGAAGTAAAGTCAGCAATACATAACACGTACCGCCAACATCGTAATCCTGACAGTGCTGTACCGCCCAGATAGTAGCACACACACCGTCTCCATATCATTTCTGATTGCAACCATCTCCATCAGAGTAATCTTAATCTTCGCCAAGTACACAATGCTGATTTCGACTCACGTCAATGCAACCATTGTATCTGCACATATCTGCAACCTCATCATACACAGTGGGAGTGTCGTGATCTTTACCAAGAGTGTCATAATTCACAGCATGATATGAACTCATGACTGGTTGCTCTGTGCTGTCGGCAATTCATGGACTGCATGCATTCCACGCATACCTTTAGCTGAGAATAATAAGACTACCAACATCCAGCAAGTGAATATCGTAATCAGTTTCACACCTCTCTCGATACACAAATACACCAGCACATCATATATGTTGCCAAGATAGAACAAACCAGCAAACAATCTTGCACTGGATAATTCGCAACCATGGCCTGAAGAAGTATACAATCATAAGATTTATATCCAGAACAAATGCACAATAATCCCAAGTTGAATACCCGAGGGGATACACGCTCCGTCGCATGTAAGGCATCGTGGCCACCCGCATGGGCTCTACGGGTCTACCCCCTCGGGAACGGCATGACACTGAAGTACGCAAAACCTCGCGCTCAACCAATCAAAAATACAACACTCATCAGAGAGAAGCCGTACTCTCTACCAAACCCATCGTTGTTTGCAAACACACACGTGGCACGCAACTATTGCCGAGTAGGGTACACGAGTACTGAACTCCATATCCACATGTAGCACCGCACACTTTGCATATCAACGTTTGCCACAGAGAGCGGCGCAATACTGCTCTTGACGTCGTTTTGGAGAAACCTGTTTACAGCGCGCGCATTCGAGTTCTTGATCAACTTTGTCTGCGCGAAAGGGTGAAAGTACATGGCATCTGTTGCCAGGAACCGTAGTGCGTGTATTGTGCTCCTCCACTACATTGTACCAATCCTCCAACTTCCGTCGCTGGCCCGCTGGACGCGGCCCGCGATGCCCTTCACGGTTGCACAGCAATCGGCCCCACGCAGAGACCGTAAGTGTCTTTGTTCGTCTTCCACAGGTCACACACCTCAAAGACGGTACTTGCTTCTTGTCCGCGCCATACAGCGGGGCGACGACGTGGCAACCTTGCTGGCGTGCTTCACGATTATGATGCATTCTCTTCTCCTCCAACAGCTTTCCCCGACCTGTGAGCCCTTGAAGGTCGCGTAGCTCTTGTTCTGTGTACTCCACAGTCGCTCTGACAACGCTCATGGCCGTAGAGCGCTGTTCTCGCATGCGATAACTCCCAGATTCTCGAGCAACATATGCGGCACACGCCACGAGATCAGTCGGTCTGACATAATCTCTGATGTTGGCGTCAAGTCTGGGTGGTGTCCAACATGGAGATGGTACCGAAGCCCATGGCGGTGGCACTCGGACACCAGCGTTCTTTTCGGTCGTCGGTAACGCCACGGCATACAGCGTCTTCATCGTGTGATCGTGGTTGCTGAAGGTGGGTCTGCATAGAAAACCTGGGACCTGCCTGACCCCCAAAGGCGTCAAATAACAACACGAGACACATACTTTTCTCGGTGCCAATTTGCATCCGCAGAGTTTGGCAACGCGGGCTGCTGCTGTCGAGAAGTACCTCGCCATGCGCTCAAGCGTCGCTGTATGCGGATTCTCCTGTGGCGCCACAAGAGGCAAACCAGCCGCAATGCTGAAATCCAATGTCAATTCAGCCCACGATACTGAAAGGGGCGCCTTGGTCGCGTCGTCCGTTGTCCAACGCAGCTGGGCAAAATGCCAGATGAATGCAAGGAGCAATGATGGTTGATAACTCCATTGTGTGTTTGTCAACATATCGGGTAAGTTTGGCTGACAAAAAACCCACTCTGCGACGTTCGGCTCCACTGGGTCCCGTGTGAACCCTGGGAAAACCATCTTCGGACTCCAAGTGCGTGGGTTATCAAGTACAGGATCGAAAGTGGGGGCCACTGAAGATGAGGCTGCAGTGCTCGTTATTACACCTGGTGGTGCTGATGCTGCTGTGCCGGCTATGGCTCCAGTTGGCGCTGCTGCGCTCGATGATACTGCTGAGCCCGATGCTGCTGCACTCGCTGGTGTTGCTGTTGTCCTGCTCGCTAGGCTTGGTGTGGCTGCTGGCGGCTTGGACTTGTGTCGTAGTTGTCGTGATGTCGGTGGTGGCTGAGGTGCTGCAGGCTGAGGCACGCTTGGAGGCGGTGCTTGAGGTCGGCCAGGTTGGTTCTCTCCATCCTGGTCCATGTCGAGATGAGCCCACGGGTCATACTCGTCATCATCATGCTGGTGGTGATGGTAGGTCTCCTCCAACTCTGCCTCGATGAGGGCTTGGGCGTGTGCGCAACGTTCGTCACGCTTGTCCCTGCCCATGCTAGTCAGCTCCTTGGCCCTGCGTTGAAGAATATGCGTGGCTGTATATGGCAAAAGAAAGCAGGGATGCTGATCCTGGAAGTGTTGATGTCTCACGCCCATAGGTACTTGAAGCTGTCGTGCTGCTCGCACTGCACCTTGATATGCTCTCTGATTGCGTTCCCACAATGGTAATTCACCTTCATCCACATTGTTGGCATTGCGATGTGCTTTGATCTTCTGAATGCGAAATGTCTCTGGACCTTTTGCAAGAACTCCCAAAGATAATGAGGCCCTTAGATCTTGATGTTGTTGTGGTGATATGGATTTACCTCGGAGACGAGCTGAAAACTGTCGATAGCAATAGCTGTTGTCCGTCAAGTAGAGCTGCGGCCCCCATGACCATGATACAAAATGTCTGAGAGTTGCAACTTCTGCTCTCTGCGCACCTTGGGATAACTCCGCAGCGGCACCTCCACATTGCAGCTGTGGTTTGGGGCCAGAATACAAAGGGTAACCTGGACGTCTCAAGCGCAAGTCTGAGGCTTGCCCTGGACAAGCCCCATCACCCGCGACAATCAAAAATCCACCTTGCATAAGTAATTGGTCTGCACCTTCTCAACCTTCATAGCGTGGAGGTGGAGGTGGATCAGGCCCATCAGGGAGTAGCTCGCTGAAGAAGGAGTCGTACTCAGGCCTGTCTGGCATGAGACCACATTGTCGGAGGCATACTGGAAGTTGAAGCAAGCCTTTAACACTGTAGTGTTCAAGTCGTGGTGCTCGTAGTGAGTCCCAGTGGCCGCGGTGAAATAGAATATGGCCCATATATTCGTCCGTTGCTCCGCAAAAAGGACAGACCGTATGCTCTGTGTTGCCCGTGATATGTCGTAGTCGGCGCCCAGTGATCGTAGCCCCCATGCAAGTACGCGCGAAAGAAAGGTACTTGATCACGGGTGACTTTGGGCACAACCACATCAGTAGCATTGGGAAGAAGGAGGGGGGGACTTTGGGTTCTTCGTCTTCATCCTCATCTTCACGAATTGCTGCATTCTCCGCCCTCCTGAAGATGGCAGTCGTAGTATGGTAATTGATCCCATGCTTGACCCCCTGCATGTCGTTCCTCGCAAGTAAGTGCACAACAGATGGCCAAATCCATCTTCGGATACCTTCACGGAGTACATGCTGCCACATCCCTGAGGATGTTTGGTAAGATATACAGGTTGTCCATTTGCTCGTTTGAAGGCATCAAACTGTGGCCACGTCCAGCCCAGGTCATCAAGAACTGATTTGAATCTTGCCATGAGGCCTCCATCATTTGGTTTAAAGGTGCGTAGGTCATGTCCTCGTCGCGCTTGCTGCTGCATCAAGTTCCAGCACCGTCTGACCATCGGTAGGACTCTGGCTGAAAAAGGGCTGGTCAGGATGCGTCTTATGACCGACGAGGGCTGCGCCGTCGATATCTGAATAGGATCCAGGCAATGGCCCTTTGTACTCAAAGTGAGTGCGATTGCTGGTGATCGAAAAGATCTGCCCCTGTTCCATAGCGCACTCATGATGGCGGTACGGTATTTTAGATAATTGTGTCGTGTCAACATGCGAAACTCCAGACCAGGGGCGAGTCTGGGCAAAGATGCAGTGGCAAGAAGTCGCCGTTTTCCTCTTATTCCCACTGGTGCGCCCGCTGTTCGCTTAGCAACTCGGCATGCTGAGCTGCAGCGCATCCGTCGTTGGGCTGTGGGACATGTTCCACTAGAAACCACTTCGCCTTCCACAAGACTAAAATGCCGAGTCATTTTTATGTGCACGCCGACGGCCTGCGCAGCTTTGATGAGCTCATTCTCAGCTTTGTGGGTGATGGCGTAGTGCTTTGTCTTGCTCAGGTTCGTCTCAGTGCCGCTGAGGCTGTCGGACTCCAATGGTACTTGAATAGCTTTCGTGGTCCTCTGGGCACGGCCGGGCCCATCAGCGTGACAATTGTCATCGTCAATGAAACTGCTCACGCGCGTGTGGCACACATTTTCAACTGCATTCGACCATATTGTCATTAGTGCCACATCTTGCTGCAAAGACCAGCTGTCGCCCTGCACATATCCGTTTCGTCTCGTCTTTTCACTGCCCACTGCCTGTGCCACCTTCCAGCGCGTCCTCAATCTGGAATAGAACGCCTGCGATGCGCGCAGGACGCCGGTGGGGCACCCAAGGGCTTCCATCAGCTTGTCCCCGATCTCATACTCAAGGAGGTCAAAGAACTTCTTGCGATCTGCAGTGCACCCAGACATTGGTGCACGTGTAAGATAGGCTTGCTCGATCTCAAGAATGAGCCCCCATGCAATAGCTTGATAATGATGCTGCTGTCGGGCCCCAGCTGCGCCTGGATGCATCCAGGCCTCTCCCCAGGCCGCCATTGCTAAATGCGGTCGCCCGACAGCGCCGTATAGATTTGACTAAGATTAGTGATGGGCCGAGTCTGGTCCACTGTGGCCAACCACACTTCATCACGTTCAATTTCTTCACTATGAGCAATTTCCGGGTCCCATTTCGGCAGGCAGCTTGCGATACCAAGAGTCATAACCTGCGGCCAGCACATCCATTGATCCTCCACGGCTTTGAGCAGGAGCGCGAACAAGTTACATATGCATACTGGTAGTATTCCGAACTCACCAATACGCCATCCATCCGCGGCAATAGCTCGATGCGCACCTGCTCTGCTGAATTGCTTCTGGAGGCGTGCACCTGTGACGCCCTCAATATTGCATGGCTTGGCCTCAATTTGCTGACCAAGCCGTGCTTTGAAGGCATCCCAATCCTGCAACACATTCTCATTGAAAACAGTGTGCCAAAATTTGTCAACCTCTTCCAAGATCTGCGCGCGTCGTGTGACGATTCTTTTGTCATGAAAGCCTCGCGCTGCATAACGAATATGATATTGCCGCTGCTTGATCCACGAATAGAGGTCTCGTCCACCTTCAAAACGGAGTGATCGTCGTAGTCGCTTTCTCCATTCATCTATTCGGGCTTGTTTTCTTTCTTTGACTATTGGTGCACGTCGTTGCTCGGGTTGCTGGTGCCAGCCAGAGATGCAGCTGACGTGTGGGCGGCCCACAGGTAGCTGGTCTCGGCTGGGTCGCAGTGCTCGTTGTAGTTGTGGTCTTACTTTGTCCCAGAGCCGCCGTGCACTGAGACGTTGCAGTATCGTAGGTGATGTAGTGGAGTGCCCGCATTCAGGTATGCATCTGCTGAGCTGAGCTGCCAACTCCATCAACCTGGATATGATGTTCTCTAACTTGCGCATTTGCATAGTGAATTGTCCTTCGCGTGCTGGGCCCCGCTTCGTGTTCACGGGGGCCGTCGCCGAGAACTCAATCACCTCTGGCATCTGGCTGCGCCCGTGGTAACGATGATCAGAACGTATGCCTGTGCTCAAGCCGCTTCTCAAGGAACATCTCTCCCATGAGGCCGACATGTTTCCAGGCTTCGTCTGGTGCTGCATCTTCCAGCGCACGTTCGAATGTCTCAAAATACTGTTCAATGCACTCTTGCCCAAGTTTCTCGCTTTCCTCGGTGGAGATCTTCTTGAGCGCCTCAATAGGATAAGCGGGTGGTAGTCGTAATCATAGCCAGCTCTCCTCAAGCTGCGTCACATTGATGGTGAGCTCCAAGCAAAGATGTGAGCAGATCCCCAGGACACGTCGAAGCCGAAAAGAATGAATGGCTTCGCGTGCAGCTGCGTTGGTAATGATCAAGTCTGGTCGACTGACATTCGTACCTGGTGAAAATTTGTCCCAACTCGGTTCCTGTCCATATGTCGGCTCACTGCCATAGATAACACCAATATCATGCCAACGCCCTGTTGCTAGGGCAGCTGAGAGCATCGATGATTGGGTAATAGCCGTGTTAGAATCCACGCGCAGAAACACCGCCTGGTCACCAAGCGATTCAGCATCCTCGAAGGCATACTGAAATTTATATTGTTGCACGTCCTGGTCAATGCATCAATGCCAGATTCACTATACAAAGATACAATATGGATAGGGCCACCACCAATAAGAACCAACTGCCTCAACCACCTCGTAGCTTGGTAGGAGTTCACGAGCAGCGCCATATCTTGTCCCACAACCAATGGCCACCACATCGTGTTTGGTCAGAATAGCAACCCCACCCTGCGCACTTCGTGATGCCTCCTGCCCGTGACAAGCCTGAACACGCACAGGTAGCCCAAAACTGGCTCGATAGCGTACTGCAGCACACGCCTTGTCACATCCAAGTTGTTCTCGCAGGCTGAGTCTTGTCTCTTGCAAGGCCAAAACATCTGCCGACGTACATGACATTCTCCCACTGAAAGTATTCCATCTGGTAATATTTGCAGAAAGTATTGTAGCCATCCTCGCAGTAGGGGGTGGCCCTGGCCTGCAAGCAGGCCGTTTGCCTCGCAATCGTCCGGGGGGCATCATTGCGGCGGATCAACTTGCATAAGGGAGGCCTCCGAGGTTTCCTTGAGTCGCTTTGCCATGCGCTCAAGCTCCTCATCATCCTGCTTCTCCTCCTCCGTGAGAACATCAGAACCTGCGCGTAGTAGCGTAAAGCACTTTGAAAGGCCCCGGCCCTGAATCTGGAGCTGCGTCATGATCTGTTTGTTTTTTTCTGCCAAAGCCGCGCCAATAGCATCCGTGATGAACTGTTGGAAGTCCGCTGAGAGCTCACTGCCTGCTGACGACGCCCGCGTCGGTGGTGGTGGTTGCTCTTGTGGTTGCTGTGCTCGCGCCGGTGCTGCTGGTCGTGCTGGCCGTGCAAGTTGCGCCGCGAGGATGGTGCTTGATGCTGCTTGCTGGGTTGGTGCTCGCCCGCTCGGCTTCATATCAGTAAACTTTGTGACAACATCCACCCATTCTTTTGATACTGGTGCTGGGGCCTCTGGTTTCTTGACTGCATTGATCGTAGCTTGGATGGCGCCCAGGGGCAAATCTGAAACCTGTGGCGGCCCTGCAGCACGCGCGCGAATAACAGGAGTCGGTCGTGATCCTTTACCTCTCTTTCGTAGACTGACACATTCCGCTTCCCATCCCAGTTGCTGAGACAGTTCGCTGACCAATTTCTTTCCTTCCACCACCTGTGGGAGAGGTGAAATCTCATAGAGTGTAGGCGCAGGTGGTGCACGCCCTTGCAGGGCCTGCCATGCTGCCTGTGCCTTTGTCTTGCAGACTCGAAAGAAGAGGGCACCATTGGGTTTGCATCCCAATCCTCTGAGTTCTTCTCCTCGTCCAGTGCCTGGTTGGGTGCCCCACCTGCACGGGGTCGCTGGAATATGATACCACCTGGTCCAGGTTCAACTCGTAAGGCTCGAGCCCGCACTGGAGTAGTTTTGAACAAACCTGATACTATTCTCTGACCAGGCTGATCATCATTGAAAACTCTGCCACTCCACACGCGCAAATCGATATCTGAACCATGAACTTGCACTGGGAGCTTCGCCGTCGCGATTCTCCCCAATTCACTGTCCAGAACGCGCCATGGAGGAGGTGATTCATATTTGCGCTGCCAAGGCGATCCTTCGGCGCGTCGGTCACGTGCTGCCGTCGCCTGATTGTGTAAATTGCACAGATCTTTGAACAGCTTTTCCGAGCAATGAGCCTCAAGAATGGCAACGTGCACGAGTTCGTCCTGAGAGCAGGTGATCTCTGCGGGCTTCTTTGTCGGGACAACAACTTCATTTTACTTCCCACCATATTGCCATACATACAACTGCTGGAGTGCGCGCCTGCCATCACTTTCAAGAAGAGGTAAATGCATAAGACTGATGGCCGACGCAAGTCCACGTTGGCCGCATCTGAGATACAAATCTTTCGGCACCTGCGACGGCGCCTGCGCTAGCGCGAAGCCGAAGGGGCCTGGTGGATCGGGCCTCTGCCAGAAACTGTCGAGCTTGGTAAGCTCCAGCAACTCGGCATCCGTGACCAGATGCACCGCCTTCGTGTTATTGAAATCTGTTGGCAGGCCTCTGCGTACTGGGATACCCCAATCGGGATCCAGCTTGGAGGTGACCTGCCATCCAGCTGGTTGTGGTTATTTTCCTTTCTTCATATTTGTTGTGGCCTTCTCGGCGTTCTTGACTGCTGAAGATGCCGTGGTGCCAAGAGGCTGCTCTTTCAGCCAGGCGTCGATGGCCTCTGTGATCTCGGCGGTGGGCAAAGCTGCAATCGTCTTTATCCGATCCGCCGAGAATTTTTTGAGATGATCGCATACTTGTTGGGCATTGTGGTCACTCTGAAGTTCGAGGACCGCACATGCTCTTCCTTGAGCTGTGGCAGGTGTCAATCGTGCCAATGTTTGTTTCCATCGTCTTCTTCTGGGTAGGCCCATTACCACGAAGAGCATGCTGTAGTTTGTTCCAGGCACTGTGAGGCAACGCCCAGTCATATAATAGAAGTCGCCTCATCCGTCGGCGGCCGAAAAGGACTCCACTGGGACAATCATCATATTTGTCATCATGCAACCAAGCACTGATGTCATACAAATAGCTGCGATAATACTGGAACATAAGATATTCCCATTCACCATCGCAATCACATTGAATCTTCGCGTCCAACCCCTCAAAGTTGGACGACGCCACAACCGAGTACATCGGGCCGACGCACAGAAGGTTGATCCTGAGGATGTGCTTCATCATCTTCTTGTGGCTCCTATTCGCCCCCCTCCTTCCCCCCCTCCTCCTCCCGCGCCGGGCACAACGTACCCATGGGTGGTTTGGCCGTTTTCCCCCTAGGAAAAGAGATAGATCTGCGCACAGGCAGCTACCTTGATGAATGTTTCCACGAACGCAAGCTGACACGCAAACTTTACACAGGCGGACGCGGGTCGCTCCTCCTGCGCGCGGGCGGGCTGCGCGCGCCGGGAAAAAAAAAGGTCGACCACTGCGTGCCATCGCGTCCTGCGCGAACGCTGCCCCCGAATTCTTGTCTCCCCCTCGGTGTCCGCGGCTTCGAAGGACGGGTGGATGATCCTCCTGAAGTGGCCCGCGGCTGCACTTGCCTAGACTGGGAGCAGCCGCAATGCCCAACCTCCCCGTCGCAAGGGATGGCGCGGGCCTGCTTGGACGACCCCTGTTCGAAAGCGCGCCCGCCCCGCCGCGCCCGGTCCATCCATGCCAACGTCCACCGCGTGATCGGTTTCGCGCTGGTCCCCCCCTTGTGGCAATTCCCCACCGCCGCCTCTAGCATTGCAGTGGGCCAGCCACGAATATGTGACCCCCCTGCGTTCGCCTGGATTTTCGGCCGCCCCGCGAACTGGTTCCCGTTGTTACAGAGTGGGCCATGCTGTCGGACGAACTTCTATCCTTCGCCGTGCTCGTCCTGCCCCAGAGGCTGCTTCCGCTCGTTCTGCGGCTTCAACGTAAAAAAAACACCAGCTTTGAACCCCCTCGAGCTTCCCCAGCATGGGTTGGAAAGCTGCGGTGAATGTTCTGCAGTTCTTGTCGCAGTTGATATCGTGCGCCTCGCCGCTCGCAACGGCCAGGATGGGCGCGGAGCCCGCCATTCTCTCTCGGAGCCGATCGCCTTCAAGATGCGGAACTGCTTGCAACTGCCGTCCTCGGGGGCACTGCGCGCGACGAGCAACTGCATGGCGCAGGGGGCGGCTGGCTCGCGCCTGAAAGCAAAGGGCGACTGCATTTGAAGCGGCCCTGGCAACGCAACTCGTGCCCCCGCGCAAAATCGAAAGCGCCCTCGCGACTCATGATCATGTCCGCGACCGCGAACGCAGCGAACTTCGTGGCGCCGCCGCGCGAGATCGGCACTAGGGGACGGTCGAGAATCGCCAGAGAAGACAGCCAGCTTTTTCGCAGCATTGCGGGGGTGGCTGTCGAGATCGTTGCCGCTCACTGCAAGGGTCGCGTCTTCGAAAGGGAGCGCGGCGTCGCCCGCCGCGTCGTAGGCGATCTCGCCAGGCGCGCGCGCGCGCTGGCGGCAGGCGCGCTCGCCGTAGCAGGCAAGGGCAGCATGGAAGCGCGAGCGGCGACGCGGACTGGCAGACGAGCCAGCGCGTTCTGAGCACACCCGAGCTGCGGGAGGAGGGGGCGGCGGGGGATCCGTTTCGTGGATCCCCCCTTCTAGCCCTGGCGGGCGCGCAATGAACGCGAAAAACCGGTACTCCAGATTTCGTAATAAAGGGAGGGGGGTCTCATATCGGGGGGGGTCTCTTCCAGGCTATCTTGGAGGGCCTGGGGGTCTGGGGACGATGTTTTGGAGGGTTCTCCCACGGGGGAGGTCTGAAATGGCTTGTCTTGGAGGGTCCAGACCCCCTCCCTTTTATTACGAAATCTGGAGTAGCCCTTTTGTCGGTCACCCTCGCCACCTGCCTCTCGCGTGCCTCGTTCGCCCCGTTCTGGTTTCCCGGCGGTTTCCCCGTCGCCCGTCGCCGACCCGTCGCTGTGCCCATCTGGCGTTCCCCGTTGCCCCCTCTCATGCCCCTCGCTCTCGGCCCGCCTCGCCCCGCGTTGCAACCTTCGCGTCGCCGGGCGACCCGTGGCGACCCTGCAGCGACCCAGCGGACTTGGGCGAAGGCCCGAAACGAAAGAATGGCACAGCGTCTTGCTTAGCACGCAAACGTTGATGTCGCAAGTCTTCCGCACGCAGGAAACATGCTCGAAGGAGGGAACGGAGCGGAACGTGCCCGCAGCAACATATGATCGTTAGCGGGCTGCCCCACGCATGGCAGGGGGGGCATTCACTTTTGGATGCCGCCTCCTGCCATTTGAACATGTGGAGGATGACGCGAAGGGGGATGCCACCCGCAGCGGGGCGGACTTGGGCGAAGGCCCGAAGCGAACAAATTGCAAAACGTCCTGCTTAGATAACGAACATATTTCGCAAGTCTTCCTCGTGGAGATAAGACCCTCGCAGAGGGGAGCGCGGCGGAACGTGCCAGCAGCAGCAGTTGATCGTTAGCGGATTGCCCCACGCAGCTGAGGTGAAGGGCATACATTTTTGGACGCCCCCCCGCGCCGCAGGAGAATGCGTCGGGGGACGAAAGGAGGGAGGACAACCGCAGCGTGGCGAAACCCGCGGGGATGCCAGAACTTCTGCAGACCTGCAGAACAACAACAAAACAAAAAAAACACGGCATCTGGCAAACGTCCCTCGGCCATCGCCGGAATTCTACCGAACTCATTGCTTGCGTGTGGCTTCGTGGGCCCCGGAAACGGCAGGGCCCTTCTTTCACCGCTTCCGAAAGAAATGCCCCTTGAAAATGGAAACGGCAACAAAAACGGCGACCGGTAACGGCAACAAAAACGGCTCCAGGATTGGAACCGGAGCGGAAACCCGTAAAAGAACGGCGACGGAACGAGAAAAACAACGGCGTCGGAACCGGCAACAAAAACGGCAAAACGGAACGGGTTAAAAAACGGCCCTGTCGTTTCCAGGGCTCACTATGGTGTGCGGTTGTTGTGGTTTGTGTGTGCTGTTGTTTGTGGTGGCCATGTTTTGCGAGGTGCTCAAGAACGCAAAAACAAAAAAAAAAAAAAAAAAAAACGCCCAGGCCTGCATCGTGCCTGGCACCGCTCCTCCTGTTACTCCTGCTCATCCTCCTCCCTCTCCTCCTCCTCCTCCTCCTCCTCCTGCTCTTCCTCCTGCTCCTCCTCCTGCTCCTACACCTCCTCATCCTCCTCCTCGTCCCTCCTCCTCCTCCTCCTCCTCCTCCTCCTCCTCTTCCTCCTCCTCCCTGTCCTCCTCTTCCTCCTCGTCCTCCTCCTCCTCCTACTCCGCCTCCCAAGCCCCGTGGTGTCTACATAATGCAGGTCAGCATGATGCCGATAGCTTTCTGCAGCACGTCAGACTCTCAGAATGTGGTCTCCTGTCGGCCAACTTCTGGGATCTGTCCATCTTGAAGCTGCAAGATCTCACGTGTTCTCTGATGGTCGCACCATCCTTATGCACCCCTTATGCCTAAGCCAGCTTGGTTGTCTTCTTCCACCTCCGCCTCAAGCGAAATCAATACGAATACACAGTTTGATCCACATAAGTTGGAAGTACACGAGGACGTGCGAGTCTGAAGGATGTGCACCGCGGTCGTACCAGAGCGCCCAACGACACACTGAGGGCGTTCCAGAACGCCATGGAGGGATCTGTACCCATCCCAGGACTGCCTGAACCTCATCCCTCATCCTCCCTTGCTTTTTTTTGTTTCTCTCTCTCTCTCTCTCTCTCTCTCTCTTTCTCCCCTTTACCCTCTTCCCCCATCCCTCCCAAATCATCCTTCTCTCGCATGGTCTTGGATGGACCGTGCACGCAGGCTGCACTCGGTACGGGTGTTTTGTGAACGCGTGAGTACTCGTCGTGCGCGCCCCGTCAGCCCACACCTGCCTTCCAGGTCGGAGCGGGGGCTGGATTTTGGTCCAGCCCGCAGACTGCGGCCAGCGTGACCCCCCGGCGGGGCCAGAGAGCATGATATGACCAACAGAACCACTGGCGGATCTGCGGATCTGCTGGATCAGCGAAGGCCCAGCGAACAGAGAACATTTGACCCTTGGGCACTAATCCAGAGGTGGGCCCCACCCCACCCACCCGTCAAGCTCGCTGTCTAGGCGCCCACTCTCCCGCCCCCTCCCCGATGAACTCCAAGGGCGCGCCCCATCCCGCCGAAGGGATCCTGCCGCAGCTCCTCCATGAAGCGGTTGGTATCCAGGGCCAAGTCCTCACAGGCGCGCCTCGGCTGGGCGACGTTCGGCCGCTTGAGCACTATGCCGTTGTATGTATGTACTTCCATAAATGTGCGAAATTCCGGAAATGTGCAAGAATAAAACAACGGCATAAACATCATAAACTGTTGGCGCTCCGCGCCGATTTCTTGGATCTGCGCGGGATCCCCTCCCTGGCGCGCGGAGCGCGCCAAGGGCGGCGGTAGAGGCGCCGCCAGAGGGCCCCAGCGCGGATCCAAGAAATCCGCGCGGAGCGCCACAAACATATGATTATGGCGTGTATATGTTTTCGAAAATATGTTTTGGCATCAGGGGGTCTCGCCTGGACATGATGACTGCGTGGTCCCAACCTCGGCCGGCTTTGCTGATGCAGGTGCTTGCATACAGTGGGGGGGGGCGACCGCAGGAAACCCCTTCCACAATAATGAGACGACAGGACGCCCATGGACTTCTGGTGTAGGAGCGCCACGCTATCCACAGCAAAACCATCGAAACCCAAGAAACTCAGCGCACCCTGGAGGCAAGCAGGGTGTTTCTTGGCATGGGCCTCCACTGTATTTGGGACTGATGTCGGGGTTGCAAAAGATCGACCTTGACTGGTCCGCGCGGTCGACGCCCACGATGACGACGACGACGACGACGCCCACGACGACGTCGCCGACGAACACGACGTTTCGTTTCGCAAGCGTCTTGCAAAAGGCGGCTCCTGGCCCCAACGCTGCTGAGCTGATCCACTTGCTAGGGGGCAGTCTGGGCTTATCTCAAAATTTGGCGCCATTCAAGCCAAGCGCGCTGCCCATCAGCCCATGACTGCTTAGAGTATGGTTTGGCGAGCCAGGCGAAGCCAAAATAGTTATAGAAATCTCTCTCCCAGCCCCATATTCCTACCGTACGGTGGTGCAGCTGGGAGCCCGAAGAACGTTGCATTGACGTCATCGAGGACCTGTCCCGATACCTAAGGATGCGATAGGCTATACGATCGGGGCTGGACAGAGCCATTCCCTGGAGGTGCCCTGCCCAAACGTGGGACAGGCGCCTGCAGGTTTGCGGCCACGGGTCGATATCGTATTTAGTGCGGGTGGCGGCAACTAGTGACATGGCATTCTTCATATGTTCGTCTGCAGTGTCGGCTGGGGACGGGCGGACTATTCGCCCCAGCATAGTGTCATGGCATTTGGAGAGGCGACTAAGCCCAGAGACCGTCAAGTGCAGGCTCCCGATACAATAAGTGAGGGCAGGGCGAACACAGCGGTCCAGGGCTTTAAGTCGCTTACTGAGGCTGATTTTGGGATTGACGAGCATTTTCTTGTGTGCAGCCCGCGCGCGCCACGCGCGTTGGATCCGATTGCCCACCTCCGCCGTGCAGCTGCGATCGAAGGCTATGTACGCCCCTAAAACCCCGAGGCATTCCGCCCTTTCGCGGCAGGGGGTCAAGGTGCCATTCACAATAGCGTGCCGATATAAGTGGGATACGTGTGGCACCACTCCATCTCATCGACTGGAACCTCCAGGCCGCTTTTGCCTAAAATGCGGAGCCAGTTCTCGGTCATGACTGCGGCCATCGAGGCCGATCGAGCTAAAATCCAAAAGCTGTCGGCAAAGCTCAGAATCCCTAGGTTTAAATCTCCCCCCCCCCCCCCCCCGGGCATCGTGAGACAGAGCCCCCACCCGTTCTCACGGCAGAGGTGCTGGAATTTGCGGAGGTCCGCATCCAGGAAAACGCTGCTAAATTCGGGCGCCGCGGGGTCTCCCTGGATCAGACCCCTCTCCCGACGGACGCTTTTGGTGAAGGGGTTGCCAGGCGATCTGATACGAGCGGCAGAGTTGCGGGTCTCTCTAATCCAGAAGCTGCTGGCGACGCGGGACACTCCGTGCTCATCACGGCGCTGTGCCAGGAGGGGGTGTCGGATGTAATCATAAAACTTACGGATATCATCCGACGACCACGAGTGGAGGGTCACGATATTCACAAAACTTTTCAACTAGATGACAAAGGCTATATATAATTTCGCGCACCTGATAGCTACGGCGGAACGCAAACTGGCACTCAGAACGATCGGTCTCCAGGATCGGGCGCTGGACCTCCAGGGCCATCATCGACCGGATTTTCAGCAACACCGAGGCCAGGGCAATGGGTCTGAACTCGGCCACCTTCTGGGCTTCAGTTTTCTTGCGAATCAGCTGAACAACGTGCTCTGTCCAGGCCTGGTCGAAATACTCACTCACGTGGCTGCAGAGTCGCAGACGAAAAGCCGCGAGGATCTGTTCGAGGGCATCGTCCTGGAGCCCCTGGATCATCCCAGCCACGATCATGTCAGACTCGGCGCATGATTTGCTACTCGTCAGTTGCCCAATGACTGTTTTGAGAAGAGGAAGGGAGAGAGGGGCCTCCGCCTGCTGGTGCTCGGCGGCCCACTGGCTATACACCCAAGCGGGCAGAGCCTGGTCGCTGGTCGGGTCGGCGAACAGGTTGGCGTAGAAGGCGCGGGTCAGCTCGCAGCGGGCCTGCGCGGCGTTGGCGCTCTGGCCGTCGTCCGTCTTCAGCTCGCACACGGGCTTGCCCGAGCGGTAGGGTCTGTCGGCCCGCCCCCTCGCGCACAGTCGCTCCAAGTTGACAGCGTTGCAGCGGCCCCTCAAGGCGCGCTCGGCCGTGGCCACCGCGGGCCCCAGCAGGCGCCGCGCGCGTAGGTCCGACTCCTGCGCGCGCAGCTGCCCCAGGCGCATCAGGTGGAGGAGCTCGGGGTCGCCCAGCGGAGGTCTCCAGCGCCCCCGTCGAGGGACGCGGCCGGCCGCAGCTGCGCCAGCGGAGATCGCCATCGCCAGCGCGGAGATGGACGGGGTGCCCTGTCTGGAGCACGCGGCCAGCCTTGGCTGCGGGTTGAAGAGCTGTGCGAAGGTGTCGCCGCCATCCTCCCTGGATATCTCCGAGCAACGCCTTTTGCGGGCTCTGGTCTCGGCGAGCTTGTGTTCACTCACTCGTTGTCGGTACTCTTCCGCTCCCCAATCGTGAGCAGGGCATGGCCGTCTCCAGCGAGCAGTTTTGAAGCGCCAGTCAGCCCCCCGTTTCGCCCAGAAGTCCGCCTTCTCATTGCCAATGTTGCCGCTGCGCCCCTTGACCCAGCATACGTGCAAGTCAAAGTACGCGGCGGCCCTCTTCCACAAGTGCACGGCCAGGGTCGCCAAAGGAGCATTCTCACGTGGTTGGAATACTTCAGTGATGAGCCCCTGGACGCACGTCGAGTCGGCAATCACCTGGATGAGTCCACCGTCCTGGGCCGTCGGCTCCGAGGAGCCTCGCCGCCCCAGCAACCATGGGAGCGCCCCCCCGCGATCGCCGAGAGCTCCCCCGTGTTCGCTGCGAGGGGGCACGCGCCCAAGTAGCGGGGGTCCTGAGGATGGGTGACCACAGGGCCACACGCCTCGACCATCGGCTCGTCCTGGTCGTGTGGCGAGGTGGCGCGGTAGACGGCAAAGCTCCATCCTGCGCAGGAAGCCAGGTGCTTCCCGCATCTTCGCCCCCGCGCCGAGCCGCCCGTGAAGATGCCCAGCGCGTTCGCGAGGTCGCCCTCGGCGAGGCCGCCCACCGCGGTCGGGGAGTACGGCGCCTGCAACGTCGAGCAGACCGTCTCATTGAACAGGTAGGCGTCTTCCAGCTGCCAGGCGACGGGCTTGCGCGGCGGCCGCTCCATCAGGTCAGCGCCCTCGATGGCTTGCTCGGGCTCGGTGGTCGGGATAGCCTTGGACGCATGGCAGCGCAATAGCATGGGAAGGTGGTCGCTCTGCTCCGCGTCCGTGAAGCGGGCTCGTCAAGTCACTGAGGTGAGCCAGCCGCGGTGGCACAACGTGAAGTCGATCTGTCCTGGCTCTTTACGGCTGTCGCAATAGCACGCGGCTTGTCCCCGTTGTCCTCGGGAGAAAGTATTGGTGGCAACTAAGTCGACTTCAGTCATCAGATCGAATGGCATCTCACCCCGCCATGTCATCTTGGTGGCCGAGTATTGGCCAACCGTCTCTCCGTCCCCAATCCCCAGGCCGCCCTGGGCGTCGACGCTGACAATGGCGTGACAATCAATAGACATCGTGATCAGACACTCCCTGAGCTGCGCGATGGCCTCAGCGTACTCACAACGAACAATGTGCGAAAACTGGTGGCTTGTAATCAGTCGAGCGCGTCCCCAGACAGGTAGCTGCAAGTCCAGGGACATGGCGCGAGCGCGGAAGCTCGGCGGGCCCACGATGGAAGGGGCCAAGGGTTCATGGACCGCTATCGCGCATTTTTGCCAGGCCCCCGCTGGAGGCGACACGTGAACGGCATAGCCATCGAAGGGCTGCACGGCTCCACCAGCCACGCACCACTCTTGGAAAAAGATATCACGGGCATCAAACTCAGCATGCAGATCGTCGAGGAGTTGTTGCCGCCTCCTGGCTCCACGGGCGCCTCTCGCATTCCACCCCAGAACTGTAAGGTCCCTGACGTCCCTGGCGAAGCGGCGACCCCTCGACTTTAATCACTGGGGCCTGGGCGGGTCGTTGATCTCCCCAAGCCGCTCAGGGAGCTTGAACTCAGCGGGCTCCTGGTCCAGCAGCGCCTTGGCGAGCGGCTCGGTACAGATCTCCATCAGATCCGTGGCGCGCAAGCGCTGCAGGATCCTGATCGGCCTCTCGTTCCCGCTGCGACGAAAGACCACCTGGCCGCGGTCCCAGTCGCCGTCAAAAGTCTTCATCTTCGAGTCCGCTGTGCAGAGGTTCTTGGCTTCACCATATTCTCTGAGCAGCCTCACGGCGTAGGAGACACGCCTTGATAGCTCCACCTCGCGGGGCTCCTGGTCGACTTTGTGCCACAGCTGGTCATTCTTGGCCCCCTGGCACGGTATCTTTCGACCCTTCCAGGCCTTCATGAAATTCCACATCTGCCGATTGCTTCCGAATACCACCTTCGCCTGATCACAGAATCGCCCAACACCATAGATCTCTGCGATGCCCTGCGACTCGAGTGAGGCCCTCTCGCTCAACTTCGCTCGAAGGTGGGCCTCGACCTCGTCCTTGTCCCACGTGCCAGGGAAGCCCGCCACGAAAACCACATGCTTCGTATTCGTTCCTCCGCGCGGGGCCTGGGGAGCGACGAACTGATTCTGGTCGCTGGGGCCTCTACGCAGGTAGTCGCCCCACGGGTCCGCCTGGCACGCCTGCCCCGAGCCCAGTCCTGGCCGCAGAGGAACTCCACGGCCAGCAGCCGTGCTGGCATTTGACGACGGGGCCCGCGAGGCCGCCTCCAGAGCGTCGAGCCGAGCGCGCTGGGCCCGGTGCTCAGCCTGTATGGACGAGATGGAGGCCGAGCTGGAGTTCACCGTGGCCTGCAAGGCCGCAACCTGGGCCTCAACGGCGTCCACCTTCACACTCATGCTAGTGGTCACCGCACTGATGATATACTGGGCCAACGCCATCTGCGACGGGTCTTGCGGGGGTGGCGGCAGCTTGGCGCGGCCTCCCACGGGGACTGTCAGAGCGGCTCCGCCCGTCGCAGCAGGGCCCGCTTCGGCGTCCGTCAACTCTTCGTCGTCCAGCTCCACGGTAGGGGCCTCGCCTGTCTTCTGGCGGATCCGACGGCCCTCGGCGTCGGCCCCCGCGCCACTAGCGGCCGCGGCCGTGCCAGGAAGCGGGGGCATGGGCGCGAACATGGCTGCAGCAAAATGCGCGTTCCAAATGTGTCTGGCAGAAAGCGAGAGTGCGAGACTCGGGCCAGGCCGAGCAGAAGAACGTCTTAGGTCGGCGGGCGCCCGACCAGGACTCGGAGAGTGCCCGTCCTGACAGGGTGCCGTCTTGAGTCAAAATGACGAACACGACGACGACGCCGACGACCAGAGGAATAAGGGAGGACTGCTCCACGATCCTCGCCCCTTATGGCCTCCGAAGGGGGCTCTCTCGTCGCAGCGGCTGTGGATCCGACTCGGAGTCATGGTCAGAACGCGCTCCGCGACAGGTCAGGGGCTCGCCTCTGAAGGCCGAATCTTGTGGAAGCCCTGCGAATGCGCAACATGACAGAGCAATGACCTCGTGCGTGATCCCACTTCAGTCATGCACTTGGCTGGCCCAGCGCCGATCCACGACATCCGTGCGGGGCTCCAAAGTCTCATATATGAGAGGAGGGAGCCGAGAGGGGGGGCAAGCCTTCTCGGAAGACCGCGGGGCTTCGGAGAAGGCTCAGAAAGCTTGTCAAAGGCTAGCGTTATGTCGGGCGTGTCCCCCTACAGGGGGATTTCGACGAAAAAAAAGATACCCCAAACATGCGCCAAAAAATAGTCTCGAGACAATGTGTGGATTATTTTCCTATAACGTTTTTAGTATGTTTTATTTTTCGTCGAAAATCCCCCCGTAGGGGGGCAGGCCCGACTTAAGGCTAGCAGCCTTAAGAGCAGTCTGAGGCGGCCCGCCCCCTCTTGGGCGCCCGAGTTATCCGGGGTAACTCGGGTCCAGGGTAACTCGGGCTTGGATTCCCGAAAAAGGAACCCGAGTTAGCCCTGACCCGAGTTACCCCCGATGATATGGGGCTCTGGACGCCCGAGTTATCCGGGGTAACTCGGGTCCGGGGTAACTCGGGCTTGGATTCCCGAAAAACGAACCTGGAGGAGGAGGAGGAGGAGGAGGAGGAGGAGGAGGAGGAGCAGGAGGAGGAGGAGGCGAAGGAAGAGGAGGAAAAGGAGGACGGAGGAGGAGGAGGAGGAGGAGGAGGAGAAGGAGGAGGAGGAGGAGGAGGAGGAGGGAGGGGGAGTTGGAGGAGGAATTATCCCTGACCCGAGTTACCCCTGATGACTCCGGGCTCTGACCCTCTGCCGTCCCCCCGTGCGGCCGGCCGGAAGACAGCACCGCGCACCGGACTCCCTTTGGCCCCCGCTGCGCACCTGCCGGCCTCTCTGGGAGGCAGCGGAGCCAACAGCTGCGGGCCCCGAGGATGTGCACCACCATCACGTCGATCCCGCCTCCCTGCGCCTCCCTCTCCTCTCACCCGGGCGAGGGAGGGGGGGAACGAGGGAGGTGGTGGTGGTGTATACCCTTGGGGTCTCGAAACGACTGCATGAACGTACACTTTTGGAGATCGGCGCGGAGCTCTTGGATTTGAGCAGGGACCGACCGTCCCGGCATTGCTATAGTCCTACCACGAAATGTTCTTAGAACCAAAAAAGTTCTAAAAATAAAAAACAATGTTCTTAGAACAAAAGACCGATGTGTTAAAACAAGACAGTCCCTGCCAGAAATGTTCCAATAACATTTCGTGCAGACCACAAAAGGTTGTTTGAAAATTGTTTGGTGGGGGCTTTAGGCGAGCCAGGACGCTTCGCCACTGCTTGATGGATCGGCGCTGGACCCCCCCAACCCCACCTCCCCCGGCGGCGTCGGGGGCACCGGCGACGTCGGCGTGGAGAATATCGTGACCCACATCGATCTGCATCCTCGCTGCATCGGCGACGTGGCGCCGCGATCCTCCGACCCCGTCTGCTCCGGCCCTGCCTCGGAGGCCTCGAGCTCCCCCGCCCGCTGGAGAGAACGCCCTGCCGGCACGAGAGGCGGGGGTCGCCGGAGGAGCGGGCTCATGTGGAACCCTCCGCACGGCCCAAGGACTGCGTGGGCCCCCGAAACGGCAGGGCCCTTTTTTTCACCGTTTCCAAAAGAAAGGCCCCTTGAAAATGGAAACGGCAAAAACGGCGACCGGAAACGGCAACAAAAACGGCTCCAGGATTGGAACTGGAGCTAGAACCCGTAAAAGAACGGCGACGGAACAGGAAAAAAACACGGCGTCGGAACCGGCAACAACAACGGCAAGGCGGAACCGGTAACAAAAACGGCCCTGTCGCTTCCAGGGCCCACTAAGGCTCTGGGGAAACCTCCGCACTCCCCAGGGGTCCTTGGCGGCAGGAGGCGCGAGGCGAGGCGCCGACGTACACGTCCAGCTGGGATGACCGTGGGGGGTTCTAAGTGGATAGGGGGGTTACGCGTGGATGCTAAGGTGGGTCATATCTGGCCCAACCTGGTTTATAAGTGGGTTACAAGTGCCCTAAGTAGCTTAGGTTGACGATCTGGGCTAAGTGGGCTCCGCCCACTTAGCGGAGTTATCTAGCCCCCCTACGCCATTCGGGGCGCTTGTAACCCACTTATAAGCCAGGTTGGGCCAGGTATAACCCACCTTAGCATCCACGCGTAACCCCCTTATCCACTTAGAACCCCCCACGGTCATCTCAGAGGAAGACGGCCCATCATTACGAGAGCACGGCGGTCTTGGGCTGGAGCCCCGCCTGCGTGGCTGGATCCCCGTGCGAGTCATGGAGCGCGGAAGCTCGCCGACGAGGAGGGAGGGCAGCGACGACGCCGACGACGACGATAACAACGAGGAAAATAATACTGATAATCCTCTGGCCCTCTCTTGGTGCGCAAGGCTGCAAAAAGGTGTGTGCGGTCTGCTGCCATGTGCTATGTGTTGTCATTTGTTGTTTGGCAGCTTGTCCCTCCAGTCCTGTTTCCTGCCTCCTGTTCAGTGTCTCCTAGGGGGCCCCGCCGCGCCACCAAACAGCCAACGGGGGGGGGAACATCAAATCCTGACTGCTCCGGGCCACCCCAGGATTCTCATGGTGACGCCACCGCACGGCCAGAAAGGCCCGAGCCAAGATTGCCCGAAGAGGCTCCGAAGAGAGCCTCAGGAGCCCAAGACGGCCCGAGATGGCCCCACGATGTCCCACGATGGCCCCAAGACGGCCCAAGATGCTGCAAAGATGGCCCAAGAGTCCTCCAAGAGGCTTCCCAAGAGGGCCCCACGAAGCAAACATCATATATGTTCCTTTTTTGAAGGTTTTCGGCCTTCTCGCCTTTTCGGCTTTCCGACGCTCCGAGACGGACCAAGTTCCCAAGATCGCCCCACGACGGCCATAAGCTCCCATGATTGCCCCAAGAGGCCCCCAAGACGGCCCCAAGACAGCCGAAGAAGGCTCCAAGACGGTCCAAGAGGCGCCCCACACGGCCCAAAAGGGCCCTAAGACGGTCCCGAGAGAGGCCCAAGAGAGAGTGGAGTCCACGAACCGAAAACTCGACCTCTCCGACCCGAAAGGGCCCCAGGAGGCCCCAAGAAGGTCCAAAGAAGCCCCGAGAGGCCCCCAAAAGGCCCCCCAGAGGCCCAAGCAGAACCCCGAAAAACCCAAATTATGCTCCAAAAGGCTCCAACACGGCTTACAAGAAGCTCCGTCAATGACCCACAGACGCTGCCGAGAAGCCTGCCACGAGAAGAACCCACGGCGCAATCCACGCAGCCTCACGCACTAGTAATAGGGAGGCCGCTGGCAGAGGGCGAACTACTTGATATAGCATTATCAATTTGGAAGATAATGCTAGTAACAGTAATGCTATACATGATGATGATGATGATGATGATGATGATGATGATGATGATGATGATGATGATGATGAAGATGCTGATGATGATGAAGAAGACGAAGAATATGATGATGACGATGATGATGATGATGATGATGATGATGCTGATGCTGATGGTGATGATGATGCTGATGATGATGGTGTTGATGATGCTGGTGAAGATGCTGATGATGATGATGATGCTGATGATGATGATGATGGTGAGGATGAGTATGGTGGCGATGATGCTGATGGTGGTGATGATGATACTTATGATGATGATAATGATGATGATGATGATGATGATGATGGTGATGGTGATGGTGATGGTGATGGTGGTGGTGGTGGTGATGATGATGATGATGATGATGATGATGATGATGATGGTCATTGATGATGGTGACGACGACGACGAACAGTGAGATCCAGGACGACAAATTGGCAGCGGGATGGGGAGGAACAGATAGACCAGGAGGATCGAGGCGCAGACGCAGAGGCGGGGAGAGAGGTTGTGTGACGTTGTCGAATAGGTGGTTAGGAGTGTTTTCGACGGTCGTGTTATGTGCTGGAAAAGTTTTTGGTTTTATGCGATTTTCCTTGTGATGCATGCTCTGTGATTCTTCTGTCGTTATATATTTTGGAGAGGGACTCGCAGGATCTTGAGGGCACGAAAGAGTCCGGCCGCACACAAGAGTGTCTCGTGGGCAAGAGTGGCCTTCTTGTGCGCTCTGGGGGCGGTCCTGAGGCCCCCGCACCCGTAGGTGGCCTTCTGGTTGGTTCGGAGTGGAATCGGTGTAGGGCTCCCAAATTCGCGCTTCGCGCTGCGCGAAGCGCGAAGCGCGAATAACTTCGCGCTCTCGCGCCGCCCTCCCAATGGGAGAATAGGAGGACGAGGAGGAGGGGGAGGAGGAACGAGGACCGCGAAGCGCGAAGCGCGAATAACTTCGCGCCCTCGGGGGAGCCCTTGGGGATCGCGCCGCATCGCCGAAGCATCGACGACGCGTCGCCGATGCATCGACGACGCATCGGCGACGTCGGCGGTGCATCGGCGACGCCCGCGTGAAGAAAATCGGGCTCTGCATCGAGCCGCATCGCCGATGAATCCGCGGTGCGGCGCGATCCTCCGAAGCCATCTAGTTACTCGGACCCAACATAGGAGGCGTAGAGCGGGCTCCTACTGACCCGGGTCAATCCAAGCCCGAGCCGGTCAGGCTTCGCAATATCCGGCAAGACCCTGCAAGTGCCGCCTGCAAAATCCTGTAGGACCCTGCGCGCAAGGCCGGTGCGGCCCTGGCTCTCAAAGACCTGCAAGATCCGGCGCTCTGGCTGACCCCCGTTGGCGGTGACCCCCGTTACGTGAGCCCCGACCTTTAAGACCTTCTCGATGGGGTCCGAGTATATGGGGTCGGAGGATCTCGCCGCATCGCCGATACATCGGCGATGCATCGGCGATGCATCGGCAGTGCATCGACCATGCACTGGCGACGTCGGCGATGCATCGGCGACGTCGGCGACGTCGGCGTGCTGAAACTTGGGCCCCACATCGGGCCGCTCCGACCCCATCTCTAATTGTTCGAGTAGGGGATCGACTACAGAATTGATTTACCCCAAACTTGATTTTCTCTTCGAAAACACAATAAACATACGAATATAACAATCAATCGATCTACGGAGCATTTGAGGTATGTTTCGAAGATCCGACGGGAAATCAATTTCGGGGTACACCGACCGACTCCCTGCGCGAAGAGCAGCAGAGCCACGTGGGCCTCGACAGGGAGCACCCGAGGCCACTCTTCGGGAGCGGCCAAGAGGGGGGTGTCCAAGAGGGGGGGGTGCAAATCATGACCGGCGGCATGTGCGCGGCCCAGCGGGGGGGCCAGGGACGTCATGAAACAAGCAGGGGCGCCATGAAATCTGCGGAAACATCATGGCCCACGCCATGATATCCACCCCCCTAGTCATCACCCCCCTCCTAGGCATCGCTCGGACGTCCATTTCCTGTGCTTTTTTCGGTTTCGTGCGTGGTGTTTTTCGCCAAATGGTCAAGGATGCTCTTCGGTGGTCCTCGCCGAGGAAAAAAACGCACACGTCCGAGCGATGCCAAGCCTCTTTTCCGCCCCCGAAGGTCTGCCGAGGGCGACCGGCCCGCCCTCTTTTCCGCTCCCGTACTCTGGCCAAGAGCCCGCCCCGCGCCCAGCCGGCCGAAGGGCCTCGGGGCGTCGCCGTGCAGCGCCGGGGCCGCCATGGCGCCCGCGAGGCGGCCTCCCGGCGCGGCCCCCCGGCGCCCGCCGCCCCCCCGAAGAATGCGCGGGGGGCCCTCCGGCGGCGCAGGCGCGACCCAGCCCGCGGCGCGACCCGCGCGGGGGCTGCGCTGCCACGGCGTCCGCCCCGCCTCACCGGGTGGGCCGACGTCCCACCACCACTGCCATGGGCAGGACGGGGGAGGAGGGAGGATGAGGTCCTCCTCCTCCTCCTCCTCATCCTCCTCCTCCGCTCCTCATCACTACTCCCCTCCTCTCCTCCTCCTCCTCCTCTCTTCTCTTCTCCTCCCCTCCACCACCACCACCACCTCCTCCTCCTCCTCCTCCTCCTTTCTCCTCCTCCTCTTCCTCCTTCTCCCTCCTCCCTCTCCTCCTCCCTGCCTCCCCTCCTCACCCTCCTCCTTTACCCTCCTACCTTCTCCCTCCGATTTTCTCCTCCTCCGTCCCTCCTCCTCCATCCTTCCCTTCCTACCTCCTCTCCTCACCCTCCTCCCCCCTCCTCCCTCCTCCCTCCTCCCAACCTCCCTCATCCCCTTGCTTCCCCCCTCATTCCCTCTTCCCTAGCCCTCAGCCCTACGCCCTCCCGCCCTCCGCCGCTCCGCCCTCCCTCCGCCCTCTTCCCTCCTACCTACCTCCCTCTCTACTCATACTCCAGCATCGTCATCCTCCTCGCCTCCTACTACTTCCTCCCCCTCCTCCTCCTTCCTCCTCCTCCTCCTCCCCATCCTCCTCTACTTCCCTGTCCTCCTACCTCTCGTCCGCCTCCTCCTCATCCTCCTCCTCCTTCTCCTCTTCTCCTCCTGCCCCTCCTCCTCCATCCGTCTTCCTTATACATAGATT
Source organism: Prorocentrum cordatum (assembly GCA_963575745.1). Classification (NCBI taxonomy): domain Eukaryota; class Dinophyceae; order Prorocentrales; family Prorocentraceae; genus Prorocentrum; species Prorocentrum cordatum. The sequence continues at coordinate 278,451 of CAUYUJ010015854.1, forward strand.
CTCCCTGTCGCACCCCGAAGCCAGTTTTTAGGGCGGGCCGTATCAAGCGATGGTAGCACATGAAGTCGACTCGGGATAGTTCGAAAAGAATTGAGAATCTTGATTATCGGCCGTATGAAACGCAACGCAACCTTTTACATGACTCAGGGGCCCCTGAACATCAAACGGCGATGGTACATGGCAATCGTATGGCAACGCTGCAAGCAATACTTCACATCTGTGCTAATCTGCATACACACTGATAAGAATAAACACTACACAAACTCGATAGAACAAGGGTGATATCGACACGGGCGGAAAAAGGAGTTAGCACATATTCGCTTTAAACCAATCATCGCCTAGAAAAGGGCTCCCCGGAACTTTACCAAGAAACATAACTCAAACTCGAAACTAACCAGAACTTCAAAACGTTCGGGAACGGGACCGAAGCTAGAACAGACAAACATCCCTGACACCGCAGGTCCCAGGACACAAACCTTGTCCGACAAGACTGTGAAACCACCGGCGGTCGCGAAAGCGACATATATCTCCTTAATTATTTTCAGCAGCCAGGCGATCGGTCGACCTCGCCTGGCAAACAAGTCCGCGCCTCCGAAGGCGCTCAGCAAGTCGTGCTTCTCGAAGCACCTCAGCAAGTGCGGCATCGCCGCCATGTCGCCACAGGCGTGGGTCCCCCTCGTCGTAACGATCAGCTGAAGAATGCCCCGTGGGCGTACTCTGGCAGCGGCTGGAACCTCGGCTGTGCCAGGTCCAGGTTGTAGCGCGTCGGAGGCTGGCAGCACATGTCGCGCGTCTTCTTCTGCTTGACCGGCTTCGTGCTCGTCCCTGTCGTGGTGGTCTCCGCCGTCGCCGGTCTGGTCGGGACTGGTCCCGTCTCTGGCTCCAGCGTCTTGTAGTCTGCGCTCGTCGTCTTGCTCATCAGGTGCATCCACCACACCCCTGCGCAGAACCCACAGCCGAACGCCAGGATGAGGCATATCACGATGCCGAGCATGAGCAGCTTCGTGATCAGGTCGCTCCAGTCGTCGGGCGCCAGTGCGTTGAACAGCTCAACGCCGCTGGGCGTGTACTCCATCAACTCTCCGGCGGCACTCGATGCTCCGCTCGCTGCCAAGGTTGCCGCCAACCTCGCACCACTCGCGCCAAAATGGCGCTTCCTCTGTTTGGGCTTCTCCTTTGGCTTCGCCTCGAACTCGCCCGCCAGGTCATCTCCAGCCTGGTCCAGCTCCTTCTCGCGCTGCTCCATCGCGCGCTTGGTCAGCTTCTTCCCGGCCACGAAATTCGGGTCGTACCGTAGAGCGTGAACTCCACGGCGCAGCACGTCCGCCATCTGCTGGCGTGCGGAGATCTTCGTCAACCCGTCCGCCATCTGCTGCTGGGTGTTCACCCACTTCCACACTGCGCCGATCTCTTCCATCTGCTCGTTCACAATCTTCACCTCGATGGCCGCCCGCTTCTCCGTGACGCCCAGGCCTGCCGTGGCTGACCTTGAGGCGTCGTAGAGACACTTCGCATCCGTGATGAACGGCGACTCTCCGAGGTACAGCATCGCTTGGTCTGGCTTGAAGTCTGGCCGCAAGCTCAGCGTCAGGTAGATCTTCACCCACATCAGCGAGTCCACGCCTAGCGCAGCTGCCTGCGCCTCCGCGGACAGCGAGCTCCTGCACAGCCGCACGAGCTTCTTCGAGGCCCACTCCACCCCCACGAACGGTGTCGGGTTGCCGTTTCGCAGGTCGTCGTCGGGTCCAACGAAGATCGCATAGCCACCCTGCGAGCTCCCGTCCAGGCGGCTTGCCCAACTCGCGTCGGAGTAGCCTCCCACGCGCAGCTCGCTCCAGGCCTTGTCGCACCCGAAGTAGAGTCCCACGTCCGCGTTGGCCTTCAGAAAGCGCAGGTCCTTGTTCGCGTCAAGGAGGTCCTGCACCGTAGCATTTCCCGTGGCCGCTGCCCTGAAAGAAACAGTCGCTGCGGCTATCATCACTCCTTGAGCCGCGGGCCACTGCAGCTGACCGTTCAGGGTCCTGAAACTGGTGAGCTCCCTCGGCGTCAGCGCGCTCGTCGGGTCTGCCCGACGGTGCTTCTCGATGGTGATGGGCTTCACCGCGTGCAAGTACTTCTCGAACTTCAGGGTCACCGCGTAGGTGCTGAGAGACTGCTCTACCTCGCCGCCAGTGAAGATCAGGCTCGGCCCGAAGTCCCACTTGCCGAACGTGAACTTCTGGTTGAGCGCGCCCAATCTCGCTTGGAAGCACTCCGAGTTGTCCAGCATGGTGTGCAAGTCGTCCTCGCAGTTGACTCCCTCGCCGCATCCGATGAAGTCGTCCACGTGCTTGCCGATCAGGCCGTCCACCACGTAGGTCTGGTCCTCGAAGCTGCACACGTCGAACGGGTCGTCCTCGACCTTCGCCGGGCGCAGGGACAGCAAGAGGCAGTCCTCGAGCCAGCGGTTCCTGAACCCGATCTCCTTCGTGACTTCATCGGACCGGTAGTGCCAGAGCTTCGGCGACCTCGGGTCCCCGAAACATGGCTTGATCATCTTCAGCAGCTGTCCAGGTTGCAGGCCGATCTGCTGAGAGAGCATCTCCCTCATCTCCTTCGTCGGGCTCGCGTACAGCTTGAGTCCGCGCACGCTCACGTCCTCCGCCTGCAGGAATGCGGACTTCACATCCGCCGTGAACAACCTCCACTTCCGTAGGGACGCCCAGAGCATGACCGTGTGCCGGCCCAGTCTGCTCAAGGTCGGCGCCTCCTTGTCGAGCTGGCCCTCGGCGACGTCGCGATGCTTGAACCCCTGGTACAGCACGCGCGCGTTAGCCACCTTCTGTCCGTCTTTCGTCTTCCACTTCAGCAAGAACCGCAGCGGACAGCAGGCTGCTGGGTCCACGTCTTCCTCGTTAATGGGCTCCCAGCCGTCGTTCTGATTGAACACATCGAGGGCCTCCAGCTTCGCTGCGTAGAACTGTTCCTTCTCCTCGGGCGTCAGCTTTCCCTCCACGATGGTGGGGGCTTTCCGCTTGAAGGCCAGCATGTAGACCGTCTCAGTGGACTCTTCCAACAATAGCATCTCGTCGTCCACTTCTTCAAGCAGCGCGGCGTGCTCGTCAGGAGGGTTCAGCTTGGCCCACGTCAAGCGGGCTCGCTTCGATAGCGGCACGCCATCCAGCTTCTCGGCCTCCTCTACGCTCCTCTTGGCCATCGTCTCGACGTGGAGCCGGCTGGGCTCTGGCGCTGCATGGCTCGATGCACTTCCGCTCGCGGCGGCGCCATCGTCAGCCGCTGGGGAACGTGGTGAGTCTCGATCAACTGCCTCCACGCCACCAGGATCGCCAGGCTGAGCCTCTTCGGGAGCTGCCGCTGCAGCTGCCCCCGATGCCTCGCCGGGCTCCTCCGTGTCTGTCTCCTGGACGTCGGGTCCCCGCGCCTGCGGCTGGTCCCCCATGTCGTCCAGGTTGTCGTCGTACTGGGGCGTCTGCCCCTCCTCCGCCAGGTCCCTGTAGTTGCAGGTGCCCTTCGTTCGCTTCAACGCGCGGCGCAGCTTCTCGATCAAGCTGAGCGGGCTGTCGGGGTCGTCCCTGCGGCCCTCGCGCTCGCGGGCCTCGCCTGGCAGTTCGGGTCGTAGCTGCTCGACCGTGCACCTGTAGATCACGCACCCGTGTGTGGCCCAGACCACTGAGGTGTGCATCACGTCGTCCTCGTTGGGCTTCGCCTCCACGGCCACCACCAGCGCGGGGCCGAACCAGTGGCACTTCTCCAGGCCACGCGAAGGCTCCGGTCTCCAAATGTAGACCCACTCGCCAACCTCGTATTCTCGGCGGGTCGGCCTGCTGCGGGCCAGCAGGGCTGCGCGCACGGCGCGCGAGCAGTTGGCCTCGATGAAGGCCGTGCCGGCAGCGACACGCCGCAGCATCATCTCGTGCACCTCGCTCCTCGGGTCGACCAGCGCGGACTGCTCGGCCAGGCCGAAGTCCTCGTCAGAGAGGGCGCCCGGCACGCGGGGCTGAGTCCCCAGCACCAGCATGGCGGGGGAGAACCCGTGCACGTTCCGCAGTAGGTTGCGCTGGCTGGCCGTCATCCGGAGGGCTGTCTTGAGCGAGTCGTCGGGGAACTGCATGTGGTACTTGCTCAGCTGCTCCCTCCGAACCGCGTGGTTCCGCTCCATCAAGCCCAGCTTGTGGTGCGCGCCCTTCGGTATCAGGTCGAGCTTGATGTCGTGCTTGCTCATCCAGGAGTGCATCTTCTTGGATGTGTGCGAACCGCCCATGTCCATGCGCATCGTCTCGGGCCTGCCGGCCCAGCTGATCCAGAGCTTCTCGAAGAGCTTCTTCTCCTTCTTGAAAGTCTCCTTTGCGATGGGGTAGTCGACCTCGTAGCGCGTGAACTCGTCCATCATCGCTAGGATCTTCCGTTCCTTCGTCTTCCAGGTAACGTAGTACACGTCAGTGCTGACCACCTCGTTGAAGCGCTTGGCCTTCGGGAGCACGGCCACGCGCACGGTGCGCGGTCGCTGTCTCTTGAGGCAGATCTCGCACTGATAGAGCCTGGCGCACTGGATCCACTCTGCTGGGGCACCTGCGTGTCGCATGGCGTTGGCCAGCGCCGCATTCGAGGGGTGTCCCAGACTGACGTGGGCGCGCTTGACCGCACGGATGGTCGAGACGTTGAAGCGCTTCAGCAGCTCCTGCATCACGTCTGTGTACTCGATGGCGTCGATGTCCTTGTGCACTTCCTCGGCTGTGTAGATCTCGTCGATGTCGGCGGCCATGCCCTGGTAAGCAATCAGGTAAGCCATCCGTCGAGCCATCGGTGCGGGGTAGTTCTGAGCCTGCTGGGCGAGCTTGCCGCGTAGTGTCACGTGCTCGCCCCTGCACTCGCACCTCAGACCCATGTGATCGACGAACTCCTTGTTAGTGGACTGCAATCGCGTCGGCTTCTGGTACGGCATGTCCACTCCCTTCATGGGGAACTTGGCTCCCAGGCGGCACTGGTCCAGTCGGCAGTGGTGTCCCGGCAGTGCCTTCCACGTCTGGGTGCTCCAGTGCGCTCCTGACCATGGGCCTTCCACGTAGGCGTGTCGGCCTCCATTCAGCTGCTTCACGAACGAGTCACGGACCAACTTCAGAAACGTCTTCTCCTCGCGTACTCTCGCCTCGTGGATCTCCGCGGCGCGCTCTGCTGAGAGCGAGGCGTTCACGTACTGCCACGAGCACCATACTTTGCACGGGGTGCGAAGAAAATGTCGTCGGGTCTCTCGACGTCGATCTTCCTCAGGAACGCCTTAATCACCTTCGGCTTGGAGAAATTCCAGCCGTCCTCGAGGCGGAACTGCATGACGTCCACCGTGGGGTACTCGAGCAGCGCCTGCGACAGACCTCCTGCGTCCACGAATACCTCCCAGACCTTACGCGGCGGGGGTCCTCGGAGCATCTCCTTCATGCCGTCGTATGCCTGCTCGAGGGCCAGGGCCAGGTCGGTGTAGGTGTCGGGGTCCATCGTGCTCGGTCTAGCGCTCTCGCTCGAACCCGCCACCGAAAACTCCTGGGTCCGCTCACTTCCCACGTCGTCATTGTCACTGATGTCATAAAACTCGGTGACCGTCTCGAGGTAGTACGCGTCGGGGTCCACGTCGGACGATTCAGAATCGTCCTCGGACTCGCTCGGCGGTGCCTCGGACTCGTTGTCGGTCGAGTCGTCGCTGCTGGGCTCGCCCTCGGTCGGCGCGCCCTCGTTCATCGCGTCGTCGGTGGCCCTGCCGGCGCCACCCAGCAGGTCGATGATGAAGTGCCCCTTCTCGTCTCGCTCGGACTTCATCCAGCCTTTGTCGGGGAGGTCCTTCATCATAAACGTGCCGGCGCGGTAGTCCTGGACCAAACCCCACTCTTCCATGCACGGGCGGGCGATGAGCAGCGGCGCCCACCCCTCGACGAGATGGATCGCGATCTGCTTCTTGACGCCGAACGGCCACACGTTCAAGGTCACGGACCGCTTGGCCTCCAGCGTCTTGCCGTCTCCGAATCGAAGAAATCGTCGGTCGCTCGTGCAGCAGCTGGCGCGAACGCAGCAGCTCCTCCCACTGCGCCCAGATCTTGTCGCCCATGACGGGTCGCGTCGCACCGCCGTCGCTGATGCCCTTGCCAGTTGACATCAGGTGCACCTCCTCGGTCGAGTTAGCGTACTCTAGCGTCTCCACGTCTTCTACCATGGCGGCGTGCTCCGAATCGGGCTTCACGAAACCTCCTCCACGGAATCGCTTGAACCTCGGGCCGTGCTGCTGTGTCGAGCCTGTAGCGGTCGATCCTGCCGGCGTCGCCGTCGGGGGCCTGTTGAAGATGTTCACCTTCGGCCTGAACACCTGGCGCGAGCCGGTGCCCTTGCCTTTGCCTTTGCCTTTGCTGCGGCCCTTGCCCTTGCCCTTGCCGCCCGTCGGCTTGGCAGAGCGCGACGCGCCCTTGCCGTGCTGAAAGTTGTTGTCGGGCGCGACAGCAACGATCGGGTAGAAACCTCTCGACTTGGCGATCTCCGCTACGCGCCTCTTCGCATCCACGAAGCTGAGGTAGGCCTCGTCGCACGCGATCTGGGCCTCTTCCACGTCCTGCGGCAGCTCCTCGGCGACGTCGGCCTCTTCCTCGTACTCTTCAGCGTCGTACTCCTCGTATTCGTCGTAATCGTATTCTTCCTCCTCCAGGTATGAGTCTTCGTAGCTCAGGCCTCGCTCCCACTCGTAGTCGTTCGTGTAGTGCACGTCGTCCTTATGACCCTGCCCGACCAGCATCCTCTCAACTCGCTTCACGTCGCGCTTGTCGGGCACGGCTTCGGCTCCATATGTATCGAGTAGGGCCTTCTTCACACTAATCCAACTGAGGCCATTGGCACATTGACTTCGCACCTGGGCGGCGCCCGAAGGCGGGACGGCCGCTCGTGAGAGGAGGTGCCAGCCCGCCAGCATGTCGGGAATCTCCATGCCGACCTCCTTGAGCTTCCTCAGCTCTCGCTTGTGACGCAAGCAGTAGAACTTCATCGTCTCCTTATCCTGGCGAGCGAACTTGCCGAAAAACTGATCTGTGCGGGCTGGCAGCTCGGTCTGGTTATCGTACTTGTAGTACTCGTCGAGGACCTGGAACAGCGGCTTGAAGGCGTCCTCGGACTCCAGCTGATCCAGGTCGATGTCCTCCGTAGCCTCCGCGGCTTCACCCTGCAGCGAGTTCATGATCAAGAACGCGCCCTCGCTGATCGCGGTGGTGCCGCGCTTCCTGCAGCAGCGCTCGAAGACCTCCAGCTTTCGGCGAAAGACTCTGTAGCCGTCGGTCTTGAGCAGCTCGTACGTCGGTGCCGTCTTCGACAGGCCTGCGTCAAGGCCTCTTCCCCCACCGTCCCAGGCGGAACTCGCCCTCTGCCACCAGTCGTTCCAGTCCCCGCCCTCGGCGTAATGACCCTCCACGGTGCTGTCGGGAGATGGCGGGACTCTGGACGTCTCCGCTGTCGGTGCGCTGCCGGCGGCAGCTCCTGCAGCGGCGGCCGCTGTGGCCGCGGCGCCGGGCGCCCTCGCGGGCGGCGGTGACGCCGGAGTGGCCTGCGGCCTCGGCGGGCCCCGCGGGCGCGGGCCCGCTGGCATGGCGGCGGCGGTGGGGAGCCGGAGTGTGGATCTCCGGCTCCGCTACCAATATCAACCGATGGTAGCACACGAAGTCTACTCGGGATTGTTCGT
>CAUYUJ010015854.1:291152-308876 GCA_963575745.1 Prorocentrum cordatum
AAAGAGGTAGTTCCTTCAATGGAAATGAACCGTTGCAGGGGCCTATGAAGAAGGAGATTGGAGGGAGGGTTTATTCCAACATCGTTGATGAATCTTGGTCGTACACTGGTCCTCCTCCTCCTCCTCCTCCTCCCTCTCCTCCTCCTCCTCCTCCTCCTCCTCCTGCTCCTCATCCTCCTCGTCTTCCTCGTCATCCTTCCTCCCTGTCTCCTTCCCTCCCTCCCTCCCTCCCTCCCTCCTCCATTTCCTCCCTCCGAAGCCCCGCCGCCCCGAGCGGGAGGAGCGTCTGGATCAATAGCGGGAGCGGGAGGAGCAGGGACAGCGAGAGGGGGGGGGGCGGTGCTACCTCCTGGGCCCCCTCCAGGCGGCTGGCGATGGGTGAGCGCGGTGAACACGACGGCGGCACCGCTGCAGTTGGCGCAGAAGCACGGACGGTACTACTAAGTCAAGGGGGGCTGGGGCAACCCCTTCGTTTGGGACCTCCTGCTACGAGCCCCCTCGCCCCCTCCCTCCCCGCATCCCACCCCCCAGCCTCCCTCCCTCTGCATGCCTCATTGGCCCTCCCCCTTCCCCCTGCACACGTCCCCAGCTCACCCACTTCAGGGACTGCTGTTCGGTCATGGCTCTACAGCCCTTGAGGGTTGCAGCAGGGAGGCACAGAGGGGTAGGAGCAACGGGGGCGACCGAGAGGAAGGATGGCCCAAGGGGGAGCTGGGTGGCCTCTAATGACAGCGGGGAAGGCTGGGTAGGGGCTGGGGGCAAATTCCAGACGGAAAGCCGCACGATGTCTCGCTCACTCCCACCCGCCCTCCCAACAAAACATTGGTGGCAACCGAGACTCAGCATACAGTCATAGCACTGCCAGAAGGAGCGCCAGACGAGGAACGGAGAGGTTTTCCTGGCCATGGCAAGCCTCGTCCACGAAGAGGCTCCCCGACCTAGACCTCAGGAACGGCCCGAAAACCCGAGCCCCTCCTGAGCCCAAAGTGGTCCTTATGTCAGCGCCTTGACTGTAGGCAGCGGTCGCCATGAAACAGATAGCCATCGGTCACCAGAACGGACGCAGGGTGCGCCTCGTGTGCCGCGCATCACGTGCCCCAGGTGCGCCGGACGCGCCAGGCCACAGGCGCTCCAGGCGCGGCAGGTGCGCCGACGCCACACGCACGCACAGTGCGCCCCGCGTGCCGAGCGCGCCCGCCAAGCGCCGCGTGCGCCGCGTGCGCCGCGTGCGCCGCGTGTGCCGACCATCAAATTCGGGACGTGCGCCAAGTGCGGGACGTGTGCCGGATATGCGACGCGCGCCGAGTACGGTGCAAGCCACAGCACACATCGGACGACATGCAAGACTCCCACTTTCCCCGCGCAACCCCCAGAAGGGGCGGGCGGATCCCAGGAGGGCGGACGGCTATGCGCAGCGCCTGGACGCCACGCGCCATGGCAGCCGCGGAGCCCGCGAACACGGGGGGGCTGCCGAACATGGCGGGGCGCGGGAGGCCGCCTCACTCGGCCCCACCGCGGCCCGTCGCGCCGCGAGGCGCCGACGCCTGATCGCCGCCGAGGCGGCGGCCAACAAGGCGAAGCCCAGGACCTACAAGTACACTGTCATCCCAGCCCTCACAGGCCGAGCGTGGCAACCACAACCCTTCCCGAAGCGGCTTCACCATGGCTGGGCCGCCCGGCTACTTGGCCACCGACGCCAGCGCCACCCACGGCGACAACGAGGGCCTCCTGCTGAATAGGAACGATGAGTGAGGCGTAAGATGGTACTGACTTTGAGGAGTAGAGGGGGGTGATAGGAAATAGGAGGTTGAAAAACGAAAGAGGAGGTGACATGTAGGGAGTGGGAAAGAGGAAGAAAGAGAGTAGGGAAAGTGACACGAAGGTAAATGTATGGGGGAAGGCTGGGAAAGGAGAGCAAAGGGGAAAAATTAGGCCAGTAACCACGATCTGTGCGAGGGGGGAGCCCGACCTGTAGAGACGTAGGGCCGGGCAATGGTGAAGGAGATAGGAAAACGGTGGGAGTACGGACCATAGTAGAAGATAAAAACGCCACTACCTTGAAGGGGGAAGCATACAACGGCTGGTAGATCCGCTAGCTCCGGGGTAGTATGGGTAATATGTCCCCCTACACCCCTGCGTGCCACTACCCTGCTTACTACGCCACGACCCCCCACGGCCCCGTGCCCGACGACCCCGACGACGGCGCCCGCGACCCCCTGCCCAACCCGATGGCCCCCGCGACCCCCCTACCCAACGGCCTCCCACACCCTCCCAACCCGACGGTCACCGCGACGGCCGTGCCCTGAGTGGCCGCATGCCCTGAAGGAGCCCGCGGTGGGCATACGCGAGAAAGCGGCTACAGGGGCGGCCGGCCAGCCCACTGCCTGCGCCGCTGGCCCCTCGGCAGGATCCCGAATGCCCGCATGCCCTGAAGGAGCACGCCGGGGGCATACCCGGGGAAGGGGTTAAGGGGGATAGTCGAACACCCCCAAGACGCCCCCCACCCCACGACGGCCCCCGCGACGGACCCCGCGACGGACCCCACGGCGGACCCCACGACGACGCACCCTCACAGCGGACCCCCACGGCGGACCCCCACGACCCAACACGACGACGAACCCTCACGACGGCCACTGCGCAATAACCCCCGCGACGGCCCCCCGCGGCTGCCCCGACGGCGGCCCCCCGCAAAGAACCCTGCGACTGCCTCCCTCGGCTACGCGGACGGCTCTTCCCTCAAGGGCTGCTGGGCGGACGACAGGACAACCGAACCGACGAGCCCCTGCCCCGCGACCCCGCGACTGCCCCCCATGACACCCTCTGCGACGGCCTACGGGCGACGACCTCCGCAACGGCGACCCCTACGACAGACCCCCGCGACGACCCTCACGACGGCGATGGCAATGGCGGGCACGAAGGCGACCGCGGCTACCACGACAGTCCCCACGCCTGCCCCCACGACGGCCCCCGCTACGGCCTCGCCGACAGCCCACGCGACAGCCTCGCGGACACCCCCACAAGCACGACTACGAAGACAGCGCTGTCTCTTCAAGGAAGACAAGCCCCGAGAAGGACGAGGGCGCCACTTCGGACGACTCCGACACGTCGAACCCACTCCTTGCCGCCTGGCGACACAGGCAGGGCAACTCTACTGGAGATGAGTATCTCCTCCCCACGCCTGCATCATGGGGGGGACGGGAGGGAATTCTAAGCTGGTCAATGTGTGTCCCCTTTTCTCTCACCCGCCACCCTCCCCACCCTCCGCCTGCCCTGGACACTCCCACTGCTTCTTCCGCATCCTGTCCACAAGAGCTCCTGTGCTAAACCCGACAGAGTTCCCAGAAAGCACCCGTGGACCAACAACAGCGTTCTTCCCTCTCGTGCCTGCACTGTTTGGGCCCCGTGGAGGTTACTGTGGTGAACCGCCAAAGTCCCCCCAGCGCAGGGCACCAGCGCAATACCATGCCTGGCCGCTGCCTGTAGGCCCATTCACCGCAGTATCGTGCAGAGGCGTGCGCGTCGACCGACAGGGCACAGCCCACAGTTCATAATGGCCGCCTGGAGCCACAAGAAATTATGATGGGAAGGGGAGCGCCGCCAACGGTGGTGGTGGTGGTGGTGGTGGTGGTGCTGGTGGTGGTGGTGGTGGTGGTGGTGCTGGTGGTGGTGTTGGTACTGGTGCTGGTGCTGGTGGTGGTGGTTGGTGGTGGTGGTGGTGGTGGTGGTGGTGGTGGTGGTGGTGGTGGTGGTGGTGGTGGTGGTGGTGGTGGTGGTGGTGGTGGTGGTGGCGGTGGTGGTCGTGGTGGCGGTGGTGGTGGTGGACGTCGAGTATGGTCACCGGCACACACCACCACTCCACGGGGAGAGCCGCCGCCGCGGCAGGCTCCAACCTCCCCCACGCTCGGTGGAGCCCCCCCAAGGCGGCCCCCAGGCAAACGCTTAGGGGACCCTTCGCCCGCTTGCAGGTGAGGATTCCCGGCATGGGTCTGGGGGACGCCCGTGGGGGGGTGCCGACGAGCAGGGGGGGGGCCTTTGCGCCTTCCGCTCTGGCGAATGTGGACCGCTCTTCTCGCTACCGTCTGCTGCTTGCTACCCTTGACTGCCTACCTTCGGCCAGCAACTCCTTGAGCGAATGCTCCAGGAGTCGCTTGGCTCTTAGTTTGATCAACCCCTGGGGCCGACTGGCCCTGGAGGGGAAGGGCAACATCCGCGGATCTTCCTGCCATCTGACCACGGTCCACAGGAAGAACAGGAAGAAGAAGAGACGGAGGAAGAGAAAGTTGAGGATGAGCAGCAGCAGCAGCACGGGAGGAGGAGGAGGAGGAGGAGGAGGAGGAAGGGGAGAAAGAGGAGAGAAGGGTAACGCACTGGCCGGACCCTGGCGGCGGGGTCGTAAAGGGGGCTCTTTCTCCTCCTCCTCCTCGGCGTTTTTCGGCACCCTCTCCCCCAACCTCCACAATGGAGAAGTTGCCGAAACACGCCCCTAAAGTCAGGATGGCATGCGGGTGCAAACCCAAAGTGTCTGGCTGCTGCTCCAGGAGGGTGGGGCCTGTGCTCGGGGGGGAGGCCCCAGCGCCGTTCAACGACGTGCTGCGTACCAATCCTCGCAGGTGGGCCCTCTCCCAAATCACTTTCGTTGCCGGATCGTTAACTCGCCTCGTCGTGGTTGTCGTGGTCGTCGGCGTCGTCGTCGTGGTCATAGTACGTGTTGCTCTGACACCCACCTCCTGCAGTGACCACCACCTCCTGCTAGTACTTGTTTCCATTATGGAATGACCACCTCCTCCTCCTCCTCCTCCTCCTCCTCCTCCTCCTCCTCCTCCTCCTCCTCCTCCTCCTCCTACTTCTCGACACGAAGGGGGCGTCGGCGCGAATCACGCAAGGCCGCAGCGGGCCTCCGATGAGCAGCGCCGGGAAGAGCATGGCGCGCCGCCCCCCGCCGCCCGGATGGCGCAGGCCGGGCGCGGCCCGGCGGCTTGACAGGTCGCGCGGACACCGTTGTCGAGGGCGCGCCCTGGTCCGTCGTATGGGGACACCGCCCCCCCTCCCCCCCTTTCCCGACCCGTCGTCGGCGGACAACCCCCCACCCCCACCTCCCCCCCTTTTCAAAAGAGGGGGGCAGTTCGAACCCCCCCCCTCCCCCCATGTGGATTCAAAATTCGGTGGCCCCCCCCTCCCCCCCCCGTTTACTCCAGACCCTAGCTCTGGACCCCCCTACCCCCTAACCCCGAACCCCCTAACCAGGGTTGGACCCGAACGTTGTTTTTCGTTTGCGTCGTCATCATCAGCATCAGCATCATCATCCATCATCATCACAACCACCATCATCATCACCATCACCATCACCATCACCATCACCATCATCATCATCATCAGCATCATCATCATCATCATCATCATCATCATCATCATCATCATCATCATCATCATCATCATCATCATCGTCATCATCATCATCATCACCGCCACCACCAGCACCACCACCATCATCACCATCATCATCATCATCATCATCATCGTCATCGTCATGATCATCGTCATCATCAACAGCATCATCATCAGCACCAGCATCAGTATCAGCATCATCATCATCATCATCATCAGCATCATCATCACATCACCATCGTCGCAGTAACAGCATCAGCATCAACAGCATGGTCAGACTCACCATCATCATCGTAGCATCAGCATCATCATCAGCATCATCAGCATCATCATCAGCATCATCGTCGCCATCAGCAGCATCATCATCATCATCGATCAACAGATTCATCGTCATCAGCAGCATCATCGATCAACATCTTCATCGTCATCAGCAGCATCGATATAATGATCACCGTCATCATCCCCATCATCCTCATCATCGCCATCACGGCTCTCCGGAGCCTGGAGACACGACGTGTCACACGTGACGGCTTCCTTTGCCCCCTCGGGCAGTCGCAACCCAGAATGCTGGGATTGCACGGTGGCGGGACTTGCCTCATGCAGCTGGATTGGCCGACTCTGGGCCACTGTCGACATTCGCTCCTGAACGTCTGCGGCGAGGCCGCCGCCGCGTCGACGCGACATGGCATGGACCTGCCGCTCGGCAGGCTGCGGCCGAGGGGAGTCAGGAGGCAGGCGCCGGCAGCGCGGGGGCTGCGGCCCTGGCCGAGGGGGCGCGCGGGCGGGACGCGCGGGTGGCAGGCAGCAGGCTGGGGCGACGAGGTCCATTCACATCCACCGCGCCTGGGCAAGCCCATCCTGGGCCCAGCAGCGGTGCATGCGCCTCCCTGCCCCCTGGCCTCAGAAGGGAGGCGGTCACCCATCCCGGGCCCAAAGTGGAGCCCAGCCAGGCGCATTGGATAATGTATAGATCTCGTCGCCCGACAGGCGGGGATCCTGGCAAGGTCGGGGCGGTGCGGGGCGTTTTTTGGAGATATGCGCGCGTCTCACAGCGAGCCGAGTCGGCGGGCGGCGCAGAAGGCGTCACACCATGGCGACGGCCTTCAGAATGCCACTCGTCTCCCTGAGCGTCTCCTGCACCCGCATCTCCTGAGGGTGAGGAGGGAGGAAGGTGGAGAAGGGGGAGGAAGGAGGAGGAGGGAGGAGGGAGGAGGGAGGAGGGGAGGCAAAGGAGGGCGGAAAGGGGAAAGAGGGAGGAGGGAGGGGGGAGGAAGAAAGACGAGGAGGATAGGACTGAACTGTTGTTCGCCTCCCTGGCCCTCGTCGTCGTCGTCGCAAGCGTCGTCCCCGTTCTCGTCGTTATCCCCGCCGTCGTTTTGGGATAATGTCTGTTTCGGCCCCCACGGCGCTGCCACGCCTCCAGGCATTGCCACGTGGCGGGTGGAGTGGTATAACATCTTTTGTCGGCCCCTGCAACGTTGCCACGTGACGAATCCGCCGATCCGGCGTGTGAGTTTCAAGGAGTCTCAGCTACAGCCTCGAGGCTGAGCCTCAGCCTCTGGGGGGGTTGCCGGGGTGGCTCTGCCGGGGAAGGGGGGGTGGGGTGGGGGGGGGGGGGTGCGAGTTTCCGGCGGATGCGTTTTTTGACACCCCTCACAAGGATCGTGGCCTCCGAGGGGGTTCCGAACTCGAGTACCACAGCTCCCGCACCAAGAGGCTCCGAGGAGGCCTCCAAGAGGCCCCAAGGGGCGCAGAAGAGGCCCCCAAGAAGCCCCAAGAGGCTCCCAAGAGACCCCCAAGAGGCCCTCTAGCGGCCCCAAGAGGCCCAAGAGGCCCCCAAGAAGCCCCAAGAGGCGCCCAAGAGGCCCCCAGAAGTCCCAGCCAACCACGAGATCCCAACCAGCATCCATGAGGCCTCTGACCCACCACCCACGCACGGTGGCGGGATAGGCCGACGGCCACTGGATAAATGCTGAGTGAGAGGAGGGGAGGGAAAAAGAGAGGAGGGACGAGGGCGAAGAAGGATCACATCAGTCGGACCGCCCCGGATCGGCGGCACTGGCCGAAGGCCACTACAATAGAATGGAATAGTTGTTGTTTCCGGCCCCCGCGGCGCTGCGACGTGACAAGTAGAGTGGATGGAATATTGATTCTTCGCACAACCAGGCGTTGCCAGATGGCAAGTGGGGTGGCCTAGATGTTTGCTTGGCCCCCGCGGCGCTGGAACGTGAAGAATAGTGGACCACGATTGTTCGGTCCCCCCCTGGGCGTTTCCACATGGCGAATGGAGAGGAATAGTATTTTCCTCAGCCCCCGCGGCGCTGCCACGTGATGTTGTTGCACACCCAAGCGTTGCTATGTGGCGGCCACCCAACCAACCAACCAACCAACCTACCTACCTAACGACCGACCAGCCACCAGCCAACCAACTGGCCAACCAACGATCCTGTTACTTTGCATTGCATTGCACTGCGTTGCATTCGCATTACATTTGCAGCACATTGCATTGCGTAAATTGCGGTCGAGGGAAAAGACAGGAGGGAGGAGGAAGGAGGAAGATAGAGATGAGGGGAGGACGGAGGAGGAGGAGGAAGGAGGAGGGGGGAGGAGGGAAGGAAGGAGGGGGAGGAAGGAGGAAGAGGGAGGACGGACACAGGAGAGAGGACGGAGAAGGAACTGGGGAGGGAGAAGGACGAGGAGGATAGAATGTTGGTTCACCTCCCTTGCCCTTGCCATCGTCATCATCCATCCTGGTCGTCGTCATTCTCGTCGTCGTCCTCGTCGCAAAATGTTTGTTTCGGCCACCGGCGGCGCTGCCACGTGACGACTAAAATGGAATACGAGTTCTTCGCGCCTCCAGGCACTGCCACGGGGCGAATGGAGTGGCATAGTACTTGTTTCGGCCTCCGTTGTGCTGCCTCGTGACCCGTAGAGTGGATGGAATACTGCTTCTTCGCGCCTCCAAGCGTTGCCACATGGCAAGTGGAGTGGGTGAGTACTTCGTTTCGGCTCCCAGCGGCGTTGCCACGTGACGCATGACTCCCCACATCCAAAGTGGGATTCTTGCTGTCTCTGGACACCCCGCGCGGGAACACACAGGAACACACTCACTCACCCACCCACTCATTCACCCACTCGCACACTCACTCACACACTCATCATCATCACTCACTCACGCACCCACCCACTCACTCACCCACCGACCCGCCCATTCACTCACCCACACTAACATCATCATCACCACCACCACCACCACAAGCATCATCATCATCATCATCATCATCATCATCATGCCATCATCAATCAGCATCATCATCATCACAGCACTGAAACATCACCACAGCACCATCATCAATCAGCATCAGCATCAGCATCATCTCATCATCATCATCATCACATCATCATCATCATCATCATCACATCATCATCAGCATCTCATCATCCATCATCATCACCAACCCCACCACCACCACCACCACCACCACTGCACCATCATCATCATCATCATCATATCATCATCATCTCAATCATCATCAGCAGCAGTGGCAGGCAGGAGGGGGGGGGGGGGGGGGGGGGGGGGGGGGGGGGGGGGGGGGGGGGGGGGGGGGGGGGGGGGGGGGGGGGGGGGGGGGGGGGGGGGGGGGGTGGGGGGGGGGGGGCACCACTCACTGTTTCACTGACTCACTCATTCATCTCAGGCGGGAGCCACGTCTGTGAGTGAACTGACAAGAAGTCTCACGCGAAAGCCCCATCCCTATCGGGCCCGCAGATCATGTTTGTAACCCGAACGGGTCATCGGGAACCTGTAATTGTCGCCACTTTGGGGCTCCAGGGGCTCGAATATGGAGGAAGTATCAGGCAGGAACCTCATCGATGAGTGAATTGCGAGGAAGTCTCAAGCGGGAGCCTCCTCCCTACGGGGCCCACGCTTGCAATCCGAGCGGATTATCGGAACCTGTAAGTGTCGTCCCTTCTGGACCCCCTGAGGCCTGAATATCGAGGAAGTATCAGGCGGGAACCCCGTGGGTGAGTGAATTGCGAAGAAGTCTCAAGCGCGAGCCCCCTCCATATGGGGCCCGCAGCTCGTATGTATAATCCGAGCGGATTACCGAGAACCTCTAACTGTCGTCACTGTCGGGCCCCCCGAGGCCTGAATATGAAGGAAATATCCGGCAGGAACCTCGTCTATGAGCGAATTGCGAAGAAGTCTCAGGCGGGGGCCCCCTCCCTATGGGGCCCGCAGCTCATGTTTGTAATCCGAGCGGGTCATTGGAAACCTGTAACTAACTGTCGTCACTGAGTTGCAAGGAGCTCTGTCGGGGGCCGCCCGGGGAGCTATTTTGCATGTGGCCTCGTCGTACTATGCGAGGCGAGAGCCTTTGGCCTCGTAAGGTATGCGAGCCTCTGGCCGCCCCCGCTTCCTACCGCAGGGAATCTGGCTGCAGGTGCACGGCTTTGAGGAGTCCCCGATCTACCAGGAGGTCGCCGAGCTGCTGCTACAGGACGCCGAAGGCGCCGACGACGACGGCGAGGCCGAGGCGCGGGCGCGGAGCCCGCTGATGTTCAGGCCCAGCGAGCAGGAGCTCACGTGGCAGAGCTCGGGGCCGCACGCCGCGCGCCGCTCGGGGTTCACAATGACGCACGCGGCCTACCTCATCTCCACGCTGTCGCAGGGCCAGACGCTGCGCAAGGGCGTCACCGTCGACTGCGCGAGAGACGAGGACGCTGGCCGCACGGGCCTGCCGGACGACCAGTGGCGGCTGCATCTCTACGTCATGCTCTCCCACGCCACGTGCATGCGGAACATGCTGATCCTTCGGCCGCCGCCGCGAGAGTTCCTGGAGCGTGGGCCGCCGGCATCCTTGCGGAAGGCGCTCCTGGAGTTCGACGTCAGAGCGGAGAGCTCCAGGGCAGAGGCGGAGCAGCTCGCGGCAGAGCTGGGCTTCGTGTTGCTCCCCGCTTGAGCGCGGCGGCGCCCCGCTCGAAGCCCGCGGGGTTGTCCCAACGGCCTGGCCTGGTTTCGCGCGGCAGCGGCTTGCGGGGTTAACCCGACGGCCTGGCCCGCGGGGTTGTCCCAACGACTGCGCGACGTGGATGCGCCCGTGCTCGACATGCGCGCTCGTGCCAGGAGGAAGGAGATAACGCGAGGAGCGCGGGCGGGGGGGGCGGAGGAGGAGGAGGAGGAAAAGGGCGAGGAGGAGGAGGAACGTGAGGAGGAGAGGGAGGACGAAAAGGCGGAGGAGGAAAAGGAGGAGAAAGAAGAAGAAGAGGATCACACCTGCAGCGAGTAGGAGGAGAAGGAGGAGGAGGAGGGGGGAGGAGAAGGTGGTGGAGGAGGAGGAAGAGAAAGCAGAGGGCGGAAGGAAGGCTTCCGCCAGCTGCAGAAGAAAAGGGCGAGAGGCAAGCTAAATAGGTTCCCATGCGGGGTCCGACCGTCGGAGTAATTGTTGTTCGCCCCCCCCCAGGCGGTGCCACGTAGCGCATAAAGTGGAATACGTGTTATTATCAGCTCTCGCGGCGCTGTCACGTGACGAGTAGAGTGGAATACTATTATGTCACCCGCCCAGGCGCTGCCACGTGGCAAGTGGAGTGGGAAAGTATACACGTTCGACCCTGCGGCGGGGCCACGTGATGAGGCGCACCTTGCGTTACAGCGCATTGCATATCAGTGCAGCGCATTGCGTTGCATTGCAATGGATTGCATTGTATTTCATCCTGTTGCGTTGCATTGCTTTGCACTGCGCTGTATTTGCACTGCATTGCAGGAACTTGCGGGCGAGGGGGAGGAGGAGGAGGAGGAGGAGGAGGTGGAGCGTGGCGGACGAGGTCCCGTCCAACCTACCCGCTGCTACAGCTGCTGCTCTCCTCCCCGCGGCCAGCCTGGACGATCGAGTCCAAGAACAGGTGATCAAGGAGGAACTTCTGCCTCCCGCGGGTGGGCAGTCGAACAGCCAGCCTCACGGCTGGAATCAGCGCCCGCGCTTCTCCGACGTCGGGAGGCAGCGATGAGCGATGCGAGGCAAGGCGATAGAAATGAAACATAGCCACGATAAAAGCAGCAGACCTGGAGGATCTAGAGAGACCGAGGAGGACCAGAGGATCAGAGGTAAGCCAGGAGCGAAGGGAGAGGCTGGTAAGCCACTGAAGCCGGCGACACAGTAAAATATAGTGAGAGATTATGTCAGGAGCCTCTGGACACCCAAGCACACATTGGCAGCCTCGACGCTGCATCCGAGCTCCTGTGATCCAAGCTCCTAGCCATGTGCGAAGGGTGATATGAGCCCAGGCAGGGGGGATGAAGCGAAGAAGGGCCTGAGCATCAGCAGCCTGGCCACCCCATGCGAACGCCGGCACGAAGTGGCGGCGCATACGGGCACAAACACGAGCAGCTAATGCAGAGGGCTCAGATGGGAACAGCTCGCTTTCAAAGCAGGCTCGAAACTTGCTCTCCCACCGCGGCTTCTTACCCCTGGGGGCCGAACTATCTCCTTCCCTGAAGACCCCGAGCGCCCGCGCGCCGCCTGTGGCCAACGCAATCTTGAATCTACCGGCGCGCGCACGCCTAGCTCGAGGTCCCATCGGAGGCGATGGGAAACCCATGGAGGCTCGATCAAGGGCCCAAGCGAGGGCAGGGGCGGTCCACCAGGGGGGGGCCAGACGGGGGTGCTCCCACCACTCGGCAGGCCCAAGGGACACGACAGACGATCGAAGCTCCGCAAGATTGGCTTGCCAAGTGGTGAGGGTGACGAAAGCGGACCTCATCAGAGCACTCGCGTTAGCCTCCAGAGCGCTACGGAAACGAGGTAATCCCCATCGCTCGAGTTCAAACCAATCGTCCAAGCTCCTAGCCATGTGCGAAGGGTGATATGAGCCCAGGCAGGGGGGATGAAGCGAAGAAGGGCCTGAGCATCAGCAGCCTGGCCACCCCATGCGAACGCCGGCACGAAGTGGCGGCGCATACGGGCACAAACACGAGCAGCTAATGCAGAGGGCTCAGATGGGAACAGCTCGCTTTCAAAGCAGGCTCGAAACTTGCTCTCCCACCGCGGCTTCTTACCCCTGGGGGCCGAACTATCTCCTTCCCTGAAGACCCCGAGCGCCCGCGCGCCGCCTGTGGCCAACGCAATCTTGAATCTACCGGCGCGCGCACGCCTAGCTCGAGGTCCCATCGGAGGCGATGGGAAACCCATGGAGGCTCGATCAAGGGCCCAAGCGAGGGCAGGGGCGGTCCACCAGGGGGGGGCCAGACGGGGGTGCCCCCACCACTCGGCAGGCCCAAGGGACACGACAGACGATCGAAGCTCCGCAAGATTGGCTTGCCAAGTGGTGAGGGTGACGAAAGCGGACCTCATCAGAGCACTCGCGTTAGCCTCCAGAGCGCTACGGAAACGAGGTAATCCCCATCGCTCGAGTTCAAACCAATCGGCATGGGCAAGGGCACAGCCAGGAACACTCCACAGACGCGCAAGCATAAATCGCTCTCTCAAGCCATACGAGCGGGGCAGAACATAGAGCTGACTTTTGTACGACAGCACAGGCAGCGCTCGAGACAGATACATGTCCGCGGCTCGCAGCGGCGGGGCACCAGACTGCGCAATCTGAACCGAACGGTCGCGGCATTGCAAAAGTGGCGCGGCCCACTGGTCCAGGTCTGCCGCAGCAGGTCCCAGCAAAACTCCAGGATAAACACGTTTATCTGTGATGCGGAAAGCATGCCATGCGCTATCTGCCGCTGCCAGTGCGGATCGGAGCGCGCTAACGCTCTCCTCGCACAGGGGGCCGCGTTCAGCGGGACGGCCACGCATTTAATTGGCTTCAGATAGAGTGAAGCACACATGCGTGCGACACGAAAGACACGTGCGAAGACGGCATATGCGCGATAGTGCCATATGACAGCGCCGATGTCATCTGCGCATGCACGCACACGACCTCGAGCCTTCCGCTCGATGTTCCTGGAGAGGTCTTCGAGAAAGGGGTTGGAGGCGAGGGCAAAGAGAGAGCCCGACAGTGGACACCCCTGTAACACTCCAGCATGCATCCAATAAATAAGCCTCACGGTCATGCCTAGATCGTAATAGCACGGATTAAATGCGTAATAGGCAATCACAGCTATAAGAGAACCGCGCGGAATCCTATACGCCTTGACTGTGAGCTTCATCCAGGCCTGCGAGACCGATGGAAAAGCCTGGGCAAAGTCGAAGGAGAGAAGAGAGGGAGGACCGATGGGGGGTGAGGGATGAGACGCGGCACGGACGGCAGCTAAACGCGCAGCACTGTCGAGATCGACACCATTGTTGACAAAGTTCCGTTTTGCGACAAAACCGCGCTGCACCACCGAAGCTACACGCTGGATGGCAGGAGTGATGCACCGGTTCATTGTGGCGGCGACCACTTTGTTACTGGTATTTTTGAAGCCCAAAGGCCGGGCACCTTGGGCACTGCGGCGGACTCCTCCAGAGCCCGAGCCGGGTTCCCCAGAGATGGGTTTGGGGGGGAAGACAGCTAAGGAGGAGAAGAACCACAGAGGCATCGGGGGACCTTGAAGGACCCAGAGAAGACAGCTATGAAGGACCTCGGGGCCACATCCAACATTCCACGCTCGAAAGTGCAGGCCGTCTGGCCCTGGAGCGCCAGTTGGGGCGACTGCGAGGAACTTCTTCAGATCCCGCAGCTGGGGGGGCCGCAGGTTCGAGAAGTCCAGCCCAGGGGGGCGAAGCCGATCAACATAACGCTCAGCCCAGCTTGGCAGCGGCGCGGTCTTCTCGAACACCGGCGCCCAGAAGTCCGAGAGAGCTTGAAAGGTGGACTCCGCAGCCGTCGAATGACTCGGATCATTCGAGTCCGTGCCTGGAGTACTGACTGCGACCGCAGCAAGATGCCCACGGCGAGCGAACGGATTCCAGAGCTGGGCGCGGCGAGACTGGGCTGCTTTCCGCCGAGTGCTCGCTGTCTGCGCCCGGGGCATTCCGAGGCTGCATCGGCTTCGCGCTCGATCGCACGCCGGCGGTTCTGGGTTTCCTGCCGATGGAGTCCAGCATGCAGGGGGCCGAAGCGCTCGGGGCTGCAAAGCACGACACCGGTGCCAGAGCTGATATCCAGGAAGGCCCGCGTCCACGGGTGGTTGGCACGGAGCTTTCGCGCCATCTGCACATCTTGCCGAGCGATCGCACGGGCGACAGAACGGGGGACCATCGCTCTTGAGGCGAGGGCAAGAGGCTCAGAGGCGAGAGAGAAGTCTCGCGTGGTCTCCCCCGCTTGCTGCCTGATCGCCGTAGCGAGCCGGAGCCGCTCTGGCGGCTCACAAGTCGAGTAATCGATCAGCTGCTCGTACTGCCGCACGATATCACTGAAAACTGGATCGGAGTAGATGCGGAGGGGGAGAGGCCGAGGGCGCTCAGGACAGAGGGAGGAGGAAGGAGGGAGATCAGACAGAGAACACACCACAGGCGAGTGGTCGCTCACGTCCGCGCGGTGCCACTCCTCAGATTCTCCATGGGTCCTATGGGACTGCCAGCTTTGACATAGCAGCCAGGGTGGGGAGCCCACGAAACATCGATCGACTTGGGACGAGGAATCGGTCCCGGGGTGGAAACACGAGGGCCTATCACCCGCGAGCTCCGTTAGCTGGCGCCAGATCGATCTCCAGAGGGAGTCCCCCGGGCGGCCCGAGCGAGATCGTGACGCTCGAAGGCCCGATTCCCGCGCGCCATCCGAAATGTTAAAGTCCACTACTAAAGTTAAGCCGAACTCCATGGGGTGGGAGCGAAGCCAAGAAAGCCGGTTAAAAAGTTTATCCCGAAGAGTTCTTAAATCAGAACACTCTAAACCGTGATTATGCACATTCCAATGCCACTGACAAAACTTGGACATCGTATTCCAGATCGTGGCAAGCAGAACGCGCCCAGGGCTAATTTCTTCAGCTTGAACAGACAAGCTGGGAGCAGGAGGGACGAGGGTGGCAACTCCACCTTTAAAAGAGTGGGGCCGAGGAGGAGAAGCAAAGACCTTATGGGGCATGGCAGCTCGCTGGACGAGCTCAGAAACTGCAGCATGATCCCCATGAGTCTCCTGCAGCGCGATGACCGTGTACGACGTTCCGTTGCTGAGGCCGGCCAGGTGCGTGAGCATCGCAATCTTCCGAGACAGCGCGGTACTCCTGTGATGACACAGTGCTCTTGCGTTCCAGCTGGCATAGGCAACGGAATTACCACCAAAGATACTGTCACCCACTCCACGTAATCGCCGTGCGTGAGAAGATACGATCCGCGGCGGCAGCCACTCTCGCACGCTCGATCTGCAGGTCGGCGAGACTCGCCAAGTTCCAGCGAACCCGCACAGGGTCGCTGGGGTGCACCTCCACCTTCGCAATCGGCTGCCAGTTGACCAGCAAAGTACCCGCCACCCTGTCGACGAACACGTCGCGCCCGATGGTCTGGGCGAGGCCGGCCTTGAGCTGCTTGCACGCGCGTTCACGTGCGATGTCCTGCTTGTTTTTGTCGAGCCCGACATAGATCGACACCTCCCTGTCGCCAGGCATGGTTGACTTGAATCACCTCCACACACCAGGAGCTTCACGCAGGAGGGAATGGGCATGCCGAACACGCGCTTCAGATGTGAGTCGAGTTTCACCTTCTCCAATCGTGAACCGCAGGATGAATGAGCGTGCCATCTGAAGGCCTTCAATGATGCATTCCTGTCCGAGCGTGTATCCGCTGGCCGCGAGCCACGAGTCCAGAGCGGTCGAGAGGGCCGTGATGGTGATGGGCTCCTTGCAGTTGATGATGAAGATGGAATGGTCCAGGGTCCGATCCCAATCGGCCGTACGCGGGACAGGAATCTTCGGTTCTGCCCGGGCAAGATCAAAGACCTGTTCCAGCTTCTCAAGACGCGCCTCAAGAGACAAGTTCGACGACTCCAGCTTCTCGATGCGCTGCTCGTTGGCCAACAGCTGCGCCATGATGTTGTCGAAACGGACTGCGATATTTTCTTCCAAGTTGGCAAAGATAGGGCCCGTGCTCGTCTTGATGGTGTTGGGGAAGATCCCCTGAATCGCCTTGGAGATGCTCTCCCCGAGGTCGCGAACGCAGTCCCGCTTGAAGGTCTCGAACTCAGCAGCCTGGACCTCACGAACGATTTTGGCGACAGATGACCGCATCCATGGATCTTCATTGCTGGATTGTCTTGAGAAGCCTCCACCATCGCCGCTGCCAGGAGGCATGGGCCACGGTGCTGGCTGAGGGAGTCCATGGCCATGTCCGTGTCCGTGTCCAGGTGCACCTGACGCGCCTGCGCCGCCGGGAGGCGCCCCGCCTCCAGCCATCTCCTGCATCGCGACGTCGGCGGCCGCATCGCACGCTGCCCGACTGGCAGTGCCCCGATCGCGGTGGCGCGGGGTCGCAGTCGGACAAGACCCGGGCGAGCATTCAGACGCCCCCCCATCAAAAAGAGGAATAGGGGTAGGAGCCCGGCCGCGAGAAGGCCGAGTCGGGGTACGGGCCTCTCCTTTGGATGATTTCTTGGAGGAGGAGGAGGAGGAGGAGGAGGAGGAGGGAGGGATCAGCGAACGGGAGGGATCAGCGAACCACACACCCGCGCCACGGCCACAGATGGCAAAAACCGTCCCCACGCACGGTGGAAACCCCCTAAGCAGCCACCGCTCCCGTGATCTGGGTACCCTACTCCAGCCTCGGCGAGGGAGGGTACCAGTCATGGGGATGGTGGCTGCATAGGGGGGCGGTCCTATACGCAGGAGGTGAGGCCTTTCTGCCATCTACCTTGGCGAGCGTGCCCGGCGCTGCCCCGCGCCACCACTGGGGGAGGGCCTAAACCTCCCTCACGCTCGGTGGAAACCCCCAAGACGGCCAAGAGGCCGATGTGCTGGGAACCCTACGCCTGCTTGCAGGCAAGGGATCCCGCCGTCGGCCTCTGGGACGCCTGTGGGGATTCCTAGGGGCAGAGGGAGAAGTCCTTGGGCCCTTCCCCACTGCGAGCGGCACCCCGCAGAGGGCCCCAAGGAATAATCTCCGTACCATGCCCCATTGAAGCCACCACCGCCACCTTCACCGCCTTTTTAACTCTGCCCCGCACCCTCACCACCTCTCCGCCGCCACCTCCTTTTGCTGTACAGCCTACCCTGACCTCCCTCTGCCCGCACCTCTACCACTTTTTGACCTGCTGCCGCCACGCTATAGCTGATGCCGCACTGCCTCACCTCCACTCCGCGCCTCCCTCTTCCTCAGAGGGCGCCCCCTGGGCACTGGCCCCGCGAGGCCAGGGGAGGAGGACCCTTCAACACGGGGCCCCACGGGGCCCCCAACGCGCTACACGCCGCCGACGCCA
>CAUYUJ010015855.1:0-10000 GCA_963575745.1 Prorocentrum cordatum
CGAGGAGGAGGAGGAGGAGGAGGAGGACGACGACGAAGAGGAGGGAAAGGATGGGGAGGACTAGGAGGAGGTTGAGGCGAGAAGGGCATTGAGCAGGATCAGGGGAGGAATAATGGGAGTGGTGTTACCTGTTGTTTCGGGAGACGGAGGACGAGGAGGAGAACTTGTTGGATCAGGAGGAGGAGGAGTAGGTTGCAGCAGTGGTGGTGGTGGTGGTTGTGGTGGTTGTGGTGGTGGTGGTGGTGGTGATGGTGGTGCGACTCCAATCGTGAATGGGCCACGGATAGCATCGCCGCCCTCATCAAAGAAGGACCCCTCCAGGGTCTAAAACCTTCTGGGCACACTCCAAGCCGCACCAGCAACGGCACGCGTTGCAGGACATCTATGATAAGGATGGCGAGGGGTACGGGGGCAGAAGGAATAGGCAGAGAAGGATGAGGAGGACAACGTACATGAAGGACGAGGGCAGCGGGGAGGCCGAGGAGTACGAGGATCAGCAGCACGAGCAGAAGGGGGAGGGGGGGGGAGGAGGCGCGCGGCCTCCACCTCCCACCCCCCCTCGGCCATCCTGGGCCGCCCCCATGCTCCCTCCTCTATCCATATCCCCCTCCTCCTCCTCCTATCCTCCTCCTCCTCCTCCCTCCTCCTCCTCCTCCCCTCCCTCCCTCCTCTCCTCCCCCGTACCAGGGCTGGTATGCCCAAGCTTGCTTTCGATGTGGGGGCTGTAGCCAGGGTGGGCAGACCTCGCCAGCATCCCCCCATAAACAGGCTGGAGTTGGGTCTCCCCAAAGCAATGGGGCGTCCCCCCCATGGGCAGTCCCAAATGCGGCCACGCCCCGAGGGACTGCTCAATGGCGGCCCCTCGCAGACCTGGCAGTTTTGGTCAGTGATGCCTCCTCCTCCTCCTCCTCCTCCGTCTCCTCCTCCCCTCTCTCCTTCCCTCGCCCCTCCTCCTCCTCCTCCTCCTCCTCCTCCTCCTCTTCCGCCTCCTCCTCTTCCTCCTCCTCCTCCTACGCTAGAATCTGAGGCGCAGCCGAAGCTCGCTTCGCACCTCTGAAAGGGAATCTAAAGGGGATTACCTGGGGACGCGAGGGAGTGCCCCCTGACACCGGAGAGCTCCACGCATCCAGTGCCAAGGCTGCCTTCGCGGCTGACGCGGTGGGTCCAGGAATCGGGGGCGGGGCCCCCCATGTGCGACTGCCTGTGGCGGTGGCTGACACAGCGAAGCGCAGCGCCCCCAGGCCAGGGGACGAGGCCCAAGAGCCGTATCTTCCATGGGCAGCCGGGTCCGCAGAATCTGGAAAACGGCCAGGCGCCATGACCGAGGGTGTCACAGGGCCCCGAGATGGGAGACCTGTGCCAGGGACCCTCGGGCGGGTGACCCTCATGCGCTGCAGCCCCTGTGCGCGATGCAGCCTGACTGGCGCGCCTTGCCAATCAGAGTGCTCGTCGGAGTCTGTCTCAACTCCTACGCGCAGGCTGCACGCCCCCTTCCTCGCGCGGCAACTCCCGCGCTCGCCTCAGCTGGCCGACCGTCGACTGAGTAGCGACCACGAGTGACGACTCCACGACTTCAACTTCCCGCGGCCTGCCTGCGGTTCTCTGGGGCAGCTGCGGAGGTGGTCTCCCTCCTGTTCCTGCTTCCTCTCCAAACAACAAGACCGCGGACCCTTCTTCAACACCAGGCTGCCTGAAATTCGGAATTTCTCCATGTGCCTCTCGCACGGGCCCAAGCTGGTCAGCCTGCACTTCTGCTGCAGGTGCCGACGCGGAGGCGGCTCCTTGACCACTGCACTGGGCCTATAGCCTAGGATAACTTGACTGTGCCGCTGCTCCTGCCTAGGGTGGATCTAAAATCTGCTGCATCAGGCCAACGCTCTAAACCTTTGGGTAGCTTGCAAAGGTCGATTGCTTTGAGCGTGGACTTGCCATCTTTGCGAAGGCGGCTGTCGCGCGGTCTGGCTAGTTGAAGTAGCTTCTCTACTTCCTGCGCTCCACGCAGGCGGCAAAACCAACGACCTGGGTAGTTCTCATGCCTGTGCGAAACATCTATCTGGATGGGCCGCCCCAGGCAAGGCGTAGCCGACAACTCGTCCAACGATCGCTTCCCCGCGGTGTCGAGGCAGGCCTGCTATCTCCACACTTTGGAGGCGCGGTGAATGTCGTATCAAGTGAGGGTCGAAGCAGACAAGGCTATTGCTGCGCTCGGGCTTTTACTTGAGCTACAGACCTCGCGTGCAAATCAACAGTGGTCCCATTGAAATCGCCACCTCTAGGGCAGACGCTATCAAGTCCCTCTGAACCCCCAGGCCAGCTTCGTCAGTCTCCTCAACTTGGACTGCTAGGCCACGCGGGACCAGAGCTTCCTGGGCAGCTCTGTCCGCCAACTCGCCAGCTTTCCTACTGGCAAACCAATGCTCCAACTGGAATCCTGCCTCTGCTGCTGACTTGCCGAGGTGACTTTTGACCTGGACTAGTGCGAGGTTGCCCTGACGCTCTCCTCCTGCTTGCCAATACTGTGCCCAAAGTTGGAGGCATGGGCATGGGCACAAACACCAAAACAAGGGGTTGCCTCCACGGAAGCAAGATGTTCCTAGATGTTGGTGTTGGTGGGGACACTTCGGTCGCCTAGGATGCCAAACTATTACCACCATTACCGAGGTTGGGATCATCTTCCCTCGGTGGAGGCACACCGCCGATATTGGTGTGGGTATCAACTTCTGGGTATCCGACAAAGGTCTGCGTTGCTCCTATGCTTGCAGTTGGGTCCTCTTTCGATGCCCTTCTCTACCACATAAGAAGCGTCAACAATGTGCGTGGCATCGCGTGACGTGGCCGGAAGTGCTCTGATGATTGCTTGCAGCTCGGCTCGGGGTACTGTCTGCCTCCAGCCAGACACGGTGCCACGATGGGGTGCCAGGGCCGTCTCGACCCCCCTGCGGTTGGCGAAAGTCCAACCCACGCGTCAGAGGTATTAAGGGTCCGCGCTACGTTCTCCCCCCGAGCCGTCGCCCGACGTTGTCAAATCGGGGCCTTCGCCAACATCGCAAGCCCAAGTGTGCTGGTCTTTCACGGGGAAGCGCTTATGGCCATGAAAAGGAACTTGTAGAGCCATGTGTATGAAGAGGGGACCTGGGACGAGATGGGACGGGACGGGGAGTCTTGTCCTCCTCCTCCTCCGCCACCTCCACCAAGGCGACAAAGGGGCTCGCTCCTCAGCCGCCCATGACAGCATCTGGCCAGCGCGCGCGCCGACAACAATTTGAAGAAGAGCTTCACGAACCGGGCGAGCAGCGGCTCCTCCTCCTCCTCCTCCTCCTCCTCCTCCTCCTCGCTCCTCCTCCTCCTCCTCCTCCTCCTCCTCCTCCTCCTCCTCCTCCTCCTCCTCCTCCTCCTCCTCCTCCTCCTCCTCCTCCTCCTCCACCCCCCGTCCTCCTCCTCCTCCTCCACCTCCTCCTCCTCCTCCCCCTCCTCTCCTCCTCCTCCTCCTCCACTCCTCCTTCTCCTCCATGGCGACAAAGGGGCTCGCTCGTCACCCGCCCATGACAGCATCTGGCCAGCGCGCGCACCACGACACAGTTTGAAGAAGAGCCTCACGAACCCGGGCGAGCAGCGGCTCCTCCTCGCCCTCCTCCTCCTCCTCCTCCCTCCTCCTCCCTCCCTCCTCCTCCTCCTCCTCCTCCTCTCCTCCTCCTCATCCTCCTCCTCCTCCTCCTCCTCGTCCCTCGTCCTCGTCCTCGTCCTCGTCCCCTCCACCTCCTCCTCCTCCTCCTCCGCCTCCTCCTCCTTCCTCACTCCTCTCCTCCTCCTCCTGCCTCCCGCCCCTCCTCCTCCTCCCTCTCCTTCCTCCTCCTCCTCCTCCTCCTCCTCCTCCTCGCCACCCCTCCTCCTCCTCGCCCCCCCCCTGGAGCGCGACGCCGGGCCGCGCCTGCCCCCGCGGTCGCCGCCGCCGCCGAAGAGGCCGAAGAGCCCGGCCATGGCGGCGGGCCGCCCGCCGGGGCGCCGCGGAGCGGCCCGCCCCCTCGGGGCTGCGCCGCGCCGCGCCAGCCCGCCCGGCTCCTGGGGCCGGGCGCGGGGTTCCAACCGAAGAGCATTCGAGGGCAGCCCCCCCAGGATGCACAAAGAGCACCCAACAAGCACGACAAACACTGGGGCACCCTCCCCGAACCGACCTCGATCTTACACCTCGCTCCGACCGTACAGCCAACCCGCATCATGAGGATGCGCGGTGAGGACGCCAGGGCTTTGGAGGCCCATGTTGACGCTTTTTTCGAGCGAGGATGGCCAGCGGAGGCTGCCAGGGATGGGCCGAGGGGCCAGGATGCAAAGGTAGGCGGTGGACAAACCTGCCTTTGGTAGACCTCCTCTTAGTGAAAACGGCCTCGGGACCGAAACCGACGGACCTGGACCCGCAAAGCTGACGGCCGCGACGCCCTCTCGCGAACCGAAAACGGCCAATTCCTTAATCGACGTGTCAGGGTAAGAGGTCTGTCCACCCCCGAGGGTTCGGGATGTCTGCAAAACTTTGGCGCGGGGGGCGGGGTGGTCTTGCGCTTCTTTGGCTGCTTCCTTAAGTTCCCCAAGGAGTGCTTCCACTGAAGAAGGGGTCCTATAGCGGGTGTTGCAAGATCTGGCGAAAGTTCCCCGCCGATTTTGGTGGCAAGCTGGGTTCCCGGGTTCCCGGGTTCCCGGTTCCGGGTTCCCGGGTTCCCGGTTCCAGGTTCTGGGCCGATTCTGGAGGGCGGCGAGGTTCCTGGGTTCCCGGGTTCCTGGTCGATCTTCTTATCGATCGGTCTCACCATCGATCTCATTACCGACTTCTCGATCGATCTCACCATCGATCTCACAATCGATCTCACTATCAATCTCACAAGCGATCTCATTAGAGATCGCATGAGCGATCTCGCAATCGATCTCACGATCGATCTCATTGAATCGATTTCACTCTCGGTCTCACGATCGACCTTACAATCGTTCTCACTATCGATTACATTATCGATCTCATCATCGATCTCAAGATCCATAGTATCAATTTCCAAATCATCCACTGATTGGGGTTTTCTCAGGTGTACTTATTGCTTTGCTTTGGCTTTGGTTTTTGTTGTGGACTCCGCACTTCTGGAAGTAAGTCTTGTTGACCCCCCCTCTCTGCGGTGCACATTCTGCGTTCTGTACAATAAAACCCCCCCGCCCCCTCCCCCCCTCCCTGGAGCTCGCACTCTCTTCCTGACAAAGGACAGTCTTCCTTTTCAAACTGCGCCCTGCGCCCCCGCCCTGCATCAAAAACTGCTCCCGCCTGAGACTTCCACACAACGTATTTCAACATCGCGCTCGTGTTCCTCACAGTGTATCCAGGAATCGCGCTCTCGCGAACAACTTCATGGCATTCTTTTTCAGACAGCATGCCGCCGACGCTCAGGAATCGCGCTCTCGCTTTGGGTTCGAGGGCGATTTACCTGGGAATCGCGCTATCGCTCGAGGTCTCCTTGCGATGCAATGCTGACGCCTCCGCAAGCCGACTGCTCGACCTGGCCGCTGGGGCCCGCCTTCCCAACCTGCCCGTTAGTGTCTACCCGCCCGATCAGCCCGTCTGGTTCTGCCACGTGCTTTCTGCTCCTAGACGCCATTCTGCTAATCTCTCTCGCGTTCCATCCTTCCCCCTCCCCCTTCCATCCGTCCTCGCTTCCCCTGTTTTGGAAGCTGCACCAATAACACATGGCAAGTAAGGAAGATGTACCCCCTAAGGGGGTCCGATCGAAGACGGGGAGGGCGGGGATCGATGGTGCAAGATATATGTGTTGAACGGCACGCGAGCAGATAAGAGCGAGCTGTCTTACATAGCTTCTTGAATTCTCAATGTTAAAGAAAAGTACCTGTGATTCCCCCTGCCTGGTGCACATTGCCTTTTCAATTAAAACGCTCCGCACAGGGCACGCCCCCATAGTTTTAACTACGGAAAATCTTGGTTGACCCCCGGGTTACAACAACAACACCTTCCGCATGATATTTCCTTATGTTGTTCAAAATCGCGCTCCCGCGCGGGAGGTCGCCAGAATGTATGTAGGGATCGCGCTATCGCCTGATCTTTCCTTGTATATTGCAGCGCCGTGCCCCCAGCACTGAGGAATCACGCTCTCGCCTAGAATTTCCCCACGATTTACTTGGGAATCGCGCTGTCGCCCGAAACTTCCAATCGAATTGTGCAAGACTCACGCATTCGCGACCCGCCCGCTCGACCCGCCCGTCAGGGTCCGCCCGGCTGACCCGCCCAATAAGGCCAGCAATCGCCCCTCTCTGCTCTGCGCCCGTTCCGATGCCCTTTCGCTGCCCCTCGCGATACCGCAATTGGATTTGAAGGCCCCTTCGTGGCCTCCTCGGTGCCTTTCGCGGCCCCGCTCTTTGAGCCCCTCGATGCCATTCGTGGCCACGCGGTCGCCTTTCGCGGCTCTCTCGCTAACCTCCGAGGCCCCGATGTAGCTCTTCGTGGCCCTCTCGCGCTTAAAGGACTTCCTGTTTAAAGGGCGTCGTCCTCCTCCGTCTCCCCCCGCCCTCCCTATGTCCCCCCCCTTCCCTACCACTTCCCTTCCCCTATTCCCTTCCTGCTCGCTCTCCGTTTGTTATCCACTATTTGGTTCTATACAAACATGTGTGTGTGTGTGTTTGTATCTGAAGGCCTGCGCGAATTACGCGTGGCAGGGAATACATACATCCCCCCGAAAGAGCATAACACGGGGTACGATCGAACACGAAGAGGGTTGGTATCCAAGGCTTGGGAAACACATGTTGGTCGACACACGCGCGTGTACGAAAGATCAAGATTAACATTATTGTTGTTGTGGAATTCTCACTTCTAGAAAATATGTGTTGTTGATTCCCCTTGCCCGGTGTGGCTTAAAGTAAAACGCTCCTCCCGGGGCTCGCGCAAAGTTTTGTGCAGGGGTGGGAGCGGCTCCTTCATAAAGCGCGGAGGCCCGCTTGAACGGCAAGCCAACGAGGCGCTCGTCTTTCAAGGGTGCCTCCCTTGGTGGACATGCTTACGAAGAGGTGCCTCGGAGTGCCAAGGTGCGCTGCATGCAGCGCTGCTGCAATACCGTTGCTCTACTCGGGTCCTCCTCCTCTTGCCTCCGCCTCCTTCTCCAACTTGTGACACCTCTTCCGACACCACCTCCTCCGCTTCCTCCATGTCCTGCTTCTCCCACTCCCCCTCTCCTTACTTTGGTCCGCCTCTTCCTCTTTTCCCTCCTCCTCCCACCCTTCCCGCAAACTCGGAAGCACGCGTGAGAAGCATGATGAGGAGGCGGGGGAAGGGAAGGAAGGTAGGAAGATCAGGAGATGGAGAAGGAGGACGAGGAGGAGGACGAGGAGGAGGAGGACGAGGAGGGAGGAGGGGGGGGGAGAAGGAAGGGGAGAATGAGAAGGATGAGGAAGGAGGATGAAGGAGGATGAGAAAGGAGGAAAGAGATGAAAAGGGGGTGGGCTAGGAGGAGGATAAGGAGGAAGGAGGAGGAAAGTGGAGGAAAACGAGGAAGGAGGGGGGGGTGCAAGGAAGGGGAGGACGAGGAGGAAGAGGACGAGAGGGGAGGGAGTGGAGAAGGACAATGAAAAAAAGGAGGAGGATCCCCCCGAGATCCTCGAGGCCCCCCCACCCGCCGGGCGCCCGAGGGCGCGCGCCAGGGCCTCCCCCCTTGCCAGCGTAAGGCTTGAGCCGGGAGCCAGGCCGGCGGCGGCGCGCGCGTGCCTGCGGTTCGCCTCCGCCGCCCGCCCGTCGACGCCGCCGCCGTCGGCGCCGCCGCCGCCGAGGCCGCCGCGGCCGCCGACCGCCTGGCCGAATCATCGACACCGTTCCGAGGCAAACAACAATAATGAGAGGCTTCCCGTGTCACGGGCGCGCAAGGTTCGCCAAGCCTGGTGGCTGAAAGTCAAGGCTTCGGCGCCGTGATTCCCTTACCCTTCCCTTCCCCTGTACAGGGCTAACAACGCTGCCAAGCAGAGGATGCAAGTGCATCATGTGAAGTAGAGCGACTATTGAGGTCTGCAAGCGTCGCACTTGCATCCAGGGGAGAGATGATGTCTTTGTGGCCGTCCCCCCAAGGACGCCTCTGACAACACATCATGTTGACCTACATGCTTCACGTTCACATTCAAATGGAGGAATCCACTGTCTGTGTGTTCACAGTGAATAATTTTCAAATGAACCGTACCATACGCAATCCATTGCGGGATTCTCCTCCACTTCTCCTCCCCCTCCAGCTCCTTTTCTTCCTCCTCCCCTTCAACCCTCCTCCCCCCACTCCACCTCGTCCTTCTCCCCCCCATCCTCCTCCCCCTTCTCCCACTTCTCCATCACCACCACCTCCTCCTCCCCCTCCCTCCTCCACCTCCTCCTCCTCCTCCGCATTCCTCCTCCCTCCTCCACCACCTTCTCCTCTGTACTGTAATGTAGTCCGCGGAAGAGGTCGTCGATGCCGAACTCCGATAATAACACGACTCAGGATGCCTCACCACTTTGGGTCGTCGAGCCGCCGTGGGTTCACACACACCCCTGAGCAGGCGATTCCAGGCCGAAGCGCGAGACTACTCTATCCCCTCCTCCCTCTCCCTCACATCCTCCCGACCCTCTTCTCCCCTTGATGTACCCCCTCCCCCCCCGCCCTCCCCAAGCTCCTCAATCACAACAGGAAGGGGTACCCGGGCCGTGCTGCGCGGGGTCTCTTCCAGATATTTCCGAGGTTGCTGGGGAAGCAGCACATCAACAGCCTCCAGGTTACAGTACGGCTGCTACCAGAAGGAGCGCTAACTCAGGATCGAAGCCCCGTCGTGGCCCCAAAAGCACATGCGTGGACGAGGAGCGCTAGAGAAACTGCCAGGGAAGGACCTGAGGAATACCGAGCCCCTCCCGAACCCAAACTGTTAATCGCTTCAGGGTCTTGGCCATGGTCTGCCTCTCATCTGGCCTTGCATGACGCCGTGATGCTGCGACAGTCGGACCTATGACAGAAGAACACCCCTCAAGAACAGGAGGCCCTCCGCCGGCCCAAACCATCGAGGGTAGCCTCCCCCATGATGCACCAGAGCATCCAGCAAGCACGGTCCCAACCGATGAGCATTCGAGGGCAGCCCCCCCAGGATGCACAAAGAGCACCCAACAAGCACGACAATTACTGGGGCACCCTCCCCGAACCGACCTCGATCTTACACCTCGCTACGACCGTACAGCCAACCCGCATCGTGAGGATGCGCGGTGAGGACGCCAGGGCCTCGGAGGCCCACGTTGACGCTTTGTTCGAGCGAGGATGGCCAGCGGAGGCTGCCAGGGATGGGCCGAGGGGCCAGGATGCAAAGGTCGGCGGTGGACAAACCTCCCTTTAGTAAACCTCCCTTCAATGAAAACGGCATGGGACCGAAACCGACGGACCTGGACCCGCAAAAATGACGGCCGCGACGCCCTCTCGCGAACTGAAAACGGCCAATTCGCCAATCGACGTGTCAGGGTAATTTGGAGGTCTGTCCACCCCCAAAGAAGGCACCCTGGGGAGAGTTTGCCCACCCTTCCTGTGCGGGTCGACCGTGCTCCCAGTCCTTCAAGGGGCCCAAGGACACACAAGTAAACAGACACAACCAATGGAGGAGCAGCAGCCCGAGTGGAGGAGCAGCAAGAGGGGGACAGGGAGGAGGCCAGTCGGGGCAGGGCGACAGGATAGGGATCGCCCTGGGGCTGGGGATCCTACCTGTTTTTCTGCTCTCGCCGACGCGCTTCGGCGTAGGGCTTGGCGTAGCGTAGCGTAGCGTAGCGTAGCCTAGCGTAGCTGGGGTTGGGCATGGAACCCTTCTAGCATGCCCTGCACGCCGTCTCTGCCGACCTCTGCGCCTCCCAGGTCGAGGAGGCATTTTCTTATTGCCTGGGCCTGTCCGAGCCCAGGCGGTCCGACGGTCTGGGTCCGCGAGGCCCAATAGCTTGCCTAAGAAAAAGAAAAGAGGACGGCCAGGAGACGGAGGGAGA
>CAUYUJ010015855.1:20000-32500 GCA_963575745.1 Prorocentrum cordatum
ACATGCGCCGGGCCAACGCACGCCTCATCGGACAGCGCGCCAAACGCGGCCTGCTGCCAGGCCAGCCCCGAGGCCTCCCCGAGGCCGTCCGCGAGCTTGACCTTGAACAGGTCCACCACCTCCTGCAGGCGCGCGCTGGGCGGCTTGGAGACAAGCAGCCGCGCCTTGAGCGAGGCGAGGGTGGCGCGGTTGGAGGCCAGCGCGTCCGCGTGCCAGATCTCGTCGACCTCGGACTCCCTGGCCTCGATCTTCTGGAGGGTGGCCTCGACGCGCGTGATGCGCACGCGGACCTCCCCGTCCGAGAGCTTGCCGAGGCCGTCGCCGCCCGTGAGGTCGTCGCCTTCCGCGTCGGGCGCGGCAGCAGGAGGCGCAGGCCTCTGGGCGGCCCCCGCAGCCTCCGCGCTTGGCGCTGGCGCCCTCGCGCTTGACCTGCCTGCGTTCCGCCTTGACCTGCTTGAGTTCCGCCTCGAGCTGCTCCTTGGCAGCGTCGCGCCAGGGCGAGGTGCCGCCGCCGCGCGGAGGCACGCGCACGGACGGCGAGCTCGGGGCGACCTCGGCCTTGAAGCAGATGCCTTTAGCCCGCCCGCACATCCCGCAGCTGGCCGCCGTCGCGACGTTCCGCCAGTCCTGGCCAGTGGTGTTGTGCCTGCAGGGCGGCACAACCACTTGGCCGCGCGCTCGGCGCGCTCACCACGACGGCGCGAGGCCGCCATGCCGTCGGCGGCCTCGCCGTGGTGGGCTGCCAGCAGGAGCCGCGCCGCGTCCAGGGGAAGGAGGCGCCGCGCCTCGCTCCGCCTCCGCCGCGCGCGCTTACGCTGCGTAGGCGGGGGAGATGGCCCGCTCCCGAAGTGCGGTTGTTGAACCAGGGCCTGGGCAGGACGCCTGGCTGGGGTCAATTGGGATGCCGCGCGCCACCCCAGCAAGTGCACGGATCCTAAATGGCAACCTAGAAGAAGGAGGAGGAGGAGGAGGAGGAGGAGGAGGAGGAGCAGGAGGAGCAGGAGGAGGAGGAGGAAAAGGAGAGGGAGGAGGAGGAGGAGGAGGAGGAGGAGGAGGAGGAGGAGGAGGA
Organism: Prorocentrum cordatum; assembly: GCA_963575745.1. Classification (NCBI taxonomy): domain Eukaryota; class Dinophyceae; order Prorocentrales; family Prorocentraceae; genus Prorocentrum; species Prorocentrum cordatum. Next base: position 21,070 of record CAUYUJ010015855.1, read on the forward strand.
GGAGGAGGAGGAGGAGGAGAAGAGGGAGGAGGGAGGGAGGAGGAGAAGGAGGAGGAGGAGGAGGGAGGAGGAGGAGGAGGAGGAGGAAAGGGGAGGAGGAGGAGGAGGAGGAGGAAGAGGAGGAGGAGGAGGAGGAGGTGGAGGAGGGGGAGGAGGCGGCGGAGCAGGAGGAGCAGGAGGAGCAGGAGGAGGAGGAGCAGGAGGAGGAGGAGGCCCCCGGGGTCGGGCGGGCGCCGCTCCCCGCCGCCCTCAGGGCTGCGCTGCGCCGATACCTCCGGCGGCGAGGGGTGGGCCGGCGCGGGCGGAGGGGCGGGGGCGGCGTGCGGGGAGGGGGCGCGGGAGGCGCAAGACGAAGTCAGGACGAGGATAAAGCCGGGTGGGGATACATCGACTCTCTGAGATCCGGCTGCTCTTGGAAGATGTCTCGGGCGCCGCGGCCTTCTCAGAGCGTTCCGGAGCGCTCTGACAGCGTTCTGGAGCGCTCTGGAACGGATTGATCATCGTCCTGGCCCCGTCCGAAGGCGGGCGGATGACTGGGAGGCGGGCGGAGGGGGCGGCCTAGTGGGCCGGAGGAGCAGGGCGTGGGCCCGCGGCAGCATGCGTTCACGGCGCTGTGCGCTCCAGCATCCTCCTCCTCCTCCCTCCTTCCTCCTTCCTCCTCCTCTTCCTCCCTCCTCCCTCCTCCTCCTCCCTCCTCCCTCATCCTCCTCATCCTCCTCCTCCTCCTCCTCTCCTCCTCCCTCCTCCCCTCCTCCTTCCTCATTCCTCCTCCCTCCTTCCTCCTTCCTCCTTCCTCTTTCCTCCCTCCTTTCTCCTTCCTCCTTCCTACTTCCCCTCCTCCTCCTCCTCCTCCTCCTCCTCCTCCTCCTTCTCCATCCTCCGTCATCCCTCCTCCCTCGAGCAAGCCTGAAATGAGGTGCAAGTCGCACGTCGATTCTTCCTGGACCTCGCTGCCCCAGTGCGCAACGCGCAACCCGTGGCGGGTCGACACGGAGCTCCACACGGGGGCCGACAACGTGCCTTGAGCGTGGGCCGAGGAGCGGGCCCGCCCGCCCAAACGTGGGCCGCCACGCTCGGCCGACACGCAACGTGTCAGCACGGACGTGCTGTTCTGTGCACTTGTTTGGGTCTGCGGGGCGAGAGCGAACCACCTTCCGCTGTAAACTACACCCTGCGAAATGCTTAAGAAATCATGGGTTAAGAAATTCATAGTCTCAGAACTTGAATAAAAAACCCAACATGTCTATTAAAATCTTAGGATTTACATTGAAACATTGAGAATAATCGAGACTCTGGCCGAAAACTTGGGTTTTCTTAAGCATCGCCTGGAGTGTAGGCGGGCTACGCACAGCTTTAATTCGGGAGACAGGGCACGGGAAGGCGGGGCCTCAGGCGGCCGGAGCGGGCGGAGTTCTGCTCTGTACACGGCACGCCCAGGTGGTCAAAACGGCGCGTCATGGGCGGCTGAGCTTCTTAATGCTCCAGGGCCTCTCGTGCTTGCAACATCCGCCATGCACACGGGCGAGGGAGGGGAGGGGGAGGAGGCGGCGGCGGCGGACGCTGGCGGCGTCGCGGCGACGCGCGCTCGCAGCGGGGAGGGGAAGGGGGGGGGAGGGGGATGAGGATGAGGATGAGGACTATGAAGAGGAGGAGGGGCAGGGGGAGGGAGGACGGAGAAGGAATGCGGGAGGAGGCGAAGGGAAAGGGACGAGGAGGGAGGAGGAGAGAGGAAGGAAGGGAGGAGCAGCAGCAAGGATGATTCATCAGGGGGAAGGCCGCGCCAGAATGATACAGGCACGCAACTCTGCTTCTGCAACCGACCCTCCCGTCAAAAGACCCTCTCCATGAGTCAGGACGGAGGAACCCTGGCGCGGCCACCTATGTGTGCTGCCGAAGGCGCTCGAGCGCGATGCACTGCAGCGATGCGCAACGCAATCCTGCGCCATGCGCTGCAAGTCAGGGCGTGGTACCTGGCCATCGCTCGGACGTCCATTCCCTGTGCGTTTTTCGGTTTCGTGCGTGGTTTTTTTCGCCAAGTGATCAAGGATGCTCCTCGATGGTCCTCGCCGAAGGAAACATGCACACGTCCGAGCGATGCCAAGGTCAGGCCGTGGTACGGCACGGCAGCGCAGGGCACGTGCTCAAGAACTGCTGCTCGGCGTGCCGCGGCGGCGGCCCCGGCGACGCGCGCTGTGCCCTGCGAGTGGCTGGCGCGCCGCTCCGCTCCGCGGGGCGAGGGGGGGGAATGGGACACGCTCGGCACGTTGACGCCATGGGGGCCAGGCCGTGGGCTCGCCATCGCTCGGGCGTCCATTCCCTGTGTTTTTGCTTGGTTTCGTGTGGTTTTTTCGCCAAATGATCAAGGATGCTCATCGACGGTGCTCGCCGAAGGAACCATGCACACGTCCGAGCGATGCCAAGTGGTGGGCCAGAAGCCGCGGCGCGACACCCGAAGCCAGAGTCCCCGAAAGTAGCACCGTCCAACGCAAGGTGGCATTCATGTTTGGCAGTGTGCACTGTCGGGCATGTGTCGCACACCATGGCGTAGCACGGCATGCCATAGCGTAGGCAGAGCTGAACCGCACGGCACAGCGCAGCGCAGCACAGAGTCGGCATCGGCATCCGCACTGCACACAGACCCCGAGACGACCCAAGAGGGCCTCAAGACGGCCCAAGAGGGATGCCCCCGATGGCGCCCAACAGGGCCCCAAGCGAGCTTTTCGCTTGGGACGCCATGGCTTCGCTCCAGACGTCCCAGCGACACGGCCAGGGATTTGGATTCAACCGCAAACTAACGAGTCTTACATCGATTGTCGGCCACGAGTGGCCGGCGCCTTGTTACCTGATAGCGTGCACCCTAAGTCTGGAGCGCCACTGCGGAAAAAAACTGCCAACCAGGGCGATCTGCTCTAATCAGTCCAAGCTCCTAAGATAACTGCATAGCAGAAGGAAAAAGCCTGGACTGCGAGGGGAATCACACTTGGAGCAGCAAACGCCACCAGCCAAGCCTCGCTTGGATAGAGCATGGTGATGCGCGCAACTTTCTGGCTCTCAAAAGAAATGCCTGCTAAACGGATGCACTGTGATGGCCGCTGGCCCGCGTGGCGAGCGTTCTGAGACGGCCAAGGTAGCAGGCAGCTGTCAGAGTCCGCACGTGCGACGAGCAATACTAACCCGTTGCTAGCGTTTGCGATCACTCTGCCACAGTGCGCATGTGAATCGAGATGCGCGGCGCGAACCCATCCTCAGGCGATGTTGCGTCGAGGCGAAGTGTCCCCGAGCGCGGAAATCGCTCGCAGTCGTGACAAAACGGCGCGGAGTAAGTTTAGGAGGATGTGGGGTAAGCTATTTTTGTAGCATGAAGACACGGGGGGAAATTACCCCCAGCGGCAGAGTGAGCTTTTCCGTGTGAGAAAAGGTGCGGAGTAAGTTTGAACACGGTGACGAGCATATGAGATTCAAAGAGAATCTGGGTGTGGGCCGAAACATTCTCCGCCGCCGCCGGACGTCCTGTTGTAGGACTCCACGGGGGAAAAGGGGGTCGCACGTCCACGGGGATGGGCAAAACTGTAGGAACGTCACTGTAGCCTCGGGGGGCCGCGCGGATGGCAGCCGCTTGCGTTCTCCCACGGGAGAGCTACCGTAGACCAGACCGCGCCCCACCACTGAGCTGTCACTCCAAGTGGCACTCCAACGAAAGACTGTGCGCGCCGGCGCTCCAGCTGGAGCCGTGCACCAGAATCTCCACGGTGCCTTCCTTCGTGGCCCAAGCATTGTGGCACCAGCAGAGTTCAAACTTCGGCAAGAACTCCAGGCACGCCGAGCAGGAGCCACAGCGCGTTACCCATCGCGCAGTGCCCGTTGCGTGGCACAGCGGAGTTCCGCCAGCAGCACGTGGGGCTTAGTCTGCGACGTGATGGCGTTGCATGGCACGGTGATCCGTGCTGCACTGCCTTTGTTTTGTGTGTGTGTGTGTCCTGGAGCGTCTTGACATCATCTTGGGACAGCTTGATGCGTCCTATCGCTCCCAGCCCAGACTCAAACCGTGGCATCCCAGCACGGCAGCACCAGCAGGCAATCATCGGCCCAAGGTCTTGCCAGGCACTGCCTCGCCATGCTCGCCATGCGGTCCGTTGCGGCGGACGCGTGGGATTCCATGCGGGCAGCACTTCTGTCCATATCCACTGCAGCATGGAGTGCCGGGCTCCCTTCCGCAGAAACCCGAGGCGCACTGGATATGGATAAACTTGCCCCCTGGAGGCTCCATTTGTATCCGTATCCAGTGCGCCTCGGCCTTAGGGCACCCCTTCCTAGAAAGTCCAAGACGTACTGGATATGGATAGAAAGCTTGCCCGCATTCCAAGCCAACGACCCGTGGCACTCCGAGGCGGCGCGAGCACTGCCCGCCGCGGCGCGCGGGCCGCCGCTGCCGTGCGGACCGCCGCCCGAGCCTGGAGCCACGGCGGCTTGAGCCGCAAGGGCTCGAGGGCAGGATCGTCCACGAGGGCAGGGGTCGGCGGTGGATCGCCGCAGGCGTCTCCAATAAGGAGGCAGGGCGCAAGAGCAGGAGGAGGAGGAGGAGGAGGAGGAGGAGGGAGGAAGGATGATGAGGACAGGAGGGGGCAGGACTGAGGAGGGGGAGGAGGAGGAGGAGGAGGAAGAGGAGGAGTAGGAGGAGGAGGAGGAGGAGATGGAGGAAGAAGGATGGAGGATGGAGGATGGAGGATGGACAATGGAGGATGGAGGATGGAGGATGGAGGAGGAGGAGGAGGAGGAGGAGGAGGAGGAGGAGGAGGAGGAGGAGGGGGAGGAGGAGGAGGAGGGGGAGGAGGAGGGAGAATGGAGGGAGGAGGATGGAAGAGAGAGGGGGGGCGGCATGGCAGAGAGGAGGATGGAGGATGGAGGATGGAGGGATCTGGTGCTGACGGGGGCGGTGACGAGGAAGGGACGGCTGCTGGACTGCTCCGGGGCTGCTCGCCGTGGACGGGCATCACAGGCGCGCTGCGCACCCCTGCACTGACTACCTACCAGGCCGCCCCAACCCAACCCGAAGACCCGAATTTGACCCGAAATTCGGGTTTGGGGGGGTACGGGTTCCATGTGTTTTTTCAAGGTTCCCCGACGCCCCCCCTCCTGGAAATGGATGGCAAATTGAGGCCTTCGGGTTGGGTTGGGGTGGCTTGGTGGGTGGTGATGCGCTGTGCTGGCGTGAAAACAAAATATAAAAAGTGCGGCCCTGCAGCGCGTCGCCTCAGCCACTTCGGGCCCCCCAAACGACGCGTGGTGACGCAGCACGTGGCGCCCTCGGAATCCATAGCGACCTCGTCGCACGGTCCGTCACCGCACGGTTTTGGGACGCCAGAGGCCCCAGTCGTTCGAGACATCCCTGGAGAGGTCGCAGCGGCCCCGAGTCCCCACTGACTCACCACGCGCGGTGAGGTGACCACGCTGTTTCAGGGCCACCGAGCAGCGGGGGGTTGTCTGCGGCCGCATCTGGCGCGATGCGCCCAGCGCTCTCGTTGACGCTCAGATCTGGCATCTCTCTGGCAGCCGGCATTCTCGGCCGCGTGCTCAGTCTGGGCACGCAGCGGGCTGCACGCGGCGAGCTCAGCACCTGAGCTCGCGGTGCAACCCAGGCCGAGGCCATGCACCATCGAAGGGTGCAAGTTCGTGCGATCTTGAGCCGCAGGGCCCGTGCCGCTACAGCCCTGCCGTCACGCACGCCTTTCGCTTTCGAAGTTCGCCGCCACCTCCGCCTCCGATGGCCCTCTCAAGAAAGCCTTCGGTGCCACGCTGATCGTCGCAGTATCTTAGCGTCGCTAAACTGCGGCAGCTGCAGTGCTGTCGCAATCTCGCACTGCTGTGATCAAGACCCAGGGAGGGGGAGGAGGAGGAGGAGGAGGAGGAGGAGGAGGAGGATGAGGAGGAGGAGGAGGAGGACCAGTGTGAACCCACGACTCTCATCCACGATATTGCAATAAACCCTCCCTGCACATTCCCTCTTCACAAGCCCCATACAGGATTCTTTGACTGACGAACATGCTCGGAGTAAAACGTGGTTTAGTGAAAACGACCTGAGGCCCAAACCTGGCGGGCGCAAACCTGGAAAATAACGGCCGCGGCGCCCTCTCGAGAACCGAAACCGGACAATTCACTAATCGACGTGTCACTGTTGGGGGTTCTGTCCACCCCCGATATGCCCCGTGGAAAGACAACCATCGGAAATCCTCAGCTGTGCCAGAGCCCCAGTCCTGGGACGTCCACGCCGCGCATCATCGCTACTGATGCGTCTTGACGATCCAGAATCGTGCCATAACGCCGTTCCTGGGACTCCAACACCGCGAGTCAACGAGACTGCAAGGCCCTGATGATCCACCAGTGTGCCAAAAGCACGATTCCCGAGAATCCTTAAAAAATTAATTTGGAAAACTATGAACACGAATACGCGTGGCGGCGTGGCGCTACTCACGAGCCAACACAAATTGTTTGAAAGGAGCCGCCCCCGTCCGTGAAATCTGGCTTGTTTAAAGAACCGAATGCACCCGGCGCTAATACAAGAGCCACATTGTGAGAAGAAGCCGCCCTCCCTCCGTGACGACCCTGAATTTTGTTTAAGACGAATGTGCGCGGCGCCAAAACGAGAACCACATTTCGAAAAACGGCCCGCCCTCCATCCGTGAAACGCGTGCAAAGTTTCAACTTAAGGGTCATAGATGGTGAGGAAATGTCAGGCGGCCCGCCCGGTCCGTCCTACCGACGCGTCTCGGGGTGCGACAAGATGGAGCTATGTGTATGGAAGAGGAATGGAGGAGGATGAGGAGGAGGAGGAAACATAAGAGAAGGGAGGGGGGGACGGAAGGGGGGAGATGAAGGGATGGGGAAGAGGCGGGAGGAGAACGAGGGGTAAGAAGAGGGAAGATAATGCAAGGATGTGTGAAGAGCCCAGAGTGATGACGAGGCGGAGGAAAAAAGCGAGAATGAGAGGGAGAGCCACAGGAAAAATGAGAGGGAGTGTTTGAGTAAGCAGGTTGACCAGCAGCAACACAAGTAGCACACGCACTTAGCATAAGAAGCAACAGGGATAGCATGAGGGACGATGATGAACAGGACGACGAAGCAATGATGGCGACAGAAATATGCAGATACGTGTTGGGGATGGCAGCAACCACGGTCAAAGTGGCAGCAACGCGGCCTATGCGAGGAAAAAGCTTTGTCCTCTCCCTTCCCCTCCTCCTTCCCCTTCTCTTTCTCTGCCTCTGGCTCGCAATGTCTCTGGAAGGTCTACTCCTCAGGTCGGTTGAACTGCGAGAGGCCCTTCCGGAAGAAAGCAAAACTGCATAAACACGTATGTTCGGAAGTCCGCGTGGATTTGCCGGACCAGCGCTGGACGCCCCTACCTGGCGCGTGGAGCGCGCGCCAAGGGCAACGCCAATGTGGTAAATCCGCGCGGAGCTCCGAAAGTTAATGTTGATGCCGCTTTCTCTTCTTCGACCTTCGCCTCGTTCACGTAGTAGAACACTCCAGGCTTGGACCTCGACTCCTTCTTCGCCCAGCCAGGGGGCAGCTCTCTGCGCCTTGGGCTGCGAGCAGGGGCAGGCCATTATCGGGGAAACCAACCTTCTCGAAGGCAGGGGGGACTCTTAGCACGAGGGATCTTGCTGAATTGATCGTTCGCCCCACGCTGTCAAGAGATCTACGTAGGGCCACGCTGCTCCGTCGACCCTCAGACTTGCAGGATGCCCCCAGAACACCGGCGGGTGGCGGGGGACACAGGAGGAGGAGGAGGAGGAGGAGGAGGAGGAGGAGGAAGAGGAGGGGGAGGAGGAGGAGGAGGAGGAGGAGGAGGAGGAGGAGGAGGGCACCCTGCAGCAGGCCCGAAACCTCTTCCTTGGCGTGCTTGCTGCAGGGCTGACCCCCTGCTCACCAGCTCGGCCCACCTTCGCGCCCCGTGGCTTGCGAGGCGCAGGGCTGGAGGGAGAGCACCTTCTTCGCCGGCAGCGAGGCGGAGTTGGCTGCACCAGCGATAGAGCTGAACGGGGGCACCGAGAAGCGAATTGGCCAGCGGCTGCATGGAGAACACACGGCATACACACAGAAACTTTCGGAGGGACGCACGGACTGCAGCTTTGTTCAACCCTGGCGGCTTCGCCTTGGTCTCGGCATCCGGGGGCTCCTTTTTCGACGAGGAAGAAAAACGGCACTAACCCCAACACGTCGAAGGTTCGAGCGGACTTCTCGAACCTGCGATGGGCCCCCAGGGCGGCGCCTCCAGCGCCGCCCCTGGCGCGCTAAGCGCGCCAGGGAGGGGGTCCAGCGCCGACTCAAGAAACCCTTGCCGACCTCCGAATATTTGTGCTCATGCCGTTTGTCTTGCTCCAGTGGCGTGATATGCGCGGTTGCTTCCGTGCCCCCACGGGTGGCCCATCGCGTCCTTGCCCACAAGCCACGCAGATAGGGCGTTCGTCCACTGGGGGTTGGGGGGGACGGGTTTCGGTGGTTCAAAGATGGGGTTCTGAAGGATGGGGTCCCAAGGACGAGGTGCCCTGAATAACGTAAATCCACTCTTGGATCTCATTCTATCCTTGGGTCCCCATCCCTCAGGACTCAGGACCCCATCTTTGAAACACCGAGGGTGGGTGAAGAAGCGCGCGAATTTGCAGATGGTGGCAGATTGCTGCAGGCGTGGCGGTAGTGGTGCGCTGCGGCTTCACGTCGCGATGACGCTGGCCTTGGTTTCCGACCCCGCGCGGAGCTTCCAGGCTTGAGCGATTGCAGCTTTCCGACAGCGCCGATCCTTCGATGCCGGCGGCAATCAGCCTTAAACGCCCGCGCAGGGGCCACCAGCGGAACAAGAAAACTGCATTTCTCTATAGAGAAAAAAAAGCTGCATAAACATAAACTTTGGGCGCTCCGCGCAGATTTCTTGGATCTGCGCTGGAGCTCCCTCCCCGGGGAGCTCCGCGCGCCGGGGGCGGCGCCGGAGGCGCCGCCAGGGGTCCCCAGCGCAGATCCAAGAAATCCGTGCGGAGCTCCGAAAATCTATGTTTATGTCGTTGTTCCTTTTTTGATTCTCGGAAATTCGCGCGAGTTTCTGGGATCCGCGCTGAGCCTCCGTTCCCTGGCGCGCGGAGCACGCTAGGTACGGCGCCGGAAGCGCCGCCAGATGGGCCCAGCGCCTGTCCGAGAAACCTGCGTGGACCTTCGAACATTTATGTTTAGGTAAGTTGTTGTTCGAGAAAAGGGGGACGAGGAGGACGAGGAGGAGGAGGAGGAGGAGGACGAGGAGGAGGAGGAGGAGAAGGAGGAGGAGGAGGAGGAGGAAGGGTTGGAGGAGGACGAGGAGGAAGGGGACTCCGCTCGGGAATCCCAGAATCTATGTTCATGCCGGTTCTGCACTTCCACTCCGACGGCCCAGGGATGGCCCTGGCCACGCCTGGTGTTGGTGTACGAGCCTCGTCTGCGGACTGCGGCCCGTCCCCAGACGGTCAAGAACTTTTGGATAGCGTGCCGCGGCGGCGGCGGCCCCGGCGACACGTGATCCCTTTCAAGCGGATGGCGTGACGCGCCGCTCCGCGGGGCAGGATGCCTGGACGATGCTCGGGACGTGGACGCCTGGGGACAGGAAAATGGATAGCGTGTCACCGAGGCGCGGTGGGCCAGAACTGGCGGAGCGGCATGTTATCAACAAACATCCTGACCGCACATCTGAAGTGCAAAATCTCCGAGGGCTCCGTGCTGAGTGTCAGCCTCCGACCAAGACTCGAGAGGGAACTCCCGCCAAAGTTGGGAATGACATTCCCTGAGTGAAGTTGCTGAGGCGGCCGAGCTAGCACTCGGGACCCGCGCTGAGGCCATAGCTCCACAGTTCCTCCTCCTCCTCTCTCTCGGCCCGGGCGTCGCTAAGACGCGGCCATCCCCCCTACAAGGGCCCCGTGAAGGCAGACCCGCTCAACATCGGTCCCCAGACCCTTCCAGGAGTCCACACGCACCAGTTGTCTGAGCCGCGTCCGAAACCGTGGCGACGAGAAGCCCCCACGGAGGCCCAAAGAGGACGACAGACAGTACGCCAGGGGGCCCTTCGTAGGGGGCCACATGCGAACCCTACCCCTACCCCCCACGACTTCTAAGGGGGAGGGTGGGGTTCACTTCGCTTCGAACCCCACCCTCCCCCTTAGAAGTCGTGGGGGGTAGGGGTAGGGTTCGCATGTGGCCCCCTACCTCGACCCCCCTGTCTTCTGGACGGAGCCAGTGCTGGGCCACCTTGGACTCCCAGCGGGCTCCAAGCGAAAAACACCGCCAAGCGGCAGAAACCCTCCGTCGCAATTTCTTGTCACAACGCGAGGCGCTGGAGGAGGAGGAGGAGGAGGAGGAGGAGGAGGAGGAGGAGGAGGAGGAGGAGGAGGGAGGAGGAGGAGGCGAAGGACCCTGGTGGTCGAAAGCGGTGCAAAAAAACCTAAATTGAATTTCCCGATGCGTGGGAGGTCTGAGCCTCCGCCTGGTGGTTTTCGGGACATCGTTCGGGCCTCCGGCGGCCGTTCGGGACTCTCTGGAACGCCCTCCGCGAGGCGCAGCCGTTGGAAAGCATCCCAGAGCTGGAAAGACGCCGAGAACAACGAACATTTCCGACACGCCAACCCTCGAACCTCGAAGCTTCGGCGGCCGGAGCCTCTCCTCCCCAGCGTCGCCCCGACTCCCTGCCTGCCCTACGCCTTATCCTGCTCCGGCTCCTTGCCCTGCTCATCCTCCCTCGCTGAGGACGTCGCCAAGAAGGCGGACGTCGTTCTCGTCCTCCTTCTCCTCCTTTTCCTCCTCCTCCCTCTCCTCCTCCCCCTCCACGAACGTTGCCCCCCAATGGAGGTGTGGCCGAGGGGTGCCTCTGCGGGAGGCCTCGGCTGTGCCTCCAGGAAGGGGGCCTCCTCCTCCTGCTCCTCCTCCTCCTCTTCCTCCATTTCTTTTCCTTAAACATAACTCCTCCCTGTCGCACCCGAGGCTGGTCGAAAGGGCGGGCCGAGCGTTTCTCCTGAGACTTCCTCACCATCTATGACCCTGAAGCTTATGACATGGAAACAGTTTCACGTATTGAGGGCGGGTTGTTTTCAACATGTGGCTCTCGCCTTAGCGCCGGGCGCATTCGTTTTCAAACATTCTAGGAGTTTCACGGATTCTCAAAGTGAGCGTACCAGAAATCGTGCTTTGGAGCGATTCAGGACTGGCAAAGCGCAACAGTCACGTTGATTCGCTGTGCCGAATCCCCTGCAGGAGTGGCGTTCTCGCGCGATTCAGGGCCGTCAAAAGGCACCAGTCAGGTTGATTCGTGGCGTTGAAGTTTCCAGAAGTGTGTTTTGGCAAGCTTCAGGACCTTCAAACGGTTGTCTCCCAGCGGGGCACTTCCCCCAGTGGACATGAACCTTTGCAGGGGCTTGTGAAGAGG